>OW443294.2:3600000-3969322 GCA_937001585.2 Brachylomia viminalis
TCCTCGGTATACGAGAAATCGGACGATCCGTGATCCAGAATATGTTAAAAATAAAAATAAGGACAAGGATACAAACAAAGAAAATAACATATCATGCGGCGGAAATGTCTCTGATGAAATCATAAACGAAGGCGAGAGACATGTTTTCCAAGAAAACAGTGATAATATAATAGCTTTTAGTAATTTTTGAATAAATCTCATACATTTTAATATACTCTGACTTTTATTCGTAAGAAAACATCCATCACAAAACTTAATTAGTTAAATAATCTATATTATATTTAAAAATAAGAGTACCTACTTTTGGAACAACTTTTGTTACTACTCACGTAAAGTTTATGAATGAAATAAAATCATAGTAAGAAATTGTTCACTAGCACTACACTAGTACATAATTACAAAGCTGTTTTAAAATAAATATTAGTAAAGTTTATGTCAATAAAAACAGCATGTTTTTTAAATAAATGAATAAAACTAAAGACCTTGTTGACTACGTAACCCTAAAAATCTGTTCATACAAAGCAAACAGATAAAAAAACGACTATAATAGTTTGTTCTAGGGATAAATTCATCCCAACTACGGAACCCTTCATTGTGCGTGGTCCGACTCGCACTTGGCCAGTTTTAATTACTGACGCGGTTTCTTTTCTTAGATCAATATGATCTTAAATGTTACCTGTTCCTTTACACACGTTATATTATTTTTTGTCATTCAATTATAGCAAAATACTAAATTAAGTAATAATAAGTAAATTATAATTAATAAGTTAGTTAGAGAGTAATTTAGAGAGAATAAAACAAATGTATTGTGTTTCTGGCGACTCATGCCTTCTTTATTCTAAAACTTTAAAACACAGACACGCTCGCGGTGCGTTTGCGATGTATTCAAGCGGGGGCGCGGGACGCTCCCCGCGTCTTCGGTTGAACGCGTTGAGCGCCAGGGTTAAGCCACGCCCCTCAAGCTATGATTTATTTTTTACGTATCACCTTAACGTGCAAGCATGCAATGCTGGGCGCTTCCATCATCCAGCCAGACTGGGTAATTTTTCAGGTCATCGGATATAGAGTAAAGTTACATATTATGTAACTCTGAAGGATCCTATATAATTTAAAGACATGAAAATATCTACTTGTATTGTAAGGTTTAAGTTAGTTAAATAGAGAGAAATTCATATTTTCAAATTATTAATTTGCTTTTCAGGTAGCAAGAAAATCCTAAGTGAGACACATGCAAGAATCAAACGCAGTACAATAAATATACAACAGGACCAGGCGTTGCATGAGTTGAGGATACAGAGAGAGGTTTTGATAGAGAGGGAAAATAATCTGTTAGAATATGAAAAAACAATGCATAATTTACAAATCCTTAAAATTACCCTTGAAATTGAAATATTAAGGAAAGAAAAGGGAAATTAAATTCACTTCATAATATTTTATGTTTTATCTATATTAAACCTAATTCAAAAATGACGTGATATAAATATTCTTCTAAAAAGTAGACCTTCTCTGTTTGGTTGTTGAACATTTCTAGGTGTTCGCTGTGTATTTCTAAATTCTAACCTCACTTTCAATGTCTTCAACAACACCATGAGCCCTACAAATATTGTACAACACTGCAGTAGCAACAATAACATGGCATGTTGTTGTCAGTTTTGTTGCCATCTTTTTAGATAGGCAAGGAAATATCCTCTTCCAGACACCTATGGTTCTTTCCACTGTGCTTTGGGTTTTGATGTGTGCCTTATTGTAATTTTCTTCGGAATTGTTCTCCGGTTGTGCTACCGGTGTCAATAAATATCTTTGACAGCCATACCCACTATCCCCTAAAAGTATGCCGTCTATGACACCTTGTTCCATTTTGCTCTTAAGAACAGAAGCTTGGAATATTCTCTTGTCATGTACAGATCCAGGTCTATCGGCAACAATATCATAAATCTGTAGATCAGGTCCACACACAATCTGAGTATTAATGGGAATTTTTTTTTTCTATTCCTGAACACTTCAGCATAGGGTCCACCAGGATTTTGAATTGGAATGTGGGTACCGTCGACAGCTCCTACTATTCCAGGAAAACGGGCTATTGTGTAAAAGCCTTCTTTAATCCTTTCTAGGTTGTTTGTAAATTTGACAAATTACCGTATTTTCAAACAAAACAGATGAGACACCCTTTTCACTATTCTTGAAACTGTTGGTTGACTCACACTTATAAGGTCTCCTGTGATCATCTGTAAATCAAAATATTGTAAGGTAGTAGGTACGTAGTTGTTATTGTACTTATCATAGTTCAGCCCTTTAATAGAGAGGTAAGGTAGTAGGTACACATTCTAACGCTAGGTTTCATAAGTACCCAAGTTATTTTAACTGTATTAACTAAATGAGGTAAGTACCTGGAAACTGCCAGAAGAATAAAACCTTAAGGCCACTAGCAACTGATAAATAGGTGGCCCTGGAAGACCTCTTGCAGTCACTTTGTCTAGAAAAATAGCGAAAAAAAAATCTGCTGTTCCCTACATTTATGTTTGCATAACTCAACAAAATGTAGGGAACAGCAATTATTTTTTTCTCGATTTCAGGTTTGTTCCCATAGTCAAAGTTGTTCATAATGACGAGTACAATGACCCCTTAAGAGGATACCCATGAATTAAATTTCACCCTGTATAACGAGATTTAACGAACAAGGTATCGTTGCAATTAAAATGCCCAGGCATGCCGTGCAGGATGAGCACTTTAAGACTGGATTATAATCAAACCAACACTTTACTCTTTTATAATTCATGCTCTAGTCAAAGTTTGACAATTCATGATTTTAAGCGAAATCAACGCTACAGGCGCGTTACCGGCATTGCATGTCAAGTTTTTTTTTGACAAATATAACAATGATTCAGTTCCTACGCCACTTTAAAATTCAGAAGCTAATCAAGTAATTAAACTAAACTATAATTTGTGCCTTGGCAGCAGTGAGAGTGAAAGGATTGAAATAAAATGTTCGGTACTAGTGAAATATATATTTTTAGTTTGTGTTCATTTAACATTATGCAGGATAAAAGATTTATTTAGGTTGATATTTAAATCTTATCTGTATAATAAAAGATGTAATAAGTAAGTGCTTTTTGTTTGAAACTGTCGGCTGAAATCTCAGTGTAAAAAAAAAACAGTTAGTTAAAATCTACTTGAGAACAATTTTAAGGATTTGCTGTTGTAGAAAAAAAAAACAATATAAGTAATTAAATTTATTTTTAATAGACTTTTTCAAAACATTAAAGATTCATCCAGAAATTAACATATTATAACAAAAAATTACACAGAAATTATCATCAAAATGCAAAATATTATAAGTGAAAAGATTCTTACTCATAATATAATTTTAAAACTGTATTTATCTACACTTATATCGAAAAGTTCAAAATATGAAATCAAAACAACAATGACAAACAGACAACACAACAACAACAGGCAAAAAGCCTGTCAGTAAATAAGATTACGAGAATATTGCTCGTGCAGTTCTAATGAAAACGAAAAGTTTTAAGATTAGTACAATTTAAGAATCTTATTCATTTTTATAATTTGCAATAATTACATTACACTACAGACTAGGTTTATCTAGCAAATGAGATCAATTATTTATGAGGTGGACGGATATGATGACACTACTGAATATGTAAAATAACAAACTAACGAGATCGGGGCTTATGGCAACATTGACTGTAAATAAAACAACAAATCCACCAATAAAGGCAACATGACACTAAATTGACACCAATAATTTTACAAGACTGTTATAGCCTGGACTGTAGTTTTTTAGAGTTTGTAGGTATTTTATAGTGAAACACTGCAAGTAATTACCACAAGAACTATTTATTGTTATAATTTTTACGGAATACAAAAGCTTGCACACTGCAATGGTAGACGGAAGTGGACTAAAGACCGAATGAACAATTGAAAAAGTATAAAAATGGCAGTTTTGCCAGTTAATATTGTAGGATTCCTACATGATCCCGGCCACAAGACCAGAACCTAAGAGTTTATACAAGGTGATTGGAAGATGGGTGCAAAGCTTTAAGGCGAAGATAGTACAGACAGTTTAGAACAATTTAAGCCATGGTTGTCTTAGACGAAGTCTTACCATTTTTTTTAACCTAATTTTTAAGATTTTTTTCGAAAATTGCCAAAATTTTAACTAAACTGGTTATTTATAGCTAAATTGAACGATAAATGAATTCATTTTTATTTTATTCAATTAAAGTAATGTGTAAGCAATCTAGCAAAACATGCTTTAGGCCTCTGTGTCGTTAGACATTTTTTTTACAGACATTTAAAGTTCATATAAATTAAAAAAAATCATAAACCATTTTTGAAAACCTTATTAAAAAAAAACGAAGGGTGCTTTTTTGTTCAAATATTTTTGAAAACATGCGTGATAATCGCTCTTTCCTTTGAGGTATGATTTACGAGGATATTTTACAAATTATTGAAATTAGGATCTACAAACCAATTTGAGGGAGAAATTTTAAATTTTAGGCAGACTAAAACAATTTTTTTGCTTAAAACTTACGCTAAGCTTACTTTATGTGTTCGAAATGATAATTACTTCAATTTTAAGAATTTTTTGCACATGCCAATTGAGGGGATTATCTAAGCAATGGCCGCCGCGCGCAGTGCGGCACATGAAAAAACCGAATTGAAGGGATTATCTAAACAATGGCAGCAATGCGCGGTGCGACGGCATTCAGGTAGAACGCCCAGTGAATAGAAAATAGCGATAAATACGTTGGTTTTTACAGCAAAATGGTATTAGTTACTAAAGCGCCTTATTCACCATCCATCTCGACGTACGTTCCGCCAAGGTCATACACGATGCACGAAGCAAAACGACTGTGTATATGCTTGACGTACGTCAATAATTATTATTAATTGCTTGCTGGACTTGCACGACCAATTTTACATCCAGCGAGCGCCCCCACCACCGCGAACGTCGTGCAGATGGACAGTGAATAATGCGGACGTACGTCAGAGCGTCGTGCGTCGTGCGTGCTTGATCGTGTATAGACTTGCTGTATAGCCGATTCGTCATTTTGAGCTTGCATCGCCATAGTGACCGCACGTGTCGAAATGGATCGCGAAACGATAACAAGTTTTATCGAAAGATATAAATCTCACTCTTGTCTGTGGGACGTCTCAAGTCCTGATTATATGAATAAGAATAAAATAATTAATGCATTGCAAGATATGGTGCCCATTTTAGGGGAAAGTGCAACGATTGATAGCGTTCGAAAAAAAATTGACATTCTTAGAAACGGTTATTACAGAGAACATAAGAAAGTTAATGCCAGCTTGTCTACGGGCATTTCCGCAGATAATGTCTATACGCCAACACTGTGGTATATGATTTGATGTCTTTTTTATCATCACAAGAAGCATCTAGACCTGGGATCGATGGCCTTGCCGACCCGGTAAGTTTTTAACTGTGTTTTTTAATAAGATAGGCTTCGATCCAACTAGATACATAAATCCATACATACCATTGTATTTCATAATTATTCGTTCGGGTGATAGGTAGAGGTAAGTACAGTCGGCCGGAGGTCAGTGGAAACACTTGCACTGCAAATATCGCCGCTACTGCTAGGGAATAAGAGCGCTCTTAAGGTCAAAGTGTTTCTACGGACGTACCTATCTAGTTTTTATATTTGATCGAAGAAGATAGGTTAGGTATTAAATATTAAACACATTATATACTTAGGTAAAATTATTTATTAAACAATCATTCGATCCTGGAAATCAAGTCTTCCTTCATGAGAAAAATATCTTCTGAATCCCTCCCTAATCACTTGTCCTTCTTCATTAGAAAAACTAAGTTTTTCTTCAATGTCCAAAAAATTTTAGTATTGACGATAATCCCCTGGTATCACAATTCCTTGCATTGTGTCTTCTCGGTCAAACAGTGAATTTGGTATATCAGATTCTCTACACATTTTTGACAAATAATTATGTAACGCACAACATGCTAATATAACATAATCTAAATAATTCACTTGAAGTGTTATAGGACTGTAGAATAATCTGAAACGTGTCGCTAAAATACCAAAGGCGTTTTCAGACACACGTCTTGCTCGAGATAATCTGTAGTTGTATTTTTTTTTTGAATAATCATTATCTTTGTAAGGATACGGTACGAGGAGATTATGCAATAACGGAAATCCAGAGTCACCAATAAAAAGGTATGGAGCTGTAACTTGGGATTGTGGCAAAATACTTTGATCGGGCAAATTAAGGCTTTCATTTATTAGTTTTTCGTAAAATTTAGTTTTTTTCAAAACACCAGAATCAGCTGCTCGACCGTTAATTCCAGCATGGACGTAAATAAATTCATATTTAGCATTAACCACAGCAAAAAGTACGACACTGAAATATTTCTTGTAATTATAGTAAAGAGAACCACTGGAATAGGGTTTTGTTATACGAATATGCTTCCCGTCCATTGCTCCTACGCAGTTTGGGAATTGCCATTTATTCTGGAACTCTTCTGCAATTTGCTTCCACTCCTCAGCAGATGATGGGAACTTAAACAAATATTAAGAAATAAATAAATACCGTACGTTATATCCGAAGAGGAAACAGATAAAATACTTTAGTTTAAATAAGTGTTTACAGAATTTAATATTTCATGTGACTGTAACATACACTAATTTTTGTTTTTAGGAGAGGGCAACACCTAGTGAAGGTATAAGCAGAAGAAAAAGAGCAAGCACGAAAGTTCAAGAAGAGTTAGTAAATGTTGCCAAAAAGTTATTGACCGAAGACAACCCTAAAAATGCTCCGGATCGGGACATGACATTTGGATTATATCTAAATAATCAACTCCGAAACCTGTCACATGATCAGAAAATTTATGCAGAAAAACTAATGTCAGATGTTTTGTTTTTGGCAAGAACAAACCAATTAAATGCTACTTCACATATCTTCACGCGTCCATCCTCTCAAACAACCACAACATTAAATGAATACTCTTCATCACCTATTCAATTTGTCAACTCACCTTCACCATACGCAGAAAATGTGCGTTCACCTCCAAACATCCAGCGACCGATTTATCAAAATTCAGCACATTCTGCTT
Source organism: Brachylomia viminalis (assembly GCA_937001585.2). NCBI lineage: Eukaryota > Metazoa > Arthropoda > Insecta > Lepidoptera > Noctuidae > Brachylomia > Brachylomia viminalis. The sequence goes on from OW443294.2 coordinate 3,607,112, forward strand.
CACCTATTTGCCATAACTCGCTAAACAGTGAAGACTTGCTTTCATCCCCAAACATTCAAACTTCATCTCCGATCACAATTATCAAACGACCGGCTTCTCAAAACCCGATCCAATATTCTTCTACATCAAAAGGTTGCATTGAAACTCAATCGTCTTATATACCATCTTCTCAGACGGTTCTTTCGGCGAATTCTTTAACCCAGTATCAAGATACATCACAAGAATTACCAAACACGCAATTTTCTTCAATTCCAATAATTCTTGATAATGAAACTGATAATTCTACTCCAGTACACACAGAACAGCTACACAAATTTCTGGTTTTTAGAAAGAAATGAATATGTTATTGAATCTGAGTATGAACAAATGAATATGAGTCTCATATTCATTTGTTCACTGTATGATTTAGGTACTTACTTCATTTGTTTTTGCAAATTATAATTAGTGGTTGGAATGACTGTGATTGTTTTCTTTTTAATAAATAAATATATAAAAAGTTGTTTCATTGACTTACCTTGAGATACTCATCCTTTAAAGCTTTATAAATAGCTAAACAAGTTTCAGGAATAATTTTACTCATTAGCTGTGGTGAAACTGCATACGAAACCATAAGTTCAAGATAGCTTTCTCCCGTTGCAAGGTATCGTAGGGTTACAAGTAAACGTTCTTTTGCTGGGACACTCTCTCTCATAATAGTATCACGACGTTGAATTTCGGGTCCAACCATTCCTAACAGCATTTCCAATATTTCACTATCCATTCTAAGATAAGTATGAAAATCTATGACGTTCAAATCATTCATTATATTATTAATTTGAGTATACTCCGCACGCTTATGGTAAATTTTTTTCATCCAGAACCTCTTCTTATTATTTTTCTTTTCTTCTGCTGCTGCTGACAATATGAGAAGAACTCCCATTTTTTGGCGCTTTGATAAATTATGCGGCATTATAAACGCGCACAACCTCCTCGAATAATCGATCGATTACATCTAGCATGCTGGATGCGCGCACGAGTGTGTGTATGTTACATCTAGCGCCGCGGCCTTGAACGGACGTACAGCTGGGATGGATGGTGAATAAGGCGCTTAAGTCAACAAAATCAATTTTTATTTAGTTAGGGTTAGTCAGTCTGTGTTGAAGCGGTCACATCTTTTACTTATTACAATTAGTTGAATTAGTCAAACTACAGCTGCCCATGTGAGAGGACGTTATCGTGTGGATTCGCAATTTACCGTGTTCAGTTGTAGCCCTTTGCGTTCCTGCACGTGTTGTTTGCGTTAGTTTTGAACATTTTTGTTTCACCGTGTCCAGTCGTAGCCGCAAGCTCCTGCACGTGTTGATTTTTGAGTTGTGTTGAGTTGACATTTAGTGCGCTCCTACGCCGTTTTTCTTAATTGTTAATTAGCTATGGCTACTTTTTCCAATCAGGAATATGCGGATATCGTATTTATGTATGGCCGAGCAGATGGCAATGGATCCTTGGCGCGACGGATGTATCAAGAACGCTTTCCGAATCGCAGGGTACCGAATGTGCGAGTGTTTTACAACACTTTTCGTCGACTTGCCGAAGTTGGGTTTCACCGCGTGGAACCTGGAGTCAACCCAGGCAGACATGAAACTGACGTCGAAGAAAACATTTTGGCAGCATTTCAAGCAGATTCTACTACCAGTACCAGAGCCGTAGCTCAAAATCTAAACATTTCACAATGGAAGGTGTGGCATACAATGCACCAAAATGACAAATATCCGTTCCATGGTAGGGGTGTGCAAGGTCTGGAAGAGCAAGATCCCCAAAGAAGAATACAGTTCTGCCGTTTCCTCCTCAACAGAGACATCGAAGATGCGTGGTTCTTGAAATCAATCTTGTGGACGGATGAAAGCAAATTTTCTAAATTACAAACTTTCATAACCTCCATGAATGGGCCGACAGAGACAATAATCCACATTTTAAGAAGCGAGTGTCGTTTCAGGGAAAATTCTCTGTCAATGTATGGGCTGGAGTAATTGGCAGGACATTGATTGGGCCCCACTTCTTACCGAATAATTTAAATGGTGAAAATTATTTGCACTTTCTACAATTCGATTTACCAGTTCTGACAGAGGAAACCGGTGTCCCGATATTCGAAAGAGACCGAACAGTCGTCTTTCAGCAAGACGGCTGTCCAGCGCATTGGACGTTAAATGTAAGGGAACACTTAAATAATTGCTTCCCTGACAGCTGGATCGGCAGAGATGGACCCATCCCTTGGCCCGCTCGCTCACCAGATCTGACACCGCTGGACTTTTTCGTGTGGGGCCGGGCCAAGGAACTGGTGTATACGAATGTTGAAATAAACACGAGAGAAGAATTGATGGAGAGAATTAATTCAGCGTTTGAAACGATGAAACTGGAGATGATGTTGAAAATAACAACAACAGAAGTGAGAAGACGTAGCCGTGCTTGTATTAGGAATCATGGCAGACATTTTGAACATGAACAATAAATAATTTAGATTCAAATGTTGTTTTAATTACTCCGCCTAAAATTTAAAATTTCTCCCTCAAATTGGTTTGTAGATCCTAATTTCAATAATTTGTAAAATATCCTCGTAAATGATACCTCAAAGGAAAGAGCGATTATCACGCATGTTTTCAAAAATATTTGAACAAAAAAAGCACACTTCGTTTTTTTTATAAATAAGGTTTTTCAAAAATGATTTATGATTTTTTAAAATTTATATGAACTTTAAATGTCTGTAAAAAAAAATGTCTAACGACACAGAGGCCTAAAACATATTTTGATAGATTGCTTACACATTACTTTAATTAAATAAAATAAAAATGAATTGATTTGTCATTCAATTTAGCTATAAATAACCAGTTTAGTTAAAATTTTGGCAATTTTCGAAAAAAATCTTAAAAATTAGGTTAAAAAAAATGGTAAGACTTCGTCTAAGACACTCATGGCTTAAATTGTTCTAAACTGTCTGTACTATCTTCGCCTTTAAGCTTTGCACCCATCTTCCAATCACCTTGTATACAACGTGTAACAGAATAAACGCAATTCCTGAAAGTAGTTTGTTCAGAATCGGCTTCTGAATCGATTTCCGTCATCAAAAATAGGTGTTAAATTTTGACGGAAAAATCTTTTAAATGACTTAAATTAGAAACACAGTATCATGACAAATTAATACAATCCTTAATTCAAGGAAATTGCACCTTAACTCAGAGCAATAAAGGCTACTTAAACGCACGACATTATTTGTATATCGCTTACAGGTCGTAATACACACACGTAAATAATATCAATGCATTTTACAATAAAAGTAGTGTGCGTCAAATTAAATAGGTAATTTAAAGGAATTTCAACTTTATCTCCAATGTGTAAGGCTTGTTTGAATGCACGACCAAACTTAGTGCGGTCATCAGAGTAGCCCACACACACACAAACATATTTTAGGCATTATTACAAAATAAAATGATTGAATTTGAAGAAATTTGAAACTTATTGCAAAGAAATAAAGCATTTGTCGGCAACCTCTTTGACGTTTTTGCGAAATGCCGACATACGCGCCGCCGCTACCGCCGAATAACATGAGTACCTAACATTAAAAGCTAGTCATCCGCCGGTAGCGACCTAGTGTAGTTGTTCTTCAGTTTACTTCCGTGACATTTTTGATTCCGTGCGCGATGGCTTTCCGGTACACCAACATACAATACACGGAGATGGTGAGAACCCTGGCTCGCTGTCTTGATAATGTCGCGTTAGCTTGTCGGGAGTTCAATGACCGTTTTGGCTGCAGTGTGAGCGCCAGGACGATGCTGGCTGCAACTCAGCGACTGAGGGACTCTGGGACGTTCCTTCCTAATACGGCTTTGGACAGAGGGACGAATGTGCGGACTACTCGTCTGCAAGAGCGTATTCTCGACCATTTCGATGAACATCCAGAGGACAGCTCGAGAGAAACAGCACCCCAGTTCGACTGCAGCCACATGTACGTGTGGCGAACGTTGCGTGCTGATGGTGAACACCCATATCATCTTCGACGGTGTCAAGACCTAACGCCGGCCGACAACTTGCCACGACTGAAATTCAGTAGGTGGTTGTTGGAGAACTGGCAACAGAACATTCTTTGGACGGACGAGAGTACCTTCACGCGTGTTGGCATGTACAACCAGCATAACCAGCATTTGTGGCGGCATGAGAATCCACATGCTTGCCGTGTGGATTCGTTCCAGCATAGGTTCTCCGTCAACGTGTGGGCTGGTATACTCGGAACATTCATACTCGGCCCCATTTTCCTTCCACGGTTGACCGGAGATACCTACCTGCGGTTCTTGCAGGAGACATTGCCGGACTTACTGGATGGCGTCCCTGTCGGTCTTTCACGTGACATGTATTACCAGCAAGACGGTGCTCCCGCGCATTTCACGTGGACCGTTCGACGGCATCTGGATGCGGAGTATGGCAGTCGCTGGATAGGTCGCGGAGGACCTGTGCCGTCGCCTCCCAGTTCGCCAGACTTAACACCGCTAGACTTTTTTTTGTGGGGTCGCATAAAATCGCTCGTGTACGTCAGTCAATCTACAAGTGTCGAGGAGCTAAAAACAAAAATTCAACAAGCATTTGTGACGGTGAAAAGTGATACTGAAGTGCTTACAAAATTGAAATACAATTTAAGAAAGCGTGCTAATAAGTGCATAGATCAAGGCGGCGGTCATTTTGAAACTTTAATGAAAGTGGATCGCAGAAATAGTGCAAATTAGGTAATAACCTAAGTGTTAAGTGTAAATAGTCCAGTTCTGTAAGTACCTACCTACTTCTTCCTATCAATACGATTGTATTCTAATCACTGTAAACATTGTTATTATAATCTTTTAAACACGCCGTCTTTGCATATTTTTGTAGTACAAACAATAAACTGGACCTACCTAAACAAACGAACTTATCAGAGGGATCGCGGGATTCGCGGGGGTGCATTCTCGAAAGATAGGTAGGTAGATAAAAACGGCAAGCAGCGGCGCGCGGCGCGGCGCGTAGAGACTAAATTCAAAGCCTGTCAAAGTTTGATAAAAAAAAAAAAAATTACGCGGTGATATCGCGTATCAATATCACATCTAGCTAATGTTCGGTAATTTAAGTATCGTTCATACGGCCATAGGTAGGTATCTAATGCCTACATTAGAACTAGGCACGCAGCGTAGGCGCGCGCGCCGCTACAATTGAACAAACATACCTAATTTTTAGGTCCATGATACACACGTGCACATGAATAATATCAAAGCTTTTTACATTTGGATTCGAGCGCGTTTAATAAAACAGTTGATGTAAGAGAATAAATCCTTCCGTCCAAATAATAAGGCTTATTGAAATGCACGACCGATTTGTATTCCGCATGTCTCAGTACCTAATCGATTTGTTGAAAAATGTCGAAATAGGTAGTAGACAATTTTCTGGTTCCTACGAGCTACGTCCTTTGCAAATGACCCTTTGAAATCGCGCGCGCGCGCTACCTCCGGGCTGCCGGCCGGCCATCTTCAAAGTAAGTAGGTATTATTTCTTGCGCAGCAAAGTTTGCTGTTTGTGATTAAAATCTTGTAAGCACTGATTTTTGTTTCACGTAATTAGCAGTAAACACGCTTATCAGAGGTAGCTAATAATATCGCGAAAGTTACGCATCTGAGATAAATATTTTTTACCCGCGTGTGCCGCACGGAGTCCGGGCGCTTCGCCCTTCGTTAGTTTCGAAGTTCGGGTAAAATGTCGCTGTTTAAAATGCATCCCCGTTACTAAGCGTGAAGTCTTAGATTCATGTTGATAATTTCACTTGCTAGAAAATTATCAATCATTACACTGTAAACTCAATTAAGTATCAAAAGTTATTCATTCATAATATCAGTCTGTGACATTTAAGGTACGTTTTTTTTTTTTTACTATTGATAGGCGCGCGTTTGACCACAATCTCACCTGATGTAAGTAAAATTCGTTCATTGAACTAACGCACATCTAATGCCTACAGCTATGGTCAGCTGGCGGGCGCTCGAATGTGCGTGTCGCGTCGGCTGCTAACATTGCATTAGTGTGTGTGTAGGCATATTGCTGCACATACGTTTTGCGTTTAGTAAGGATAACTATTTTATAAAAAACGACCAGGTTTGGTTTAAATTTATTTAATTACGGGTGTTGTTTTAGACTTATAATTTTATATTCTAATTGGGGTGTCTGAGGTATTGCGCTTAATCCGTTACACGTTGTATAGCAGTCATGGAAAATTTATACAATAGGCTATCTTTTAAGGTTCCAGAGCTTGATCGCTTAGCACGGATCAAGTTCAACATGAGACCGGAATACACGTCGGGGTTGTCAATAATGACTGTCAACACGCTGGACGACTTAAAGGGAAAGTTTAGACAACTGGAGCTAGGTTTTCATAGCAGGGCTCAGTTCCATGAACCGCCCAAACCAACGTCTTCTTTTGTTGCAGCAGACTTGGCATACAGAGCCCCGAAAGTTTCACAAAGAATTGAAGCCGTGCAAACTACGAGTAATTCGGGTTCGTTGTTCTGTGTTCGTTGTAGGGTTGAAGGGCATTCGTTATCACAATGCAAATCCACAGCAATTGTGTGTTACCGTTGCGGCAAGAAAGGCGTACGTGCACCATCGTGCCCTACGTGCAGTAAGATGCAGAAGGATGCTAAGTCCTGTTCAACCTGCAATTCAAAAAACTAAATTTACGGAACTACAGCCAAAATTTAGATAAGTCCGATTGGGACGATTATTTAAAATATTTATAATTATTTTTTAATTCACTAAGGGTTGATACAGTACGATATAAAACTTCGGACGATAGTCGTCCACGTTTAACTGTTTCCATATACGATGAGTATTATTACGGTTTACTCGACTCGGGTTCCTGCATTTCGGTGTTGGGTTCCGATGTTGCCCAGCAATTCATAAGGGCTGGTGCGACTCTGCACGCCGATACGCAGTTGGGCAGCATCGTAACTGCCAATGATTCGCCGGCATCCGTGAAGGGTTATTTATTTTTACCAGTGACTCTCATGGGAGTGACTAAGGTTATTAAATTCTACGTTATTCCAGACATCACCACACCGTTAATTTTTGGCGTTGATTTCTGGAAGAGCTTTAATTTGGCACCATTTTTTTTTAATAAACTGCCTTTACAATATTTAAAAAACAATAGAGGCCATACTTGCGTCTCGGAGGTTAGGCACCTACAGCCTTTTGACGAATTAACACCAATTCAAAAGAATGAAGCGGAGTCATTAATTAAAGATTTCGAAAACGTTTCCTTTGAGGCAAAAGGATTAGGTCGTACCCATCTGTGGCGTCATAAAATAGACACAGGGGATGTTCCTCCCATTAAACAGCGTTATTACCCTTTATCACCTGAACGCCTCAAGGAACTTAACCGTCAGCTGGATGAGATGTTGGAGATGGGAGTGGTGGAACCTAGCAATAGCGCGTGGAATAACCCGGTTCTACTAGCTCCAAAACCGAATGGGGAATGGCGATTTTGCCTGGACAGCCGAAAGCTGAACGCGGTCAGTAAGCAAGATGCGTATCCACTACCCTACGTCTCTCACATCTTAGACCAATTGCGGGACGCGCGATACCTATCATCGATTGATTTGAAATCTGCATTTTGACAAATCGAATTGGACTCCGATTCACCCAAAGAAAAAACAGCATTCACTGTTCCAGGTCGAGGTTTGTTCCATTTTAAAGTAATGTGCTTTGGGTTGACGGGAACCCCAGCCACCCCCCAACAGCGATTAATGGACAGGCTTTTCGGCCCAGAGTTTGGTAATAAGGTGTTCGTATACTTAGATAACATCATTATTTGCTCATCAACCTTCGAGGAGCACATTTCGCTACTTATTCGATATATAGGCGCAAGGGTGGATAAGGTGTGGTGATCAGTGAAATGAGACAAGTGAATTTCATAGATAAAATGCACTTATAATCAATTAGTACGACGGACACACATAAACACAAGAAAAACAGTAGCGTAACATACGCAAAGGAGTTTTACACAATAACTTTTGAGACTAATACACGTTAAGACTGGATTCTAAGGAAATTACCACGTGTAGACCCGGGAGTCGAGCATAGCTTTCGTGACGTCCTGCTCGACTTGTGATCTTTTACGACTGACTCATAATTCCAAAGTGGGGTATATTTATACCTTTGACATTATTTACAGTTATTAGCCAATGAGCGGGGATTATAATATGGACTCGCCCATTTTTCTACGATTTCGTCTAGGGATCAGGTCGCTGCTTGTCGAGCTTCCCGGGCACAGGCACGAACCTGCCTGTTTTAATACGAAAGATGATGCAATATTACTTCCAACTTATGTCACCGTGAGGCGGTATTTAATAACAAACATGAATCCTTTAGGAGGCAATCTATTCTATTATTGCAATGCAAATCAGTTCTTATATAATCTTATCAGGTACATAGGCTAGGTACTACATACAAGGTAAGTGGCTTGTTGTGCTCCCTAACAATCCCACCCCCAGAAAGAGGGTTCAACCGATTACCTCTCCGTTTGTAGGAAGCACAACAACCTTGACAACGGGTCGACGCAGGACCCCATGATTTGTTCTAACGTCTACTACTCGTATAATAGGGTCCGCACCAGGGGCCTTACTCTTCAAACTAATTTCCATTCCAATCTAAAGCCAATACGATTCCAATGTTAATTTTGCAGTCACGTGATTCGGTACTCTTGAATACAATATTGTCAACATTGGATTGAAATTGGGATTGCCCCGCGATTGTTTTGTTACACGTGAAGTTAGCTACGTTACGAGCCGCAATAGTGTTGTTCAACTCATTACGATAAACCAGTAATACGGCTTTAAAATGCTTTATCCTCTATATAACAAGGCTAAAAAATAAATATGATATAAATAGTTGTTTAATTGAATAATTGTAACGTATTAAATGCATTTGGGCGTACGAAATTGATTTAAATCATAAAGTTGACCATGACTGGCTTCATGCGGTAGGATCGTTGCCAACACTACTCAACACAAAAGACGGCGTACAAGTTCTCCAATTTCAAAAATAAAGTCAAGTGGTTTTAGAAGTGAAATCGAAATGCAAGTTTGTTTCGAACATTAACTAGAAGGTATTGTTCGCGTTTGGTTCCTTATTAGTAAGAAATAATTATTATCCGTTAAGTGACATAACTAATATTAAATTTTTATACAAGTGGTAAGTAAATTTACGATCATACTAACTATAAGTACACTAATGTTTTACTTTTTTTTTTCTTTTTATTAGTGAAATCTTTTTGTTTTGTCAATGCAGTTATTTTCTTGGTCTATGTTTTATACGCTTAATTATATTATGTTATATACAACGTGTAACGGAAAGGGTATTACTATCCTTAACCTCTAAAGATTGCAGCTGGTATAGAATCACTATACAAAGTTTCAGCTCAAAATAAAATACTCAAAAAATTTATACCAAATTTTCGGTTTCATAGGTTTCTTAAATTCAAATCATAACAAACGTGTCACCGCACTACGTGGGTCAATGACTTTCCACGTTACTTGCCAATATCACTCTCTCTCACTCTAATAAAGAAATGGATAAAATCTCTTCCGTAATTCTGCGCGCCTGGTACCGTCTAGGTAGTCTAGCTGGCGGTGTTCTTTGTCGGCGCGAACTGACGAAATCAAACAATCCGCCGCGCGCGGAGCCGCGCGCCGCGCCGCTAAAGCGTATGCGCGGGCTACCTACTTTACCGTGATGTAATAAAATTAAAAATGCGTAATTATTGATTTACTTATTTACAGTTTACTCGTTAATATCAAGGCAGAAATTTCACGTAAAAACTTAGATAACAACAGTTACGTAATAAAAAATCGAAACAAATAGGCAGGTTAGCTAGCTTTTCATCCTATTATTTACCGAGTAAACAGTACAATCTTAAAGCTTTGCTCAATTTAGTAAATTAACTTACATTTTTAAAGATGGGGTTCGATGTGGTGACCTTGGTATTGTATGCACAAGGCCGCTCGCTTGTTCATGGACACCTGAACATTGCGTAGCATTTCTGGGGTTACTGTCCTGAAAGCGGCCTCAATACGCACTTTCATTTCGTCCACTGTATCACACGGCACTGCGTACACTACGTTTTTAACGTACCCCCACAAAAAATGTCTAACGGGGTAAGGTCTGGGGACCGCGGAGGCCAAGCCACGCTTCTACTACCACGCCCGATCCACTGCGGAAAGCGCGAATCTAAATAATTGCGCACGTCTCGAGCATAGTGTGCCGGTGCACCGTCTTGTTGATAAACTAAATTATTCCCCATCACAAGATTCACATAACTTGACACTGGTAGCACTGTGAGGACATCGTCTAATTCATTCCGTAGGAAATTTAAATAATTTTGGCCGTTCAAGCTTTGCGGCAAGAAAACTGGTCCTATGACGACATGTCCAATTATACCTGCCCACACGTTCAGTCGCCATTGGTGTTGGAATGACGACTGTCGAAGCATGCGGGTTCGTGTGAGACCAAACATGTTCGTTGTGGATGTTGCTTATTCCCGCTCTCGTGAAGGATGCCTCATCGGTCCACAACACTCTTGATCCAAAATCTGGCGAAGCTTGTAACTGGCTTCGGTACCACTCGCAAAATGTCACACAAGGCAAAAAATCTGCCGGTGTCAGCTCCTGGGTGCGACGGAAGTGATATGGGTGCTGACCATCATTGCTGAGCCACTCGCCAAAGCAGAGTAGTAGTAGTATGGTTAGAGGCACCCAGCGCTAATGCAGCTCGACGTGTGCTAGTGCGTGGATTGTTATTAAAATGCTCCAGCACGGCTTCTTCAAATTCTGGATCGCTAGTACTTGGGCGACCCTCTGGGGCAGGTGCGTGGAATGACCCAGTTTGGTGCAGACGATGTACCATCCGACTAAAACACTGCAACGAAGGCAGCTGCCCACGCTCAGCATCTGGTCTACCTTCGATAAAGCGGTGATGGTACAGTTCTCGGGCAGCACGCAAATTACCATGTTCTGCTCCGACACACAATATCATTTCGTAATATTCGCTATTACTTAACGATATTTTGCAAACAAAAACACAACAAAAACAAACAAAACAAAGTCAATTAAGTAGGTGTAGCCGTACTGAACTGATGCGCGTATCACACGGATGGAAACGATCTGCACTACACGCGGAAAAGTCGACGACTGACGATCAAACAAAAATAACAATAATGCAATATCCCTGCTATCCTGTTATTAGGGTAACTGTCCCAGTTGGTGTCCACTACTATTAAAAAATATTGTTTTACATCCTATTATTAATTTCAACTAAACTTCGATGTAGCTTTAAGTAAATTTAACACACCAGGGGCCGTACTATGACGTGTTAATTCCATCATTGTTCCAGCGTGAAAGAGAGACGGAGCTATACATGACCGATAGCACTATCTCTTTTCCGCAACGGAATCATGATGGAATTAACACGTCATAGTACGGCCCCAGAGCAGAGCAAAAAGAAAATAAGAGTTAGGTAGCTACGTAAATCAAATTCTAAATTGAAAGATCATTTATTTATGTGGTACATACATTTGATTATGTTGTAAGTTTGTTTATACGGCAGAATCTGAACACAGATTTTATTTCAAAATAACATAAATAATAATCTTTGATCAAATTAACATTATCCAACTTATTGTGAAATCTGACTAAAAGTTTACCAGGAGTAATTTAAACTACAGGGACTACAATTGGTTCACTTACCCTAAAGTTTAGGGTGTAACATACACATAGACAATTATCATTGCGTTTAGGGCCTAAACGCAATGATTATTGTCTATGTGTATGTAAAGACGAAATCAGGGTTCTGTGATCAAACGATTTTCAATTCGGCAATAACAATTCTTGATACTCATGCGGTCCTAGTACTTTTATTAATTTTTTTCTACAGTTAGTTACAGTTTTGCGTAATTTTTTATTGACTTCATTGAGATTTTAATAAACTAAACGTGCTCAAACCAATAAAGCCAATGTATCACTCAAACAGCAACTTTCGATAGAGCATGAACTTCCAATAATTCTTCGGTTAGTCCTACACAGACAGACTAATTGCGTGCGTGTCTTATTTTGTAATTAAAACAAAAAAAATACTATCTTGTTGTTAACAGTTTTCGTAACGTTATTTTTAAAATGATGAACGGAACCCTTTGTGATTTTATTTGTACTAGGAGATGCATAAGTTGCATAAAGATGATGTTTTGGGTTCAGTTGGACAAAATTATGTTACAAAATCCTTTTTCTTTCTAAGTTCTAATGGCAAACAATAGTGTTTTTATTTAAGCAATTAATTCCTGGTAGGATGCACGTAACGACTCGATTTTTATGATCAATTATTATTCAACGGTATACGAGCTGGCGTTTTTTCGAATCGTTTCGTTTTAATCCGATCTTTTCAAGCAAATTGATTCATTATTGAGATGAATCAAATCTCCTGGATCGTATGTGTAAAAATGATTATGATAAGGGCGCATAATTTAGTTATACGAGTTCTTTGCCCAAAGTATTGTGCTGACAATAATAAACAGCGAATAGGTAGGTATATCTACATTTCAAACAAGATCGATTACCTACATCATATGGCCGAAACTTAGCTGGTCCGCTTTGTTTAAATGTTAGCACTAAGCGAACATTGAAACATTTGTCAATAGCTGTATTTTAACAAATTATCTCACGGGGTCGTATTCTGTATTTGTGATATTGTTGTCATTGTGATTTCAACCGACGATTTTACGTTTTTTGAATCAGTTTTTTGAAGATCGATTCTTGAGCACGGGTATTCGATCTGTGAATTAATAAAAAATCAATTTAAAGCAAAACATCGTTCATCCTTAAGGCTAGGCAAAATAAAAGGATAACCTTCGGAAATTTACACGAACATTGTTATTAAATTAGGTAGTTACTGTGTTGTAGGTACGATGGTAAGCTGGGGTGGTGGGCGGAATATTATGTAGATAATAATTATCAAAGTAATCTAATAAAAGAAAAACTACTTAAAAACAAACAAGTATGTAAATGATACGACCGTGACAATGCAAGCAGGTATCTAATTATTTCGTTAAATTTAGATACCTAGACAAATTAATTGTAGCATGTTCACAAACATAATCTAAGTTTAGGAAAAGTCAGTAAAATAATTTAGTTAACAAAAAATAAACATGCGGAACCCTTTATTCAGAAATACCAGGAGTAAGAAGTTTATTCTTACTTACAAATAGTTCGCTGACACCGATCAGCTGACTTAATGCTAGTGATGTGTTTATTTCAATTTGAAAAGTTTGGTTTCTGGTATCAATGTATTAAAAATTCTCATAATTTCCGAACATGTAGTGATAGGATTAAAATCCCTTGCCATATCGTTTGTTATCATCCAAAGAACCCATGCCTTCCGTATGTATTTATACACCCTTTCTGTTACACGTTGTATAATAAAAGTTTTCCAATTTCAGTTACAATGTATCGTCCTAGTTATGCCCAATTAGAAGGTTTGGTGGAATTTTTGGAGCAAAACCCAGGCATAGCTAAAGGTTTGCTTCGGACCACTCAAGGCAAATTTGAAACAAAGAGAAAATGGGCAAATCAACAACTTTAAATTCCCTCGGAGGAGCATATAAAAATGGTCAAGGCTGGGCTAAGGTAAGATTCAAAACAATGAAGTAGGTATTAAGAATCATTTTATAGAGCAATTTCATTAAAATGAATGCATATTTTAAGTATTGGGCTGAGAAGAAGTGTACTATAAAGAAGCACTGCGCACAACTCTCAGCTTCAATGAGGCGCACTGGTGGTGGAACAGCAGACAACTTGCCAGCACAGTCTGCCTTAGATAATAGATTGGTGGCGGTGCTGGGTGGACAAGAGTTTGCGACTGGAGATTCAAAATGGACAGTCAATCCATTTCCTCAATCAGTAATATATTTTAATGTTTTCAATTTTATCATACCTACAATATTTATTTTACACAAAATATTTTATTTATCTAATAAGTAATAATAATCATTTCATTGTTTTAGACTAGACCTACCGAATCATCAGTTGTGATAGAGGATTCATGCATTATACCAGTGCAAGAAGACACAGAAATGCATTTTTTGCATAACAATCAAATATCCCCTATTCCTGGTACGTCACACAATGACGCAATACCAGCATGATTCACAAGTAAGTCTTTATTCGAATTTGTTTAGGAATGTTTAAACATTTTGAGTACCTACCTAAATATGTCACACAACCCAACATAAGTGTGTAACACTTGAAGTGTTTTGGTACTAATCACAGTTCCGGCTATAGCAAGAAAAAACCTCAGTATTATTTTATATTGACTTGCTTTTTGTAACTACTCAGAAGTTTGAAATTTGTTTGGTCAAATGCTGATTTTACTTTATTAAATTTCAGTACCTGCGTCTCCCACGCCTCTTCAGGTTACTATACCACCACGACCCCGCCGGCGCCGCTCTTTGATGCCGAGGCCGTTGGATGCAATTATGGAACAGTTCGCGAGTATCGAAGCGCGGCGGGTTGATGCGGAATTAACTACAGCGCAAGCATTTGCTCAATTGTCCGAACACATTAGCAATATCACAAGTGCTTTGACGTCTATTGCTAATGCAATTTTGGATGTAGCTGCAAAAATGCCAAATCCATGACAAATTTGCCATTTTTTTGCTACATAATATTTATTAATCAAAATGCATTAGCCATTAACGTCAAACCTTTATTTATTGCTAATGTTTTCGGATATTGATTAAGTGTTGCGCTTCTAAATATTTTTCTATTTAATTTTTATTGTTAATTTTGTTATAGTTTCCTATGTAAATAAAATTACATTTAAGTAAAAAAAAAATATTTATTCTGTTCTCAAGTTATCAAGAAATGTGTAGGAAGTAGGGGTCTTTAAACCCTAATTTTATATTGTTTCCTATTACACTTAGGAAGCAATATAACATTTAGGTTTAGGTTTGTTTGTAGCTAGTTTTTGGTAACTCCCAGTAGCATAAAAG
The DNA here is from genome assembly GCA_937001585.2 of Brachylomia viminalis. NCBI lineage: Eukaryota > Metazoa > Arthropoda > Insecta > Lepidoptera > Noctuidae > Brachylomia > Brachylomia viminalis. Next base: position 3,622,182 of record OW443294.2, read on the forward strand.
GACAATGCCACTAAAACCTGCAAGAATTATACAAGTATTAAACTATTGATCTTCCAAACAAGTCATAATATCATTGATAACAGTAATTTATTAAAGACAACATAGGTACCTTATATTTTGGTGATATATCGCTTCTTCTCTTAGGAGTTGACATAAAGGGCTTAATGTTTTCATACATTTCCTCAAACAAATCCTTGCTCACTCTATAGTTTGCTTTAAATTCGTCTTCATTCATAGAAAACGCTTTGTCCGTATACCGCATCATCCGACGCTCATATCGTCTTTGTTTCAACTGTTTTTTATGGGTATTACGTAAAACACTGTATATTACTGCTAATCGTGCCATATTATACACTTAATAGTTACTGAAAACCACTTATAACCCGGCTTAAAACGCAAAACAACTTCTAAAAAGTTACACTTTTGTTATTGGAAAAATCACAATCTCAACGCAATATTGGCGCAATACACAGCTGTCAAAATAAACTCAAGAGTAGCATATAAGGTACGCCCAACCCGATCCCAATTCCACTTAGTTCCCCAAAATGGACACGCAATTTAAAAGCAATATGGTGCTAGCGTCGAACTCAAGAGTGCGAAACGTCAAAATTCCAATGTCGATCGATCGGAATTGAAATCAAGAGTAAGCGCGCAGGATAGACACTTTTTTCGGGTCCACTGATTACGGGGTTTACCTTGATCGGTAATTAAAACAACCTCCCCCATTTTCACGTTTGGCACGTTATTTGCCCACTTGTTTCTTTGCTGCAGCGTCGGTAGGTACTCGCGCAGCCGTCGCCTCCAGAAGAGGTCGGCTAGCGCGTTTACCCGTCGCCACATGCGGCGGGAGTCGAGGTCGATGGCGTGCCCACGCGTACACGAAGCATCTCCTGCGGCAGTGCCCAGCAGGAGATGATTGGGCGGCAGCACCACTGGCTGCTCGTTGTCGCTGCTGATATAGGTGAGAGGCCGGCTGTTTATGATTAGCTCGGCCTCTGCGAGGTATAGAGGACCTCCTCGCGCGGAGCACGCTCTCTAAGCGTCGCCTTGAGTGCGTTTTTAACTGAACGCACCAGTCGCTCCCAGCACCCGCCCATGTGCGGGGATGCCGGGGGGATGAAGTGCCAGGCGATGCCACGGCCCGAGGCATCGCTCTGCACCATGTCCTGGTCCAGGTTGCGCAGGGCTGCTCGCAGTTCGGCATGCGCGCCGACGAAGTTTGTACCCCGATCCGAGTACATGTCGGAAGGTCGCCCGCGGCGCGCAATCAGGCGCCGTTGGGCCAGGATGGCCGAGTCGGCACTTAGCGAAGCCGCCAGCTCCAGGTGGACGGCGCGGGTGGTGAGGCACGTGAACAGCACGCCCCACCTCTTCTCCCTGCGCCGGTCTATGGCGACTTCCATGGGGCCGAAATAGTCGACCCCACAGTGGACGAATGCTCGCCTCGTTATCTCCAGCCTCGCGGCCGGGAGATCGCTCATCTTGGGCGTGGTTGGTTTGGCCTTCTCAAGGCGGCACCGCTGACAGCTCACGGTGACGGCCTTATCAGGAGACCGCAGGCTGGTGATCCAGTACTTTTCTCTAACCCTGTTAACTACGGATTCCTGATTAGCGTGCAGGGCGTCTGTATGGTACCCATACACCAGACGACGCGTCAACGGGTGCTTTCCATCTAAGATTATGGGGTGACGTTCTCCAAAATTAAGTTCGCTGCAGGCGCCTAGCCTGCTGCGTACTCTTACTAGTCCATCTTCGTATAGCATAGGGTCGAGCGCGCGGAGCTTGCTGTCAGTAGACAGCGGTCGCGCCCCCTGCAACGCTGCGATCTCTAACCCGTAGCTCTCCTGCTGTATCAACTTTAACAGCCGAATCTCTGCCGTTCGGAGGTCTGCGGCGGTCACGGTGGATGAGGTGCGTTGCCTGCGACAGCGCTCTGCGAAAATTAGCACACGCGCCACGACATACAACGCGCGCGTCCATGTCGGCAGCCGCTCGTGTCGCAGCAGCGGTTCGGTCGGCACCCCAGCCGCATGCACTCGTTGTAATCTTTCCAGGTGTATGTCAGCCACCGCGTCGAGGTCAACGCCCGTCGGCCACTCCTCCTGTGGACATAAAAGAAACGAGGGCCCCGACAACCACTCGTCACCGTTATTGGGCCAGTCCGATCGGGTGGCCTTATCAGCTGGGTTCATCGCGGAGGGAATCCAGTGCCAGTCGCCTCGTTGTGACTTGCAATCTATTTCCGCTAGGCGGTGGGACACGAACCTTTGGAATTCCAAAGCGTCGGAATTAATCCACTTTAATACTGTTTTGCTATCTGTCCATAGGTATTTAGTACTTATCGGAATACCTATCTCTTTCTCTACTGTGTCGGCTAGTCGACATGCTAAGACAGCGGCTTGTAACTCTAAACGTGGAACGGACACTAGTTTCTGTGGCGCAACTCTAGCCTTACCGGTAACCATGGCTACCCCTCTCTTCCCATTCAGATCTGTCCCCGCTAGGTAGGCTACGGTGTACACAGAGTCTCTACGTAAGCGGCGCTCGATACCCGCTAGACGTTGACGCGCTTGTTTATAGATATCGGGTAGCTGTGGGTCGTCCCGACGCCACAACAAACCTACTTCCCAGGTGCCACTATCTGTCTGGCGACTGGTGGTATCCAGAATACTGTTCGCTCTATCAATGTCTTGGTGCGTCCGAGGCACCTCTGAGATACCAATAGCCTCTAACTCGAACTGTTTTTTCACAATATTATGTAAATCAATGTTTAAATCGACTACACAATTAACGCTTTGGTCACTAGTGTGACTGCTACCCACAGGCCCGTGCACCACCCACCCTAGACTGGTTAGAGAGGCAACTGGCTTACCTGATTTCCCTCGTCGAATCTCCTGGCTGGTCAGCAACTCCCAGTTGTCCTGCCCCAGCAACAGCAGCGGCCGGGCACCTCTCATTTCTTCGCAGCCCAAGTGGCCAAGGTGGGCGTGCTCAGCTATCAATGCAGCTGGTACTGTCTGAGTGGGCAAGTCCAATTTCTTTAACGTACGACACTTCACTTTATAGGATTGTCCGTTCGGCCCGCACACCGCTATGTCGATCACCCGCGACGCTCTATCCACGATCTCTTGACCGCGCGCACTACGTAACACTAGCGGCACTCGTTGACCTTTGACGTCCGTCGCTAATGATTCATCTAGTAGCGACACTGTGGCTCCGTCGTCCAACAGGGCATAACAATCCTTATCTTTGCCGTTCACTGTTACACATACTGGCATTATCTTTAGCAACGCTTTTCCATTATAGTCATTTACATTGGTGACACTTTCACTATTTACTTCAGTATGTAATAGTATATGATGCGGATAATTACAAGCCGAGCATTTATTTGCGCGGCAAAAATTCTTTCCATGTTTCTTCACGATACGCTTGAAACATAATCTATGTTGTTTCACATGGTCCCAGCGGTCATTGACTTTCAGTTCTTTAAACTTTTTACACTTAGTTGTGTACCTGTCCACATAAAGTACATTTCTCTATAAACGGCTTGGTAGATTGCTCGCTCTCTGTAGATGTAACATGAACCCTATGTAAGTTTCTGGGTGGTCTATTTGATGACGTGTTGCCTCGTGGCTTCTCTGTATTGTTTACTTTGTTAGGTACATCTACATTCCTCTGTATGTAATATGAGGTGGCTCTGGCTAGATGGTTCAAAAACTCCGCGAGTATTTTTAGGCTCGGTGACACTCGCACATCTATGCCCTGGTTGGTAGCCATACCCATTGCAAAATCTCCGTATTGAGCACGTTGTATAGGTGTTAGCTTTTGTAATAATTCACTTACCAGTTGTGGGTTATTTAGGTATCCGTTCGCCTGTACACTTCTTAGTAATGATACACAATTTCGCACTGTAGTGGAAAGCTTCCTAAGTTCGCGGCCACTTTCTGTTACTTTAGGTAACGCACGCACTTTTCTTAGGGCACACTCAAGCACTAGGTTCGAATGCCCGAACTCTTCGTCCAATGTTTTCATGATTTCTGACGGGCTAGTCGATGTTCGTAATAGGTCCTCCACTGCTAACTTAGCTTCCCCTTGTAGTGAGGTTTTTAGGCGCGCTAGGTTCTCGTGTGTTTTAAAGTTGTATAGGGCTGTCGTACCGTAGTACATATTCTTATACGATAGCCATTCCGCTGGGTCTCCATTGAAGTGTGGCAGCTCGTATGCTTGCCTCGGTACCGGTCGCGGTCGCGCCATGTTCGTGATAGCGTCCGCGAGCTGGTCTATTTTCCTGTCACGTGACCTACTTCTATCCGTGCCGTCGTTGTACGTGTTCTCCCACTCAGGCGCGTCTCTACCCGGCGCTTCCCTAGGCGGCGCTAGCGGGGCGCTCGCCGTCGCGGCGGGCGTAGTGAGGTACGTCGGTCCACGAAACTGTACTGCGGCGGGCGCACCCTGCTGTCGGAGCACGGGTGTATTGGTGATCGGCGGCACTGACACTGGTACATCGCGGGGTTTCACGGACACGGGATTCTAATCGCGGCGGCGGCGGATGGGCGGACATGTCGGGCGCGGGCACTACACAAGTTACTGCGGGAGTCGTCTCTGAAACCCAGTCTTCCACTCGACGTGTTGTTCCTTCATCGTCTGATAAGTCTTCGTCGGCTGCGGCGTCTATCTCGGCTAGATCTGCTTCCAGCTTCTTCTGTATCAGGTTCTCCTTCAGGCGCACCAACTCCTTCTGAGCCTCGTACTCAACCCTCCTTCGAAGGTAGTCGGCACTCTTCCGACCGCTCTTCGAGGAGACGTGGCTAATCGTGGATCTTACCCTCTGTACATTCACCGACCTCACTGGCGTGGCGATTTCACGGTGGTCGATTACACGACCGGGGCCAGCCAATGGGGTCACAGGGGCAGGAAACGTCGACGTTGAGGGTGCTATTGACGGCGAACCGGGTTCCATTTCAGACGGCACCCCGGTCAGCTTCTAGGCCGCGACGCTTGTTCATCTCGACTTCCAACTTACGCAACTTGCTCCTCGTGATTATCGCACTATGTTCACTCTTCACTAATCACCACCGATGCGACTCGAAGGACCAAATTATTCGATATATAGGCGCAAGAGTGGATAAGGTGTGGTGATCAGTGAAATGAGACGTGAATTTCATAGATAAAATGCACTTATAATCAATTAGTACGACGGACACACATAAACACAAGAAAAACAATAGCGTAACATACGCAAAGGAGTTTTACACAATAACTTTGTCACGCTTTGTCTGTCTGTGATCAATCAATCAATCAACCAATCTTTATTTGTGAACATAGGTATATATACATAAAAGGTCTTAAATATACATATTATTGTAGTCGAACTCTATGTTCTACCAATAAAATTGGTGTACAAATAGTATATTTTTGTTATATCATTAAAAAAAAAATTGCAGATTAAACATTAATTAAAAAGTAAGTTATGTTCAATAACATGTGTTATGGTATTTTTGATAGTTGACACGTTTGGTGTAGTGGCTACAGTGGCTAAGTGTAGTCAGCGAAACCAAATGGTCCTGGGTTCGAATCCCGGTAGGGGCAAATGTTTGTATGATGAATATGGACATTTGTACCCGAGTCATGGATGTATATTTATAATATGTATGTATTTACGAAAAAAAAAATGTATTTAAGTAGTGTATCAACCATCTGGTATCCATAACACAAGCCTTAAGTGTTTCCAGCGGGCCAAATATACGGCCCGCGAGGAGTTGGTGGAGACTCTGAACGGAGATCCATGGGGGCGCCCTTACAAAATGGTGCGGAATAAACTCCGCACCTGGGCCCCCCCGCTGACGCAGAGTCTCCGCCCCCAGCTGGTGGAGGAGGTGGTGAGCGCTCTGTTCCCTTCACGGGGGGAGCATACTCCCCCGCCCATGGCTCCGCCGCTCGCGGTGCCTGAAGCGGACCACGCGGACGACGACGACACACCTGAAGTGACCGGGGTAGATCTGAGAGTGGCGGTAGGTAGGCTGAAGGCCAAAAATACCGCCCCAGGACCCGACGGCCTGCCAGGGAAAGCCTGGGTCCTGGCCTCGACGGCTCTTGGGCCTCGACTGGAGGCGCTCTTAAGCGCATGTATGGAGAGAGGCCAGTTTCCACTCCGTTGGAAGACGGGGAAGCTGGTCCTCATTCGGAAGCCAGGGCGCCCTGCGGACTCTCCGTCCGCATACCGGCCCATTGTGCTGCTCGACGAGGTCGGCAAGCTCTTTGAGAGAGTAATTGCAGGCCGCCTCGTCGGGCACCTGGTGAGGACGGGGCCGGATCTTGCGGATAGTCAGTTCGGCTTCCGCAAGGGGCGCTCGACGGTGGACGCCATCATGCGCGTTAGAGCCCTCACGACGGGGGACGCGGTGTCTCGGGGCGGGGTTGTCGTGGCGGTGTCACTCGACATCGCCAACGCATTTAACACCCTGCCCTGGAGTTGCATTGGGGAGGCACTCCGGTATCACCGGGTGCCAACCTACCTCCGTCGAATAGTCGAGGCATATCTGACGGACAGAGCCGTCATCTACCCCGGTCGCGATGGGGAGTGGAACCGGCGAGAGATGTCGTGCGGCGTCCCACAGGGCTCGGTTCTAGGGCCGCTCCTGTGGGACATCGGTTACGACTGGGTGCTGCGGGCCGACCTCCCTGATGGCGTCAGCGTGGTGTGCTACGCTGACGACACGCTGGTCCTGGCGCAGGGGAGGTCGCATCAGGCGGCGGCCGACGCAATGACACGCGGGGTTGCGATAGTCGTGGAGAGGATCCGGCAGTTGGGTCTCGAGGTGGCTTTGCACAAGTCCGAGGCCATGTCTTTCCATGGGCCCCGGAACAGGCCACCATCGGGATCCCAACTAACGGCAGGAGGGGTTCACATCGGCGTCGAGTCCACGATGAAATACTTAGGACTCGTGCTCGATAGCCGGTGGAACTTCGTGGAGCACTTCCGACGTTTGGCCCCCAAACTGGAACGGACTGGGGCCGCCCTCAAGCGGCTCCTGCCCAACCTGAGGGGTCCAAACGCCTCCTGCCGGAGGCTTTACGCGGGGGTCGTGCGGTCCATGGCTACATATGGGGCCCCGGTGTGGGCGCGTTCACTGCGGCGGAGAGCCGCCCACTATCTGAACGCGCCCCAAAAGGTGGTAGCCGTAAGGCTGATCCGGGGCTACCGCACGATCTCGGGCGAGGCGGCAAGCCTCCTTGCCGGACTGCCGCCGTGGGATCTGGAGGCGATAGTCCTCGCGCGCCTGTATGAGTGGCGCGCGGAGGCACTACGCCGGGGGGAAACCCCGCTTCCGCGGCAAATCGCGGCGGAGCGGACGGACCTCCGGCGCGATCTCATGGCGGCATGGAAAGAGCGACTGTCGCAACCCAGCGCAGGGCACGCCACGATAGCGGCGGTAAGACCCCTCTTTGAGGAGTGGCTAGAGAGGCGTCACGGCGTCCTCACCTACCGCCTGACGCAGGTCCTCACCGGACACGGAAGTTTCGGGAGGTTCCTGCACATCATCAGGCGGGAGGAAACGCCCGGGTGTCACCACTGCGATGATCGCCCCGAGGACACGGTGGAGCATACGGTGGGGGCCTGCCCTGCATGGGCGGAGCACCGCCGTGTCCTCGTAGAGGCGATCGGCAGCGGCGGCGATCTCTCACGCCCGGCCTTGGTTCAAGCCATGGTCCGGGGCGAGGGGGAGTGGGAGGCAGTCGCCTCCTTCTGCGAAGCAGTCATGCTAGCGAAGGAGGTGGCGGGACGGGAGAGGGAGAGAGTCTCCCGTCCAAGCCGCCGCGGTGGACGCTCCGGGCGTCGGGAGCCGCGTGACGACTCCCGGCCACCGTAGGCGCGGGCCTGCGGGCGGTGAGTAATGGGTAGCTCACCGTCCGATCAGGACCAGGCCCGTGCTGGACGGCGCGTACGTGTTCCACGCGCGCCTCAAAGAGATGTCAGCATCATAGAGGGGGTCCACTAGGGCCCAAGCCTGCCGGGAAAGCGGGATCATCCAAAAGGGGTACCGCTGACCCGGAACATAAAGGGCCAAGGAAGGAACACGGGTGGGTTTTAGTCAGTAAGAGTCTGACACTCCCTTCCGCTCCACCCAGAGCGGGAGGAGTCATTTGATGATTTCCCATCCTCAAAAAAAAAAAAAAAAAAAAGCCTTAAGTGTTAAGTGCTTAACTTGGAACTAGATGGTGCTGTGTGCAATGTCAGACGATATTTATTTATTATAATAATAATAATAATAATAATTTATTTATTTTCTCGCCACAATACACATTGAGTACATATTTTTAGGGAACATTTAGATACAGTAAGTATATTGCGGGAGACTGGTGCCTAAACTAGGCTTGGGGCCTGTATTTCAGGACACCAGACCATTATAGTGACTATCAACCTGATACTCCTGTACAAGTTCCAAGTCAGGCCTCCATAATACTTACAGATATCACAGTGGATATGACCAATAACGACAAAGAGAATTTGAACGTCTGTGAGGTAATGCTACAAGAAGTTGTTAATATATTAAATACCAACCTATGTTTCTTCTAATGTTTTTCACTCCCCTGCCACTATTGTTTACTGACAAAATTTAATTTTATTGTTATTATTTTCAGAGTATGGATAATGAGTTGCAAGAGGATGAACTTAATAAGTGGAGTGACTACACTCCAAAAACATTAAGGACGAAGCCATCACTACAACTAGTTACAGATGATGACAAAGAAAATCCGTTCCGTAGATATCCGTTCCGTAGGTAGTGTGATTGCGCTTTCGGAAGCGCAATCACACTGGACCATTGACGAACAAAGCCTGGACTGAACTGGCTGAACTGAGAAAAAGGAATTATGTCAAATGTAAAAAGAACACATGCGAGCCCTTATTGCTGAAAGCGAATCAAGAAAACGCTATTATGATTTGCAAAATCAATTATTAGAATTAGAAATAGCAAAGAAAAAGAAAGAGGATTCAGTTTCGGAAAATTAGGCTTCTACTACCTATTATAGTACCTAGAGTTTTCTTGATTTGCTTTCTGACTTGATATTTTTATTTAAGTTTAATTAAATAAAACAATGTAAAATATAATTTATTTTATTACACCTTGCTACAAATTATTAAATAGTGAATGTATGGCAGAACATGTGGAGAGAAATTCTGGCTGCCTCTATAAAATGGATCTACCGGCACACTACTAGTCTCCAAGATGGCCTGTTCAATCTCTGGTAAATTGACAGGCGGATCACCATTGTTCATTTTTACTGCAACATTATGCAATATTGCACAAGCCACACATATATGCTGCACTTTTGTAAGTGCCAAACGAATACCAAGTGCTAATATAGAGAACCTTCTCTTCAGAACACCAAATGTCCTTTCAATGGGGTTTCTGGTTCGAATTTGAGCTTCATTAAATAATTCTTCTGCTGTTGTAGTAGTCTGTGCAAGGGGAGTCAAACAATAATTTGTAACAGCATAACCACTATCCCCTAGCAGAATAGATGCATTAAATTCTCCCCTTTTCAAATCTCTCTTTCACCAGACTATTTTGAAATATTCTTGAATCATGTGCTGATCCGGGCCAACGAGCAACAATATCTTGAATCATCAAATCAGCCGTACATATGGCTTGAACATTTAATGAAAAAAATTGTTTTCGGCACCGAAAAGTTTCAGCCTGTGCACCACCTACAATGTTAATAAATAACAGTTACTTTATATATTGCACCCATTACAAAATTAAAGAGGAAATATTATACTATGACAGGCAACTAACAACTGCAGCACAGATTTTCACTTAAAACTTTATGAAAATAACTGACTACATAGACATAATCTGGAAGCCGTTAACAATAACTGCCTAGGAATATTTTAGTTTAATTTCTTTTCCTAATATATGACACTCACCTGGAGATTCAAGTTTTACCTATATGTGTGCAGTCTAAGGCTCCAACCACATTTGGGAATTTTGAAATTAAATAAAATTTCTTTTTAATTTCTGCAATATTTTGATTCGTTGGCATTGCTATATATTTTGAACGTAGTTTTACAATTGCTAGTAACACTCTCCATATATGTTTTCCAGCTGTTGACTTGTGTATGCCAATAAAATCTCCATTGCATAGCAAAAAATTACCAGTTCACTTCAATGTTAGCAATAGCATTTGTGATGGTGTTAATGCTTTATTTCTGAAACAAAAAATAATTACTGAATTATCTAGGTAACAATAGAAGGCTGTGAGGAATCTATGTACCCATACGTAGGTACAGACATTCTTGCGAAATATTACCTCGTAGTAGGCCATTTGATTTCGTCTCTTATCTGTTCCAGCACAACGCATGCTGTACGTTTCGTTAGACGAAATCGGTCGTAAAATTCACCTTCATTCCATTTTTGGAAATGATTCTCTCGTGTTCTATAAATTCGTATACGTCGTGGGGTCGTAGAATAATTGATAAATTCAATAATATCCCCATCATCACTGCTCGAGCTAGAAGTATAGTTACTGAAACAAAAAACACATTTTATAGGTTAAGTAATTGCCTAGTTGTAAAATCGTCGATAAAGATGGAAAACGGTAGGCAGATAATTACGTGATACTACTCAATTGTTGAGACAACTCTTCATTCATTTTTCGCAGCAGAAATGTCGTGAACTTGATTTTAAAACTTGTTATTTTTAGATAAATAAACAACATAATAACAGGAAAGTAAAAACTTGGCAGAAAGAAGTGTCATGTTAATGTCAGTCAACTATCAATGACAACAAAAATCACAGACAAATGACATATCGTCGTTGCAAAAATCTCCTATGTGTCACTTTTGTCGAAAAAACGTTTTACACAAATTTGAAACTCGGTGTTGATTAGCTATCGTATGCAAAAACACCCATGTGAATATCTTATTAACACATTAACTGCCAGAGTAATAATGACAAAAATCACAAAAAAAAATATTGTGCCAATTGATGTTATGGGTCTAGATATACATAGTAGTAAATTTTGGGGTCAATCGGAGGCAGGGTTCCGTAGAAAATTAAAAAAAACTTCACGAGGTCACCGGTACCCTACATGGCGCACAGAAGTAATTATGTTGATTTCTGTTACCAAGGCGCCGCCGTGCGGTCATCTCTCCGGGCACCCGCACCCGCGCACCTCAGTTGCTTACACGCGCTATCACGGAACGGACGTTACGTTAAGTCATTTTGCGATTACCACTTTCTTTTGTCGAACGTACTTAGTAAACAATGTCCGAGTTAGATATAAACTCTGACTTATTTTTTACCCAGGATAATTTATATGAAATTGATTTACTGGAAAAGTCATTGTTGGATAAAGTAGACACGTTATGTGACAATGTATACGATTTAGAGGAAGATTTGTGTACGGAGAGTGGGGATGAGAATATCCATCCCCCAAAAAATCGAAGGCGTCTTTATATAAGAAGCGATTCGGAAAGTGAATGTGATTCGGTGGAAAATTTTGTCACTCAAAATGTGGCTCATATGTCGTCAAGTAGGCCACAAAAATGGAGAGAACCAAGAGGACTCCAACCATCAGTGATTGCATTTACGGAGCCAACAGGTATTTATAATGATATTAATATAATAATATATCATTTATGTGCTATAAGTTTGTGTTTTATTCATTAACCGACTTAAAAAGAAGGAGGTTATCAATTCATCTGTATATTTTCTATGGTTAATCCTCAATAGTCAAGAATATTTTTACTTTTTTTTAAATAGTCTACTGCCTATTTATGTCCTTTTATAACCAAAGTACGGATTTGTTCTAGGTATCAAGAAACCGTATGATATTGAACTACGAAATGCAGACCCAGGAGCCTATTTTTCATTATTAGTCTCAGACGATTTTTTTTAGGAAATAGCTGTGCAAACCAACTTGTATGCTGAGCGACGCGAAAGCTCAAAGCCGTCATCGCGTTTGAATAGTTGGAAACCAACAAACAAATATGAAGTCAAGGCTCTTTCTGGACTTATTATGTACATGGGACTAATCAAACTCCCAAAAATAAGTTTATATTGGAGCACAGACAGAGTTTTCAAACAAACTTTTGCACCTTCGATCATGAGTCGTAATAGATTCGAACTGTTGTTGCAGAATCTGCATTTCGTTGAAAACGAAACTGCAGATACCACCGATAGAATCTATAAAATACGCAGTCTGATAGATACGTTAAATAACTCATTTCGACGGTACTATTCGCCTAAAGAAGAAGTTTGTGTCGACGAAAGTCAAGTGCCTTACCGCGGGCGATTGATCTTTAGGCAATATAATAAGAGCAAACGGCACAAATGTGGAATGAAGCTGTTCAAACTGTGCACAATACCAGGTTATACTTGCAAATTAGAACTTTACGCTGGTAAAAACCACGAACAGCCGAATACAACGCCTAAAAACGTTGTAATGTCACTCTGTAAAGAAATACTTGATTTGGGGCACACCGTAGCTGCGGATAATTGGTATACGAGTTTGGATTTAGCCAATGAACTTCTAGATAGGTATACTCATTTAGTAGGCACACTGAGAAAAAATAGTAAGGGTCTACCCAAACAAGTTATTGATGCAAAACTAAAACCAGGCGAATCTCCAGCAATGGAAAACGAACGCGGTATAACAGTGTTGCACTGGAAGGACAAACGAAGTGCATGCTCTCCACTAAACACTCTAAAGGATTTGCTAGTGTGCATAAAAAAGGAAAAGTGATTCGAAAACCGAAGATGGTTATAGCATATAATAAAGCAAAAGGATCTGTAGACATGAGCGATCAGATGAGCGCGTATTCGTCACCACTAAGGAAAACCATAAAATGGTATAAGAAATTAGGCATTGAATTAATTTTAAATACGGCTGTAGTAAATGCCTGGATCATGTTTTGCGAAAATACAACTCAACAAGGCATTGTAGAATTCCGACGTCAATTAGTGGAATATCTAGTAGACTCTGGTAAAAACGAAACCGAAAATGAATCTATTTCTAAGAGACCTAAAAGACTGAAACCTACATTAAAAGCAAAGGAAGGCAAGGTAAGGCAATCCAGGCGCTTCTGTGTAGAATGCTACAAAACCAGTGTCACGACGTTTGGATCAAGACTTGCTAAAAACAAGGCAAAAAAAGTGGCAACCTATTGTCCTGAATGTCCTGAACTACCCCACTATTGTCTTCAATGTTTTAATAAGTGCCATCGGTATTTGTAATTGTAAGAATCTGAACTTCATTTTCAGATAATATTGTTTCCTTTCTCATTTTGTTCTTTTTTTCAGATTAGTGGGCAATTTTATACTAAAAGGCAAAAAAGTTTAATTTTACTACTTACTCGTTTTGTTATTCTTTCCATACCATTTATAAAAACGTTTGGATTAAAAAAAAATGTTATGGTCTGGGATTTTTAACGTTATTGAAGGTTTATCTTCAATAATTCAAAATATTTTTACGTTACATAGAAACCATGCGAAAGTATTACTCCTGAGCGCCATTCCGGTCACTTACTAATAAGACTATAGAAAACGCGTCCTACGGCGCGTAAATCAACTCTGAAAACAGGTTTACCGTGAGGTCACCGGTGTCCTACGGGGCGCCTTAGGGCTTGTACACAAAACTGCGATGCGACGTCGCATCGTAAAAATCTCGACGTCGCACAATGGATATTATTATTGTATTCTATTGTAGTGTGACGTCATTTTTGCGATGCGACGTCGCATCGCAGTTTTGTGTACAAGCCCTTAATACAAGACCGCCTCCGGTCACCGGTGCCCTACATGGCAGTCAATGTGTTAATTCACTGTCGTACGGCTAATTTCTAAAATATCTTTGTCAACCTACATAAGGTTGATCATCAAAATCTTCTATGTGACTGGTGCACACGTAGGAGCTTTTAATAATATTACTGTTGCAAAAAATTAAAATTTTAAAATCTCCTATGTTTGTACTTCACTCAGTGACTCAGTGCAGTTGAAACTTGTCGCGCGAGTCAAGATAACGAGATCAGTCAGTCAACAATAAAGATAACGCCATCCCCCGACGACAACAGGATGAGCGGAATTGATTATAAATAAAAAGTGATAAACATAAATGAATTGTGAGTCAAGATAACAAGGCCAGACAGCCAGCGATAAAGAGAATGCTCTTTCCTGATGACAACGGAATAAGCAGAACTGATTATAAATAAAGTGATAAATAAATTGAGGTGACAAACATATTGTCCCCACCACTGTATTAGCTGATAAGACTTAGTATATAAACTAACCCAAATATAATTTAGGGACATTATTGTATTAGCTCTCTAGTATACCACTGTACTACTAACACGTATTGAGAATAAAATTATTTTTATCTCTATCACGAGTCTCAGTCTTTTAACTGGCGCCCAACGTTACGGGCATTTCTTGAAGAAACTATCAATTAAGGCGACGAATTGCTGTATCTCCGCTACCAGACACCGAACCAAGAAGATTACTCGTATCAAACCTGCCCAGAACCTACAAATAAAGAAAAGATTCAAGACTTCTCCTGCAAGGTGACGCTGACTCAGAAAAGCTCTTCTCCGTACACATCAAGGTGACTCTGGCCAAGAAGAACTTCTCTTCGTTCATCGCAGTATAGAAGCTCATCGGAGTAAATCGACGGACTTCAAAGACCCGACTCTACGAAGCCTCTACTACATCCAGATGAAGACAGTGATAACTCTCATCATTCTCACAACACAACTGTAAGTACACGTGATTATTTCCCGGTTAAAACCACTTCATAAAACTGGCATTTACTCTTACAGGTAGAAAATTAGTAATCACCCCAAAGTTAATAATGACGCCACCCGTAGATTCCAACTACCAAATTAGACCAGAAAGTAATATTCCTATTCCCCAGTTCTCTGGAGAAGGTGGAGAGAGGTACCTACACGGTTTTATAACCGCAGTAGAACGCTTTATTCAAATAACCTCTGGCACAGATGCGCAGAAAGTCAATATAATCTTGTCAAAGATAACAGGCAATGCGGCTACTCTCATATATAGCTACCCTCATAACTTCACTTGGTTAGAAATTAAAGAAATCCTAAAACAGCAGTATGGATCATGGAATAGAACGATAGGAGATGTGTTTCAGGAAATTAATAACTTAAGACCAAGCTCATCAAGCTTAACTAACGTTATATACGAGTTACAAATGTTAATAGCTGAAGGATGTACAATTAACCAACATGTACACACCGGTTTAAAAGATATAGCTAACCAAAAGTTAATATCACTCCTACCACCTGAATATAAACCGGCCTGTGAAAAATTTGACTTCCTAGAAACTTGCCTTAGAGCTAGAACTCTTGACAAAGAAGGATACTTAATTAGCATCAGAAATACGGGAAACAAACCGAATGGTCATACTCAACCTTTCGTAAAAAATAATATGAGCTCAACCCCCCAACAACACAGCGCCCCTGTGTATAATTCAAACCTTGGTAATAGACCTGTCCAGCAAAGACACGCATATCCACCCTCGCCGTTCTCGAGTAGGATTCGGATGCAACAAGCAGGACAAGCTAAACAACCTTGGTATGGCAACCATAATAATAATCAAACTAATGCTTACCCTAATCGTAATTTAAATAATAATGCTAATTTTATTCAAAGACCTCCATGGCAACAAACTCGACCAAACTGGCAACCAAAACCACAAATTCCTGAACTACCGAATAAAGACGCGACTATGCGGACCGTAACAGAACGACCTCAATTAAAAAGAAACCGAGTATTTAACATCGACGAACCTGAATGTAATAGTGATGAATATCCCGATACCCCTTTTGAAGAATACATGCAGCAATGTGTAAATGAGTATTTTACTAACATCAACCCTAGATATAAAGAAAATGATGATCTTTGTGAACCAACACACGAATATGACCCAAACTCGGAGGATTTTCAAACGGATTTACCCCAGATCACACCAACATAAATTCTACACCTAATCATACTCAACTACCATATATTAAAATACCTAATACAGACGAAAAAATACTAATAGACACCGGATCAACACGCTCATTTATTAAACCTAATATAGCTAAAGAACTAATATCGGATGGATACGCGACTTATATTAACGAAACATTTTCAGTCCAAACCCCGCACGGACTCTCAAATCATAACGGTAAAATAATAACCTACCCCATGGTAAATATCTTCGGACAAAACAGTAATCCAATAGAATTTTACATGTTCGACTTCTCTAATAATTTCGAATACCTAATAGGATGGGACACATTAACTAAACAAAACCTATTAATAATTCCTAGCGAAAACAAAATAAAAACACCAGATGATATAACTATACTATTACATTATCAAGAAAACAAATCGATTACCTTAGACCAAATCTTAAAAGAGAACGAAGACTTATTCGCAGAAGACGCGGCACAGACTTCATTCACCGCCGTTAAACATCACCTTACGTTAACAAAAAACGAACCAATCTATCAACGCGCGTACCGGCTACTAGAAACACAACGAGTAGAAGTCACTCGCCAGATTAAGGAAATGTTAAAGAATACAATAATCAGACCTTCAGACTCCCCATGGTCAAGCCCAGTACATCTAGTGGAGAAACATGTAGACCCAGGAAAATCAAAGAAATGGAGATTAGTTATAGATTACCGTAAACTCAATGATCAAACCAGAGACGACAAATTCCCTCTACCAAACATAGACGATATACTTTCAAAATTAAATGGAGCAAAATATTTCTCTACATTAGACTTAACCGCCGGCTATCATCAAATAGAAATGGACCCTGAATCAATACCATTAACTGCTTTTTCCACACCTGACGGACATTACGAGTACACTCGAATGCCCTTTGGATTAAAAAACAGCACCAGCTACATTCCAGAGAGTAATGAATAACGTATTAAGGACACATTTAGAAAATAGGGAATGTCTAGTCTACCTAGACGACGTAATAATATTTGCCACCACAAAAGAAGAACACCTAACTAGATTACAAGCAGTGTTCGACACCCTAAGATAACAATATATGTATGTATGTAACAATATATGTACAGCTTCACCAACAAAGAAATGTGTAGAAGAAAGCATCCTGAAACAACGCAACAACTGTAGCGTTATAAAAATCTACTGCCCCGAACGATACTCATACAAAATTCAGAATGACTTATATTTCCAGTTCAGATTAAAGGAACAAAGAATCTATGATAGATGTGCCGATAGAAGCGTGACCATCGTAGACTCACATATAGAAGACAACACCAAATGCGGAAGCACTCAAGATGCTGTGGATATTCAGACCTTAAAGCCCGGGTGACACGAGGCTAGTAAATCAAGCTAGTGAGCCAAGCTAGTGCTGCCAAGCTAGTAAGCTAGTGACACTAGCTTCGTGTAGACGGAACTAGCTTCGTTTACAAGCTAGTAAGCTAGTGTGGAAGCTAGCAAGCTAGTGCCTCAAGCCAGGATAGTTTTAATAGCTTGGGGTTCTATTTTTCAAGCTAGTAGGCGCCCCCCACCACCCGTTTTACTATCCTGGCTTCGTTACTAGCTTCGTGTCAACCGCGAAGCTAGCGAACCTAAGCTAGTGTGCAGTCGGAGAGCGTGGTGAGAGTGCGTGCAATTTGTTAAAATGCCGAAATTAGCGGACAAAATTAATTTAAAATTCGTTCAATTGTACAGAGAAGAGGAATGTTTGTGGAATGCAAGTATTCCATCTTACAAGGACAAGCAAATGCGAGACTCGTCACTAGAAAAAATACGCGACATACTAAATAAAGATGGAATAGAAATGTCGATAAAAGAGATTAAAAATAAAATTAAAAATCTAAGAGCTACATATTGTCAAGAATTAACAAAGATAGAAAACTCTGAGAGGTCTGGAGCAGGAACTGCAGAAGTCTATAAGCCAAAAATTATTTGGTTTGAGGAAATGCAAAATTTCATAAAAAAGGTGCCAATGAAGAGAAAAACTTCGGTAAGTTATTTTAATATTATTTACTCTTTACAATTATTTACCTTAAAAGTACTTATTGAAATATTAATAATCGTCGGCATTTTTAATTTTTCTTGTAGTTTTGTCTGAATTAACGAATCATTCTTGCTTGCCATGGTACTGCTCCATCATTGTTGAAATATCTCTTAAATTTCTCCCTTTTTTCGATAGCTGACAGAGAAGAGTGGTTACTTCCCTGTCGACTGATACTGGGTAAACATAAATTTTCCATTCTCCATGAACCGGGAATAATGTTTCCCGCTTCAATGTCTTCTTGGTCGACATCACTACTAATGCAATAAGTGCTTTTTTGCTCTTTTCGTAACCAATTATGCAGAGCACATGATGCTAGTACAATTTTGTCTACTGTTTTTACGTCAACTGCGATTGGTCTTTGATAAACACGAAATCGGCTTGCCAATATGCCAAAGGCATTTTCTACAGTTCTTCTGGCTCTACTTAGCCGGTAGTTGTATACTTTTTCTTCATGTGTTAAATTGTCACCTGGGTACGGTTTCATAATATACGATTTTAATGGGAATGCAGCATCCGCCAAAATTACTCCGCCTTGTGGTATAAGGTTATTTTCTAGTTGATTATATATGGAGCAATTCCTAAAAACACTTCCATCAGATGCCATTCCACAGGCGCCGACGTCAATATAAATGAAATTATAATCGTAATCAACAATAGCCATAAGAACAATACTGAATGTTTTTTTGTAATTAAAAAACAAACTTCCACTGTTGCCAGGAGCTATGATTTGAACATGCTTCCCGTCGACGGCGCCATAACACGCTGGAAAGTTCCATTTCACTCTGAAACCATTTTCTATAGCTGCCCATTCTTCAGTTGTAGTTGGAATCTGTAACAATATTTTTAACAAATTTTTTATTTTCAGAACAATCAAGATTCTCCAAACAATAATAAAGATGACAACAGTGCAAGCAACAGTCAGTCATTAGAACCACCCGTAGCAGAAAATCTGTCAGAAAAGACAGTTGAAATGTCTCAACCTGCAAGCGAAATGTCGTCTATTCAAGATAAAACTTCTAAATTTATTTCCCCCGGAAGTAACATTCCGCAATTTAAGAAACGGAAGGTTTCGCAAGTGAGTTCATTGATAAATGAAATTAAGGTGATTAAGGAGGATTTAAACAGTTCACGAGAATTTCAGGAACCAGAGCTGGATGAACATGAGATATTTGCAAAATATGTAGCAAGTCAGTTGAAAAAGCTTTCACCCGGACAGGCCATTTTAGCTAGGGATCAGATCAACGCAACACTATCCCGCTGTCGGATGTATGATTTAAACTTCGGAAATACTACATTTTCGTACCAGTCACCTATCAATTCTTCAGACTCCAATATGTCAACCACATTTTCTTACAATAGTTCTGCAGCAAGTCCACTCTACACTAATCCACCATCACAACTACAACAGACTGAGCAACGTGATGAACCCATCATCCATCCGCCACCACAGCAAGAGTTGGAGCAAGATGAAGATCCCATCTATCAAGCATTTCAAAATGCTTGATACATTTCTCGCCATTTATGTAGCGTAAACGTACATTTTGTCGTCATTTATGATTTCTCATTTTGTAATTTAGAATTTAATCTCGCCATTTATGTAAGCGTAAAAGTACCTACTTTAATTTGAAATAAATAAAATTCTACATACCTGTATATCTTTCTTTAATGCCTTATAAATTTCACTGCAAACTTCTGGTATAAATCTAGATATAGTAGATCTTGAAACACGATACATGTGACTTAACTTCCTGTAATTGACACCAGATGATAGAAAATCTAGAGTTATTTCCAATTTTATTTTAGCCGGTGTTAAACTTCTACCCAAGGTCTTCAATAAAACTCACATATAGCACTATAACACAGTATAATATAGTTTTATCAGAATGCAGAATTTCAACACAAAAAACCAAAAAATTCTAAGCTACTTATACTTTCATCGGTAACGAAACCATAGCGAGATCTAACTAGACGCCAACGCCATCTAGTTAGAAAACAGATACTAAATTTGCACAATCTTACTTACTCTAACTAAAAGTGATTAAAATAAATACAATATGGTTTGACATTCCGCCCACCAAGGACATGCTCGAATGAGTTGTCCTTTAAATTAAAGCCGCCCACCATGAGGTCAAGGGGGCTATAAACTAACAAAGAAAAATGAAATGAGATGACAAAAAAAAACCATATCAATCACTGATTGGCAATACACAGAGTTTACAAATTGGTCTTTTTAATACGGAATCATTGCACTTTATGGTCACCACTCGCGTGAGTCCGTCCGAACCAGGATGTTTCTCTAGAATCCTACCTAGTAACCATTTGCCTGGAGGTAGATTATCCTCTTTTACAAGGACAATGTCGCCAATATTCGGCTCTATTTCTTTTTGCGACCATTTATAACGCTGTAGCATCGATGTTAGTAGGGTAATATTGGGCATTCTATGCCACTGTCGGCAAGTAGCTCGGCTAGTGCGCCTCGCTACACGACAGTGGCATAGTATGCCCAATATTGAACAATCGACTCGACTGTAGACTGTCGGCAAGTAGCTCGGCTAGTGCGCCTCGCTACACGACAGTGGCATAGTATGCCCAATATTGAACAATCGACTCGACTGTAGGTTAAATTACTGTACTCACCTAGAGATCTTGCGCATTATACCACTGGCCGCCAATAGCAGGGCGAGTTCGCCTCGCTGCGGATGACGGTATGGGCATTCTATGCCACTGTCGGCAAGTAGCTCGGCTAGTGCGCCTCGCTACACGACAGTGGCATAGTATACGACTGGTATTACTGTACTTGTACAAAGATCATGCAAGTTATACGACTGGCTGCCAGTAGCTAGGCGAGTTTGATTCGCTTTGGACAGTGGTGACAACTATTGACACGATCAATGATAAAGATTTCACTTAGTCATTTTGACATGCGTTTCGTGGTTAGAAACGACTTGATGATTTTAACGCTTCAACGGTGGAAACGATTTGTTGTTTTTGTAATGCGTTTCGTGGGACGAAACGACTTGTTGTTTTTGTAATGCGCTTCGTGGGACGAAACGACTTGGTGTTTTGACCTGCGGTTCAATATTAGAAACGACTTGTTAACTCACTGCTTTGAAGTGGATTTGCAAAAAAAAAAACAATGTAAGTAGGTACATATTAGGTAGGTTTATTTTTCGTAAAACATTGGTTTTTCTGGAAATAACGTATCTACCGATTGCACGAACTCTTGTAGTTTTCGCCACTGAGGCGAATTCGCGTCGGTCTGGAACTTGAGTCGCACAAGCGCCTTCTTCCACAGCTCTAGGGAGTCGGTGCGGCGCGCGTCGTCAGCCTTGTACACCTTGCAGTCGATGTAGTACTCTCCGTTGATGCTCGCTGCTCGCCGTTCGCAGCCGTTGGCGACTCGGTTAACGAAGAATGATGTTAGACATGTACTCGATGAATCGTCTTTGAGCACGGTGTCAGACCCGTAGTTCTTACTGATAGCGAATACATCATTATCGGTTTTTGTACTGAAACAACAAAAAGCTTCTATTAGTTCATCATGCACTTACAGGATACATTTACAATTTAGATACACACAGGAAAAAATACACACTCAGTCAAAATAGGTACCTGCAGAGTATGAGAGACGTACGAATAAATAGATATCCAGACACTTATAAAGTGATACCTCATAGTAAGCAGACTTGTAACAATAAACGAATAACTGATTATTTTTAACTGGTGTGGTGAACTTAATTATTGAATAGTTTTTTTTACCTCGTACGAATTAAATTCGTTGATGGTGGGTGCGACTTGCGTTTCCTATTGTTGTCCGCAGACGGTTTGCGGCTGCGTTTCGTTTTCTGATCGATGATCGGAACTTCTTGTTGAAAGTACTCGCACTCAGACTCAGACCTGAAATAAAGATAAAACAAAATTAGTCCAACATAATTATTACAATAAGTACATCGGTCAGATCTCTGAACTATGAACCTAGTGGAATGTTTTATACTTACATTTTCCAATTATGTCCAATCGATATGGCAGGCTGATGAAAGCTGGCGTAGTGACTGACGGCAGCAGGCAGCGGTTAGCAATCAACACTGATATTGACAGGATAATGCAGCAGGATCGCAGAGCACTTCTTGAAGATTACTTCCACACTTGTAGACTTCGGTTAGTTTGTACCGAGTACTTCGAAAACATGTAGCTTATAAATCAGAAAACGAAAGAGAATTCACTATATTAAAAATTACTGCAACCGTTCATATAATGTTGTGTAAAACAACTTTTTTTCTTAGACGCATTATACTTGTTCAAAAAGTGTAGACTAAGGATGTTTCAGGTAGCATCGAATGACGACACAGCGAAACGACTCAGGGTTGGCAAAACGTTAACCAGTAGATAACTTATCTACTGGTTAATGTTTTGGAGGGAATATTCTTGCACGTAATTTAATTATTTGACAATCTAGAGAAAATCATAAGATTGGTATTTATCATGTGATACATCCTAGTTTTACTTGTGATACTTTTACGCTCGAGTGAAGTAGGTACCTACAGGAAATAAGTTCACTTGTAACAGTAACAAATTTTAAATGAACTTAATTTTAAATTCTCTTCATAAGGTTAGAAACCTTTAGACTACATTTTATTTATTTAGTGATAGTGTACCTAGTTTCTGATACTTATCCATACCTTAATATGTGTGACAACCTTGACTAAAAAAAACTTACTGTTGTGAATTAGCTGACGAGAAAAAAAGAAATAAGGTTACACGTGTAATGTTTTACGCAATAACAATTATTTCAATCAAATATTTTATTGATTTATCGGAAATTGGTCGTATGACTAGGTAGTCAATAACGAATACTCCGTTAGTTAGTACCTAACGTTTAAAAGTCAAAAACTAAAAATTAATTTGACATTATCTCAAAGCCACGACGCTCGGAGTGTAAATCCTATAATCATTTAAAAAATAATTATATGGATTGACAGTGAATGTCGATCTGACATACATTTGGACTACATAAAATTGGAACATTTATGTACAACATTAAGTATCTAATTTGCAAGCAGGTAATTATTGAATATGTTTCATATTTTCGTTTGAAATGTTGATTTTCACTAAAAATAGGTAAGTACTAACCGATCTTTCTTTTTTTCAGAAATACATTGAAACCTAATCAGATTTAAGGAATAAGTAATCATCAAACTAGAAGACGTATGCAGACCTGGTCCAGATTCAACAATATACATTTGGACTACATAAAATTGGAACATTTATGTACAACATTAAGTACCTAATTTGCAAGCAGGTAATTATTGAATATGTTTCATATTTTCGTTTGAAATGTTGATTTTCACTAAAAATAGGTAAGTACTAACCGATCTTTCTTTTTTTCAGAAATACATTGAAACCTAATCAGATTTAGGGAATAAGTAATCATCAAACTAGAAGACGTATGCAGACCCGGTCCAGATTCAACAATATACATTTGGACTACATAAAATTGGAACATTTGTGTACAACATTAAGTACCTAATTTGCAAGCAGGTAATTATTGAATATGTTTCTTATTTTCGTTTGAAATGTTGATTTTCACTGAAAATAGGTAAGTACTAACCGATCTTTCTTTTTTCAGAAATACATTGACACCTAATCAGATTTAGGGAATAAGTAATCATCAAACTAGAAGACGTATGCAGACTTAGTCCAGATTCAACAATTCGATAACTCTAACATTCCGTCAGTGTTCTGCCTATGTGTGTATTAGTCGATATACGAGGGTAAGATCGTTTCATTTCGAGTTTAGCGTCTATATTGGGTGATAATTAATTTCAATTAGTAAAATAATGCCCCACTGTTCGGTTTGCAAAGTATTTGTAGATAATCGACGATGGACGGGTCATTTACGTAGCAATGTTCATAAAAACAAAAGCGCGTCCCCTATTTATGATAACGTTGTAATGATTAATTCTTCGTTTAAAGCTCGAATCGTAAGTTACAAGATCATTGCAACTAGCGAACAAATAAAAAAAATCCCTGAGGTGTTCCTCCATAATATAAGTGAACAAGTTAAAAATCTAATAGATCGATCACTACAAAAACATACTGCTGTTAAAATTAACTTTGAACTTTTTTCTTTTTTTCTTATGTTTAAAAATGATCAACAGGAACTGAAATCATTCGCTACGAAAAACATTATCATTAATTTTAATTACGATTTTGATTTAACTTACAAATTAACAGTTGATTTACTGTTAAACAAAATTGAAGAGTTTCAGGAGAGAGATAGTGGTTGGACATTTTTGTGCAATTCTCATTTAGAAATAAATATTAATAAATATCAACCTCTCGGCGGATCAAATTTTATAACTTTGCCTAAATGTATAAAAAATAAAAGAGCTTGTTTAAACATTCGAAACAAAGATGAGTATTGCTTTTTATGGTGTGTTGTAGCGGCCTTGTACCCTGCAACCCGACATCCCGACAGAGTTTCGTCTTATCCTTACTTCCAGGATGTTTTGAATATTGATGATTTGACATTTCCAATCACATTTTCGGACATAGCTGTCTTTGAGAAAAATAATCCCTTTCTGAATATATTCGTGTATGGTTTAAAAAATGATAAGACAATCATTGGACCTTTGTATACATCAACGAATAATAAATCTAAGAGTATCCATCTGTTGCTTTTAGAAAATAACACTAATTCTCATTACTGTCTTATCAACGATTTGCCTCGTCTAGTCAGAAATCAGATGACCAAACATCATGGTAAACTATACTTCTGTGAAACATGCTTATTGTTTTTTCC
The DNA here is from genome assembly GCA_937001585.2 of Brachylomia viminalis. Lineage (NCBI taxonomy): Eukaryota > Metazoa > Arthropoda > Insecta > Lepidoptera > Noctuidae > Brachylomia > Brachylomia viminalis. Next base: position 3,647,053 of record OW443294.2, read on the forward strand.
AACGCACAGCCAAATTGAATCACACCTGTGTGGGGGAATTGTCACCGTTTTACCAGAACAGGGATCATTTTTAAAATTTAAAAATTACGAAAGGAAACAAAACATTCCTTTCGTCATTTATGCTGATTTCGAAACATTACTCGATCCGATTTCCGGCGATGATTTCAATACCGCCAACACGTCATACTCACAACGCCACGTGCCGTCCGCGTTCGCCTATAATGTAGTATCATCATTTAATGATAGGGTTGACGGATATAGAAGTTATCGCGGAAAAGATTGTGTTTCAAAATTTGTACATTTTCTGACTGAAGATGTTAAAGAAATACATAGAATTCTGTCCAAAACCGAGCCTATGATATTCACAGAGGAAGATGCTCTCGATTTTAAACGCTCTGTTAAGTGCTACATTTGTGAAAATTTACTTTTGACCGATAGAGTAAGAGATCACTGATCAATTTCATTTCGAATATGTCACTTTTAAAGATATAATTAAAACCTTTCACACGTTAAATGTCAAAAAGACTGCAGATTTATGGGGTAATTCTGTGGACGTTGCTAAGTCAATTATAAATATTGTAGCACCTACTTTAGCTGTTATTTTTAATAATTGTATTGACCGTGGTGAGTTTCCTGATCTTATGAAAAACAGTAAAATAATACCGTTGTTTAAATCGGGTAGTACATCAGACCCTACTAATTATAGACCTATTTCAGTGCTACCTACATTTAGTAAAATTTTTGAAAAACTTATTTTAAATCAAATGCAAAGATTTTTTAATGTACATAAATTACTGCATAACAAACAGTTCGGTTTTACAAGGGGTCGTTCAACTACTGATGCCGGAGTTGAACTTCTAGGGCATGTATATAATGCATGGGAGGACAAATGCGATGCGTTGGGCATCTTTTGCGATTTGTCCAAGGCATTCGATTGTGTTCTTCATGCAACATTAATCAGGAAACTGCACCACTACGGAATCCGGAACGCCTCTCTGGATCTTCTTACTTCTTATTTAAGTGATAGGATTCAGAGAGTTGATGTTAACGGGAAAAGATCTCCCGGATCGGTAGTAAGAAGGGGGGTCCCTCAAGGCTCAATTCTAGGTCCATTTTTATTTCTTATTTATATAAATGACTTGCCTTACCTCATAAAGGATGAACATGATATAGTGCTGTTTGCAGACGACACTTCACTTTTATTTAAACTCAAACGTCAGCAGCTGGTTACTGACAATGTAAATAGTGCCCTCGCAAAAGTAGTTAACTGGTTTAATGTTAATAACCTTCTTCTTAACGAGAAAAAAACGAAATGTATTAAGTTTACGATACCTCATGTTAGACAAGTAGAAACAAGTATTCTCATAAAGGGTGAAGAGTTGAAACCCGAAAATACCACAGTATTCTTGGGCATAACTTTGGATGCCAAGCTTCAATGGGGCCCCCATATAGATAAATTGTCAAAGAAGCTTAGCTCTGCAGCATACGCCGTTAGGAAAATTCGTGGTTTAACTGATTTAGAGACAGCCCGTTTAGTATACTTTAGTTATTTTCATAGTGTAATGTCGTACGGTATTCTGTTGTGGGGAAATGCCGCCGATATTCAGACGATTTTTGTTTTACAAAAAAGGGCAATTCGTTCAATTTATAAATTAAGTCCCAGACACTCCCTCAGAGACAAATTTAAAGGGATTAATATAATGACTGTGCCTTCTCAGTATATTTATGAAAATCTTTTGTATGCACATAAAAATATTAATCTGTTTAAAAAGTACAGTGATATCCATAATTTAAATACTAGGAACAAGCACAAATTTGTTGTTCCTACTACCAGGCTCAAGAAAATAGGTGGCTCGTTTAGATGCCAATGTATACGTTTTTATAATAAACTTCCTAGCCACATTCAAGCACTAAGCCTTAATAAATTCAAATCGTTTATAAAAAGGAAATTATGCCAGAATGCCTATTATACTGTCAAAGACTATATTGAGGACAAAAAGGCTTGGGATTGAGTTGCTCCAATAAAGCACAGGCAATGTTAATTTATTTTATTTCGCTAACTATTTTTACTTATAATCTTTGCTATAAGTATCTATACTTATTTACATATACAATGACACTAATATTTACTATTTAAAGTATTATATTATTTTAAATTATTGTGAATGTGAGGACTATGTGTGTTTTTGTTGCAGTTTTAATCATGTTCTGGCAGTTTGAGTACCTGATGCGGCCTACCCAAATGTCCTTTCTTTGGTATTGTTCGTCGAATCGTTGAGCTCCTTAAGTTCTGAGTTGAGCTGCACGGTTACTGACAAATGCGTGCACTGACTGGACAGGTCCACTCAATCTGTGTGGTTCTTTCCTCAAAAGACCATTTCAGACACAAATCTACATGGTCCTCAAAGATTATTATAATATTATTCTAATTATTGTGAATGTGAGAACTATGTCGGTCATTGATTTATTTATATTTATTTTGTATTTTTCTCAACGTAATCATGATCTGGCAGTTTGAGTAATTTATGCGGCCTACTCAAATGTCCTTTCTTTGGTATTGTTCGTCGAATCGTTGAGCTCCTTGAGTCTAAGTTGAGCTGCACGATTACTGACAATTGCGTGCACTGACTGGACAGGTCCACTCAATCTGTGTGGTTCTTTCCTCAAAAGACCATTGCAGACACCGATCTACATAGCTTTCACATGACCTGACCAAGATTTTGTCTGGACTTTAAAAGAGACTGTGACCTCTGAGTTTGTTTCGGCCTTTCTTCTCAGAGTAGTCAGATAGGAAACGCCGACCCCATCTAGTTTAAAAAAAATATGATTGACGTGTAAAAGTGTTTGTTCAAACCTACTTACAGAAATAAAATCATTTATCATTTATCATTTATCATTTATCATTTATCATTTACTGTCATATTACAGGTCGATACCGAGGCGCAGCTCATCGACACTGTAATCTGCAACATAAAGTACCGAAATTCGTTCCAATATTTTTTCATAACTTATCTGGCTACGATTGTCATTTATTTATAAAAAAGTTAGGCGAAATTCCAGGACAAATAAAAATAATACCCAAGAACAAGGAAAAATATACAGCATTTACAAAGTATATTCCTACTGCTGATAACGAGTATATACAAATAAGGTTTTTAGATTCTTTCAACTTTTTAGGAACAAGTTTAGACAAACTTGCTAAAACATTGCAATTAGAAAATTTTGTTAATCTTCGATCTCACTTTTCTAATGAGAGACAATTTAATTTGCTGACTCGTAAAGGTATATATCCGTATGATTATATGACCGATTGGAAATGTTACGAACAAAAATCATTACCATCTAAGTATTGTTTTCATAATTCCTTGACCAACGAAGATATTAGCGATGAAGATTATAATCACGCTCAGACTGTTTGGTCTGAATTCAATATTAATGACCTAGGCGAGTATACGGATCTATACTTAAAAACAGATGTGCTTTTGTTGACAGACATATTTCAAAATTTTCGAAAAACCTGTAAACAATATTACAAACTCGATCCGGCGTTTTACATAACTGCACCTAGTTTATCTTTCGATGCAATGTTGCTAAAAACAGGTGTTCAATTAGAACTCGTGTCGGACTTGGCTATCGTCAGAATGATTCAAAGCGGTATAAGAGGGGGTTTGTGCATGTGTTCCCATCGGTATGCAAAAGCGAATCATAAATACATGCCAGAATATAATGCATCACAGCCTCCGTGTTTTATAGTATATCTAGATTGTAATAATCTCTATGGCTTTAGCATGTGTCAGTATTTACCGTATTCTAGTTTTAGATTTCTCAGTGAAAATGAATTAACTAATTTTCGTGTTGAAAATGTTGAGGATAACGCTGAATGGGGCTTCATATTAGAAGTTGATCTTTTGTATCCTGATCATTTACACACTCATCATAATGACTTACCATTTTGTCCTGAGAAATGTGTACCCCCGGGAGGTAAAACAAAGAAATTAATTGCAAATTTGTATAATAAGTACAAATATGTCATACATTACGTTCATTTAAAAAAGTGTTTAGAACACGGTTTAATATTACGTAAAGTTCACAGAGCTATTACTTTCAGACAGAGTCCATATTTGAAACAGTACATAGAATTAAACACTCAATTAAGACAAAAAGCAGAAAGTTCCTTCGAACAAGACTTTTTTAAGTTGTTGAATAACAGTGTTTTTGGCAAGACTTTAGAAAATACTGAAAATCGTGTAACCGTTCATTTAGTCAATCAATGGTACGACCAATCTAATCGAACCAAGAAATTAATATCTGCCGAGAGACTTGTAGCCAACCCCTATTTCCATAGTGCTTCTATTCTATCTGAAAATTTAGTTGCAATACAAATGAAACCCGATCAAATTATTTTAGATAAACCTATTTATATTGGATTCACTGTATTAGAACTTTCTAAGTCACATATGTATGATTTTCATTATAATATTGTAAAGCCTTTTTATAAAGACCTAGTGCAGTTGTGTTATACAGATACCGATTCATTTGTCTATAAAATATTCACTAATGATTTTTATCATGACTTGAAGTATAATTTTTTGCAATATTTTGACACGAGTAACTATGACGTTGAAAATAATTTTAAGATACCATTACTGAACAAAAAAGTACCAGGTCTGTTCAAAGATGAAATGGAGGGAAAATATATATCTGATTTTGTTGGTTTGAGATCAAAACTTTACTCTATAAAAACTCCCAATAAAATCATTAAAAAAGCAAAGGGAGTAAAATCGTGCGTAGTCAGGGACTTGAACATAACAGATTATCAAAATATTTTATTTAATGGTGGAGTTATGCGTAGAAAAAATGTTATGTTTAAATCAATAAAGCATGAAATATTTACTCGGAGCGTCAACAAAATTGTCTTATCTAGCAATGACGACAAACGATCGATATCTGTAGATCGAATATCAACGCGAGCATGGGGTCACTCTTCGATTTTAAAGAATGAAGATGTGGTTTTTTAGACTCAGAATGTTTCATAATAAATATTATAGTTTTATATAATTTTTTTTTATAATTAATCACATTTACTTGTATAATTATGTAAGGCAATGCTAAGCCTCTGGCCAAGGTAAAGGCCAGCCCTTGGATCCCGGGAAGTGTCAACAAGCCGTTTGGAGATTTCGTTGAACAAACCGTGAGCACTCGGACCCCACGGCCCGATAATATACAACGTGGCAATGCCGCCAGTCTCTTGGGTACTTTACCAGTCGACAGCGATGCAGAGGAATTTTTCGACGCCATATTTTAATTTGTTAATAGTTTTAGTTAGTTTAGGTTATTATATTTTATATTTTTGTTTGGTTAGTTTATATAGTTATATTATAAAGAGAAAAAATATCTATCACTTAATTAACTTATTTATCAATGCTACGTTTATTAAATTATGTAATAACCTTACCCTAGTTTTAGAAAATAGTCTTTTAACTAATTAATGTATGATAAATATAATTCAGGTTTAGTTTTAATAATTTTACTGTTTTGTAAAAACATAAATAAAATTTAAATGATTACAACTCACTTGTTTAATTTACGAGGTATTTATTTTAAGGAATCCTCCTTTTTAAAGTCGGTTAAATAAAATGAAATCAAACCGAGGCTCAAGTTTCATCATGCACCTATATTACTGTCAACAACGTAAATTGCAATATGTACGCATTACACTAAGGTTGATTTTCAAAGAGTTAACGTTCAAGTAAGTAATACGATCATAACGCTGTTCGTCAGAACACAACACCCGACAGTTCAATACCCTCGGCTTGGAGACACAAATGCTTAGTTAACATTTTTATGGTTATCGCGTTCTAAATTCTTTAATGACGTACTCGTAACAGTATAAATAATTAATTGTTTGCTCATTAACGAAATATTACTCGCCTGAAGTACTAGTACCTACTATTTTAGAGTGCATCGTAATCATGTCGGTAAGTGAAATATTTTTAACTCGTTTTTATTTTTTTATATTGTTTCGTAACTAAAGATTGTGTTCCCAGCATTCTTAATAATCATAAACATAACATTACGTTTGGTAGAGGTGTAATAGTGCTAGTTATATTTCTTTAGGGCCTATTGTCACGAATCTGAACCAAATCCAGACTCCAGGCTGTCTTTGAAAAATTCCTCGATGGAAACTCTTGGAATGAATGAATGGAAGCGCTTTCGAGCGCTATACTAACTGGTTAGTGTTTTATATTGTGTCTATATTTTGTTCCAGATTTCTGAATCCGAGACTATGTTCAGCCAGTATGCTCAGGACCCTTACGAGGGATTCTCTGAGATGCTTCGTAGCGAACCCGAACACAGCAAACAAGCCACGAAAGAAAAAAAATCAAAACAACGATGCAGGGAAAAGTCTAAGAAGCAAAAACCAACCAAATCCTTCGTTATGAGTCGACTACAGCGACGAGGTATTAAATTAATAAAAATTTCAGTCGTAGATCTCTGTAATAACAATCCTCAAACCATAGACAGTGATAGTGACAGTGAGAACGTTATTATAAATGCTCAATATATTGTGAAAGATGCTATCGACAGTGTCATGGACGAAACTGAGTCTTTAGTTAAGAAAATATCAAAATCATTAATAGATACTGATTTTTAATAACCGTTTGTGTAACTAGTTGGGGAGGTATAGTGTACTTAGTTTATATTTTTTTTCTTTATTAAGATGTTTTAATTTAATTTCGTATTTATGTTGTAATTGTAATTGTGTAATAATATGTATGTTCATTGTGTATGCGTAATTGTGTTATTTGGAGAAGTGTGGGGGTATATAACAAAATAAAATCATATTTACATTATGAGAGATTTTTATTTAAAAACCTATAAACCGAATAACCAAAGTAGGTAAGTATACATTTTATGCCCATTCTAAATACTTCCTTAAACAAAGCACATTTTTAAGCGCACAATGCTTTAGATGTTTATTACAATTAAAATTAGATTTTCCTTCACAGTACTTTTTATGCAAAGCAGAGAAATTAGGACATTGTTCTTCATCAAGGTCTGATACTTTACAATTCACACAAAGATCCTTTATCCACTTCACCTTCTCCAAACCTTTTACAATTATTTCCTTATTTTCTAGATATGGAACGATTATTCGTTGAAATTCTCTATAGTCAATATATCCCTCATTCCAATAAATACCTCTATTTCTTTCCAACCATTTAACCTGTCTCTTTTCATCACTTGTTAAGTATTTAAACAAGTATGGTGGTTTTATTAAAAATGTTTGCGTATAATCACGACCAGCAAAAGCTAATTCTTTTATTATAAAATTATTGCACAGGTCTTTAAACCCTTGAACATCTAATATGATAGTATTAGGATTCATGATATTTTTCTCACAGTATTACTCAGCGGCTTATACTCAATTATACAGTCGTTCAATATAAGACAGTATGCAGAAGTTTGATCCGGTATGTCCGAATCACTCTCAATTTCCACTCTTACGTCCACAACAGGACCTGCCTTTACATTATCAGCTTGTCTAGAGCAATCAATGACAAATAGCGGCGCCAAATCCTTAAATTGTTTCTCACTTAATAAGGGCTCCGGGCGACGTCCGTAATAAGACTGTTGAAATCTGATGTATTGCTCGTATAATAAAGCGATTCTATTGTTCGCGAAACTTATATTTAGGTTTTCATACGGGAAGTAAGTTGAATTTAGGTATACTCTTACATCACGAACATGGCAGTGATCGAACTGGGACATGTCAGAACTTGATTTGTTTTTTCTATTTGTTTGCAGGCCCATAATTATGTATCTTGGTTTCTCTATTTGTGAGGAAGTTTTGATAGACCAGGTATGTTTTGTAGTTTTAGGTAAAGCTGGATATTCATACAGATCCCAATTTCTGAATATCATCTGAAGTGGTCGATCTTTTTCTAACAGTTTCAGCAAACTTATTTTCTCTTTGTCGGACACTTTAACATGCGGTACACGCCAGATGATTTTATTTATCTGAACGTCGTCTACAATTTCACCGGTGTTAAGTTTGACAGCATTCAGGTTAGTGTTACTTCGTAGCAATATCAGTTCGTGCCTACTATTTATCACAACTTTCTTGAAATCTTCCGCGAAACCCATGATGTTACAGAGGGGTATAGAAGCGGAAAAACTACCCCCATTAATATTTTTTATACCATCGATATTCCAGCCCCATGCATTGGATATCTTTGATTCACTTTCATTCATTGATATGAACGATTTCATGGTGCTAGTTATGCCGGCATTTTTAATTCTATCAATTTCCACTCCATTCAACTCGTATCTTATATCTTGGAACAAGTAGAGTAGAGCATTATTAGTAAAATGAACACTAGTGGCTTTCTCTTTCATATCCTTTTTGCTAACGATAACAGTTCCTTCCAAATACAGGGTACTAGCTGATGGAAGTATATACAAGTCCTGTTGGTTAATAGGTATGCGGATTTCATCGTTTCTATTAAAACTCGTTACGTAGGGCTTGTAAGAATGAAATTCGATTCCTTCAACAGTATTGTCGTAAGATGGAGCGGATAAAACGTCTAAGATATTCATTTTAGCAAACCGATCGCTTTGAGGAATGTCTTGTTGTCTTTAGTTAATTTTATTTTCTTCTTAGGGCGAGCTCTTATTTGGCTGGAAGCTTGAGTGGAACTGATATTTTTGATTTGTTGATGCACGTATTTATTGTAGTCAATCATTTTTTCTTCTCAGATGCAAATACAGCTGCACTTCTTCACCGCGCAAATTTATTAAGCGGTTATTTATATCTAACAGTCTGATATGTATACAACTAATGTTGTTTTGGTTGATTGGAAAGTATATTGCGTTTTTCGGGATTTCTATAATCCTATATCCGGGTGGTACGTTGAGTGCAAATTCATGGATAATGTGACTCGGTTCTCCGTTTGTGTACGAGCCACTTACAATATCACATTCGATCCTGATCACTGTTGTAGGTAAAATGTTGACTGGAACCTGTGACACATGCCATTTATTTGCTTTCAAGATTTGTTTATTAAACCCTAACAAGTTCCTGAAAGTGTCTTCTTTATTAAAATTTATGTCTTTTGTACAATATACAGTAGTTTTTAAAGTATTGTTATTGCACTGTAGTTTGATTGTTGCATCTTTCATTTCAGATTTTAAATAATCATTAATATCTTGCAATTCATAGGTACCATCTGGTATTTCAATAACATCGTTGAAACCATAATAGAACTTATTATTCGTTTTGTCAATGTTTGGAATAGAATTAAATGTTGAGAAATGCAATAACGCACACTCATATTGTCCATATAGTTGCAATGTATTAGGATAGTAAGTAGATAAAGTTGACGAGTTTCCAGTTATCGATAGTGTGAGTGACATCTTGCAAATGATTCAAATAAAAGAAAAGCATAAAGTTTATACGTTTTTATTCCAAAAAGCCCGCAGATATTCTAAACATAAGTGTCCACAATTTTCTGTGTTGAATTTCTGATATCTTGTATAATTATAAAAAACATTACAATTCTTGAAATAGCGCATTAATTCTATTGGAGGTTTCAAATCTCCAAAGCTATCAAAATATTCACAATAATTGCATACTTTTACATAAGCTACCCAATGCGTTCCTTCGTTCTTATAATCGTCCAAGTTAACGATAGCACATTCAATCCGTTTTGACTTCCTTGGTAACTGATCCTTCATGTAGACGCCACGAAAGTGAGGGATGTCGCGTGCATGCCTTTGGATGTCTACATTAGTTAGAGGACGATTAGGTAGCTTATTTTTCAGTTTTTTGAAGATTTTACGAATAAACCTTTACCATTTTTATGTGACTTAATGTATAATCCCTGGCCTAACTTTAAAGACTCCATAGCCTTATTATGTCGTTGTGTTTCTCGCAAATTTTGCTGACCTGCTTTGTAATCATTTACAGTTTTTGCAATACCAGCCGCACCACCAGCTAAAGTTCCTAAAGCTGATAAGCCCGCAAAAATAGGAATTAAAGGTAGAATACCTCCAGTCTTTGGTAAGGGTATCACTCGCGGTACTCGAATTTTCTGAATACTTGGAAATATTTTTTTTGCTGCTGAGTAAGCAGCGTTAATTAAAGTTTTACCGTCCTTTGGCTTCAGTTTCTTTATTGTTGCTTTTATTTTTGACACAAAATGTTTAAAAGTTTTAACGCCGGAACCAGATTTCAGTTTGGCTTTCATAACTTTGCTCACTAACCATGAACTAAGTTTTTCACCTTTCCCAGCATCGTTCGATTTAAGTCTTTGTTTAGCCATATTTAGTAGTTGTAAATCAGCTTTGTGACGATTGGGTAAGTCTGTATGGTTTGCATATGCAATGTCGTGATGCATACAAGCTTCGTCTAGCTTATTAACACCTCGGTCACCTCGTAGTAAACGTTTCTGGAGTTTTGTTCCCGGACCGCAATAATTGTAACCTGGTAAATGAAGTTCGAACGGTAGATTATTAATTAACGTATTAACAAGTTCACCTCCTTGCATTGTCCAAAATGTAATGAAAGAAAGAATGCAGAAGTAATTGTTATATAATTATTTTAACCCACTATTGCAGTTTTATCGATCCAACTGTTTTCTTCGTTGTTTAGACCCAACCATTTTACAAACATTTTTGTTCCTTTTCTTTTTAAAACCCTTTCTATCAAATAAATACCAGGATAGTAAGATTTTTGAAGTTCTTGCTCGTAAAAGGTTCCCATTATGGCTTGCTTTCGCTGATCTTCTATGTGATATGTTACTGGTATGGTATGATTTATCTTTTTTATATTAAATATTTCAGTTGACCAATTAGGTGTATAACCTTTCTCAAAATTATGTTTGTATTTACTAATACGAACAAAGTCACCTACTTTGAACTTAGGTTTTCTACGAACAGTTACATGATTTAAGGCTTTTTTAATATTTTCTTTTATAACTGACTCACTAGATTTATTTACTTCGATTGGTTTAAATTTAATAGTACGATGTTTTGTGTTATTATAAATCTTCAACGTAACTTCTAACGGTATACCTAACCACTTATAGTTTCCATTCAGACTAAAATATTTATATAATTTATTTTTAAGAGTTTTAATCAGTCGCTCTACGATTGAAGCTTTTTTGGTAGAAAACGATGAGTAATGGTTGATATTGTACGTCTTCATAAGCGTTTGAAATGAGTTGTTATAAAATTCTGTTCCCATATCAGTTTGTAAATTTACAGGTTTGCGATTGCTGACAATCAGTATTCTTTTAAATGCATTAGTAACATCAAGTTTATTTTTTGATTTTAACGGCTCTGTCCAAGCATACTTTGAGAAGCAGTCAATTACCACTAAAATGTAATTGTGACCCTTATTATATTTTCTCAGGTTTTGCATGTCCATCAGATCAGCTTGCCACAAGTCATCGACCCCCTTCAGAATGACCGGACGTCTAAGGAAATTTTTTCTTGCTGCTTTGTGTATTTCGTTAACAATTTGCTGTTTTGCCATTACGGAGTTTTGTGAAGTAATTTATTATCTACCTCTGCTTTAGTATAAAACTTATCTTGCAAATGAGTTGAATCCTTAGGTATCTTTGCTTTTAAAGCAGCCTGAACTGTAGCCTTTGCGTCTTTTATGATTTGAGAACGCAATGAACCAATCATATTATTAACTTCTTTTAACATATTAGCATTCAATCGATCTACATAATCTTTGTTCACAGCATCGTCTGCTTCTACTGGAGATCTAATTCCTCTCAGTCTTGATGTTTTTAAATCAAAATCTCCGTTTTCTGATTTTAACAATGCATTCTCATTAAACTCAAATAACTCTGATAAACGCATTCTTTTGTGAATGTAGTGTCCAAATTTGTCTACGTTCATGTTTAAGGTGTATTGTATCGGGAGGCTGATAGTAAAATAAACACATTTTAAAATATTTATTTATTTATAACTTTACTTTCATGCAATTCTTCAATGATAGATATTATTTCACTATCTAATCCGGTGTTACCAGCATCTCGAGATGCAATTAATAATTTTAACCTATCCACCAGTTCATTTGGATCGTCCCAATATACAAAATCTACGTTTTTCTTCCACATTTTTGTTAACGGTAGTCCTTTTCCCTTCGATTGATATTCCTGAATTGTACTTTGTAGTTTGAATAGAGGTTTAATAATTTGTAAATATTTTTGTCCTTTATTACTTTTTATTGGTTTACCAGGCTCATAGTCTCGTCGATGTGCGTTTGTATCAAGTAGCATCGACTTATAATGTTTCATATCACTCTCTGTAACCAAGCTTAAATCTACGTTCTTTTTCAGCAGCAACTGTTTTAAACCAGGGGTATTTCGGTATTTGCGTCCAGCCACGATGACATACTCATCGCTGATCGTTATACGAGCAGATCCTAACATCAATTTCCCGCCCTCTACTCTGACACCGAACGGAATATCTGTCAGTGCTTCTGAGGATACTGACCAGGATGACATATCACAACCTTGGTTTTTTTCATCTAATGATTTATATGAAGAGTTACTTTCGATATCAGATTCATATTCGTCTGCATTGTCGTTGATAACATTGCTTTCTTTACTAGTAGGAACATCTTTTTGCAAAGTTTTATCGATAAGCGGAACTTCAGTTTCTTCGTCTTCTGTATTACGCAGTAGAGAAGTCTGCTTACTGACATTAGCAATTAGGTTGAGTGGTTCTGTTACGGGCTTGAAAACTGATTCCAGTACTTGTTGATTGTTAATCTCAACATCTCTCATCTTTCGCACTTTCTTCTTAACAGCTTCTGCAGCATCAACTATTTGTCTTTTCAGTGATTTTTCCATAGTAAAAAATAAACAGTTGGTGATTGATTAAGCGTTGTTTGAAGAATAATAATATCGCGAGGGTAACGGTCTTAAATATCAGTAGTGTTTAATCAAAGACAACAAAAGTATCAAATTTATTTCTGTAACATCCTTTATTTTTGGAGCAATCCTTATTAATTACTACATAATTGAAAGGTTCACTCCATATTTTCGAACACATTTCACGAAATTCAACCCATGTCATATCAGTGTTGACATGTTCTTCATAAATATGTCGTAAATTAATTTCATCTTGTTTAAAGAGTATGATTAAGTTCGCATTGTCTCTTACTAACTGCTTAGGGATTTTACTATATGTTTGGTTTAGATAAAAACAATCAATGCATTTGTGTCTTCCCATTGCAAAATAATCACGCATGTTACATTGATTTTCACAAGCAACATCATCAAAAACAATCACGGAGTTGGGTTTTGCGTCCTGAACGCTTAGTACTTCCTCATTTCCATGAAATTTCTGGAGGGAAATACCAGGCACCAGTTGCAAAACTCTTTCTAAAAAGATGTACTTGGGTTGTTGCAGAGTTTTTGAATAAACATAAACATTTTCAAATCTTAATCCATTTTCGTGTATAAGAAGACCAATCAATAAATTGGTTTTTCCACAATTGGACGGACCGCAAATGATACATCGTACTGAGTCAGGTAATAATTCCCCATGACGAAAACTAGTCTTACACAAATCGTCGCAGACTGTATTAACATGCAGCGATTGCGGTTGTTTTACAAATTTCATGATTACTGTCGGTAATGACCCGATTGAATGAGTGAATGTATATAGTACGCTAACATTTATAAATTTACCGTAACCTCTTTACTGATCGCGTTACTGGTCATTGATCGAGTCGATTGTTCATTATTGAGCATTTTGTACACACGGCTACACATCAAGCTATACAAAACCAGTTTACGCTGGTCTCGCATCGTACGGAAATCCTATACAATGTGAGATCAGCTTATACTGGAAATGTACCTTCAGAGCGTTAGCGAACTCGCATGATCATTGGTCGAGTACAATAATACCCTAGAGAGTCAAGTCGTTCGTTCACTATTGGGCATTCTATGCCACTGTCCGTAGCGAAGGCGAACTCGTCGAGCTACTGGAGGACAGTGGTATAATTCGCAAGATCTCTAGGTGAGTACAGTAATTTAACCTACAGTCGAGTCAATTGTTTAATATTGGGCATACTATGCCACTGTCGTGTAGCGAGGCGCACTAGCCGAGCTACTTGCCGACAGTGGCATAGAATGCCCAATATTACCCTACTGATGTTAAAAATTCTCTAGACCATCGTCGCCAGAAATCTTGGGTCATTTTTTGCAAAAGTTGCCATCGCCTCAACGTGCCCACAGAGCTATGCTCGTAATTACGTTCCGGCACAAGAACCAGAGGTTCCCCGATTAAAAAATGACCCGGTGTAAGCGGCAGTGGATCATCAGGGGCTTGGGGAATATATGAAATCGGTCTTGAATTGAGGCAAGCCTCAATTTGCACAAGTAACGTGGCCATTTCCTCGTAGGTAAGAGTGGAATCACCAATGACGCGCTTCATGTGAAATTTTGTTGACTTGATGCCGGCTTCCCAAAGTCCACCAAAATTTGGGGCATGAGGAGGGATAAAATGCCACTTGACACCTTTACAACTGAGCCAACTCCTAATTTCGTTAGCGATCGCTGACTGTTCAGCAGCGACTAATATCTGCAGTTCCTTAGCTGCGCCTACAAAGTTTTTTCCATTGTCGCTCCAAATGTCACTGCAATGGCCTCTTCTAGCGACAAATCTCTTGTAACCGGCTATAAAACCTTCAGAGGTAAGGTCACTAATGGCCTCAATGTGCACTGCTCGAGTGACCATGCACACAAATAGGCAGATGTACCCCTTGTAAGCCTTATTGCCACGACCTTTAGATACCCTAATATTAATCGGACCGGCAAAATCAACACCTGTATGCAAAAACGGCCTGGCTGGAGACACTCTACAGGTCGGCAGCTGACCCATGAGTTGATTTTTAAACGTTGCTGAATGCCGAACACATACTACACACTTACGTACGTAAGCCTTTACTATATTTTTTGCAGATAGTATCCAATATTGTGTGCGCAAATAGTTCAACATTAATGTTGGGCCTCCGTGAAGAGTGGTTTTGTGAGCTTCACTTACGAGCAGAGTAGTGAAGTGATGGCGCTGTGGAATTATAATAGGATGCCTCATGCTTACTGACAGTTGAGACTTTTCAATTCTTCCTCCTACTCTTAAAATTCCTTGCTCATCCAATATAGGACATAAAGGTCGTAATTGGCTCTTCTTACTTACACTTCCTGCCTTCTTAATGTTTTCTATGTCTTCCTTAAATTCTTGTTCTTGGCATTTTTTTATACAGATTTCCAGAGCAGCTTTCAATTCCTCACTTGTCAGGTAAGTTTCTTTATGTTGCTTAAATCTTAAGAATCGTCTACAATATGCAACTACTCTGATCAATTTTTGAGATGATGAATATTTTGTCCACAGCCCATCCTCTACATTTGTTGTCACATGTACTTTAACACCTTTGGATGATCTTTCTTCGAGTTTAGTTGACATCGAGTCTGGTTTGACGTAGTCAATTGGTTCTTTCTTTAACCACAACGGACCGTGCTTCCACAGAGATGACTGTGAGAGTGCTGAAGGTGTCATACCTCTTGACGCGATATCTGCAGGATTGTGAGTAGATCTCACATGTCCCCATTGGTGATTATCCAAACTACTCAGAATTTCAGACACCCTATTACCAACAAATGTTGTCCAGCGGCTGGGATGACTACTGAGCCAAGCCAGAACAACAGTTGAGTCTGTCCAACAGTGTATACGGTCTTTAGGTATTGCTAGTATCTCAGCTACCTCCACAATCAATTTGGCCAACAGAACAGCACCCATCAACTCGAGACGAGGAATTGACAGTTGCTTTATCGGAGCAACCTTGGTTTTTGCCGATATTAAATTAATTTTAATATTCCCGTCAGCGTCAATTATCCTTAAATACGTAACAGCTGCATACGCTACATTAGACGCGTCACAAAAACCATGTAGTTCTACAACAGCATCGTTTTCTCTGGATTCAACCCATCTTGGTACATGAAACTCAGGTAAATTTAGTAGTTCCTTTTGATATGTTAACCATTCTTTTAATAAGTCTTCGGGTAATCGATTATCCCAATCGATCCCAGCAAGCCATATCTTTTGAATCATTATTTTCGCCGGTATAACACACGGCGCTGCCCACCCTAGGGGGTCGAACAGTCGTGATATATCTGATATTACTTTTCGTTTTGTTACAGATGCAGGTTGCGGAAATATTATTGAATATCTGAAACTGTCAGATTCTCTATCCCATGAAAGTCCTAGTATTTTCACCACCTCGTTCAATTTTATCTCTACTAATCCTTTCTGATTTGTACCTTCTCCCGATATTTCCTCTGCTAACTCCTTGTTGTTTGTCATCCACTTCTGTAACGGAAACCCACCCTTTTCCAGTAGTTTTTCCATTTCCCTGTGAATCCTTTTTCCTTCCTCTACAGTTTGACATCCTGACATATAATCATCTACATAAAATTCGCTTTTTAATGTTTCAGATACCAGCGGAAACTCAGCTCCCTCATCGTGTGCCAGCTGCTGCAACGACTTCACAGCCAGGTAAGGTGCGGATGCAGTGCCAAAGGTAACTCTCAGCAACTCATACTCTTTTATTTCAGACGCAGGTTCACTCCGCCAAAGTAGTCGCTGGAAGTGTGTATCTTCAGGAGCGACCTTGATTTGCCGATACATTTTAACTATATCTGCACATAATACAATTGGATACGTACGCCATCTCATGATGATGTGACGTAATTCCGGTTGTATGGTAGGACCTACCATCAACATATCATTTAGGGATCCACCATTAGAACCTTTAGAAGAAGCGTCGAACACAACTCTGACCTTAGTAGAGGTCTTATCTTCGCGAACCACTGCGTGGTGAGGCAGATAGACTGCTTCTGACTGCTTAGTATCAGCTTCGCGAGACACCATTTTCATGTGTCCAAGGTCAAGGTATTCTTGAATTACTTCGGTGTATTTTCTTTTGATCTCATGATTTCTCTTGAAACGCTGTTCAAGATGATGAAATCGTTTCAGTGCGATCTCTTTGGTGTATCCGATTTTACTTCGTGGATCTGATTCACGGAATGGAAGCTTGACTACATATCGCCCGGTAGCGTCTCGTCGAGTAGTACGAGTGAATAATTCTTCGCACAGCTGTTCTTCTTGGGTAAGTATCTTTTTCTTATTAGTAACATCAGATTCGATCTCCCAAAACTGTTTGAGCATATCATTGTCACTGAGGTGTGAATGCATACTAACTATAACCTTGTGACAATTTGCTGAATTGAGATCGCAATCTGTGGGTGTTAGTCCTGACAAAATCCACCCCAGGGTTGTGTTTTGAGCAATTATGGGCCCTGGAGAGTGTTTGACTAAACCCTCTTTAAGAACTTGGCTGTAAACTTCTGCTCCAAACAAGACGTCGATTTTGTTTGGAGTATGGTACTCTGGATCCGCCAGAGTTATATCTTCTAGTTGAGGCCAAGTTGGTATACATAGTCTAGTTGAAGGAATCAACGTTGTAATTTTACTTAACACATATGCTCGAACTTGAATAATTGCATTTGGATCGTGACGTGAATGAATGGTTACGCAAACCATGAATCTAGAGGCAAAAGCGCCTTCGTCACCTCCTATGCCTGAGACAATACTGTTATTTGGTATTTTCTTCAGTCCGAGCAATTGGACTGCTGACTCGGTTATGAAAGAGGCCTGGGATCCTTGATCCAATAACGCCCTCAGCAATTGTTTACGACCATTCTGAGTCTGTGCTTCGACGAGAGCGGTCGCTAATAAAACTCGATTTGGCACAACCTTTGTAGAAAAGTGTGTTGCTATGGTGGAAGACTCTGATTCTTCTGCCGTACCGGAAGCAGTTTGCAGTGTGGACACTGCTGATTTGACAGCTACTGCCTCTACCGGATGGCTATTGGGTGACGATGATCTTGAAGAAGCCTTGGGGTGTAATAATGAGTGGTGTCTACGCTTGCAAATGTGACATGATGTTTTAGCGCGACAATACTTAATAGAATGATTCGCGCCTAAACAATTGTAACATAAATTGTGAGTTCGGACAAACTCACTTCGAGTTTGGTAACCTTCTTTACTAAACTGTTTACAATGACTTATATAATGATCTTGTTTACAGAATGGACATATGATTTGTACAGAGTTGTTACTATTTGATTTGACAACGTGAAAAACCTTTGGTTTACTATCTGTGGACTTCTGCCTTGACTTGGATGTGTCTAAGTACTCCAAAGAGCGAAACCTTGACTCTAAAAACGTTTTAAATTCTTCAAAAGTTGGTAATTGTTCATCTGCACTAATTTTCAATTCCCACAACTTTCGCGATTCACTATCTAGCTTAGCGCTTATTATATAGATAACTATAGCGTCCCATGTTTTGACATCAATTCCGAGAGTACTTAAGCCATGCAAACAGTCCACAGTGGTATCCAATAATTCTTTAACTGCAGTTGATGACTCTGTTACATTTGATTGATTTATCAATCGTTTCAACATAGAATTAGACAAATAGCGTTTATTATTATAGCGTTTATTTAACATCTGCCAACATTCCTGATAATTTGCGGCTGTCACAGGGGTGTGACGCAACAATTGTTCTGGTTCACCTGATAAATGACCTTTCAGGTAGTGCAGTTTTTGTACATCGTCAATTGAATCATTTTTGTGGATAAGTGATAAAAACAAATCACGGAAAGAAGTCCACTCCGTATACTTGCCAGAGAAAATAGGAATAACAACCTTAGGTAATTTCACATTCGTATACGTATTTGACGATGACTCTTTATTTACACTTGCTTTTGTAGGTGTTAGTTGTATAATAGACTCTTTCAACTCGGATTTATAAGTTATGTAAATATCCTCAGTATTTTCATATGTCTCTGACGTAAAGTAATTATGTTTCAAGTCTAGTTTTTCTACTATGTTCCTGTGCGTTTTTATGAAATAAGCCCACAGTTGTTCTAATGCTTCCAACCTGGTTTCTAAATAAGACAATGTTATCCGTTCTTTAGGAGATTTTTTATAATTTATTCTACCTTTTTCAATATTTCTCTTGTTATCTAGTTGCAAGTTAATTAATGAATCCATGACTAAAAACGGTCAAATTACATTCACAAAAATAAAACCAAGTTGCACAAGAACAGAAATTTTACAAGTATAAAACTGATTAAATTATTCTAAGTCTATGACGAAAACAGAAAATTGTACAAGTGTTTTTAACTTTAAACTTTTTAGAAAATCGGGCATAGGTTCCCCGTCGGTTCACTTTATTCTTAAATAATCTAAGTCTAAACTACATAAATTATTCTAAGTCTTGATTATTACGTTAAATTTAAAGTTCCAAATCTTGATAACTTCACAAATAAAATTGTACTCACGGTTTTATTTTCTAAGTCCACAAACACGTCACTGACTATACTTCTCCGATTTATTTGTTGATAACGCCCGCTAGGGGGCGCGCAGTACGTTCTCAGCTTTGTTGCTCAGCTACTTGGGATGCCACTTCGCCTTATTCTAGATCCAGTTGTCCACACTCGGGATGTCCGGAAGCCCACAGAACTTGCTGCGGTGGCGCCCTCTGCAGGCGACGTCCTCGAAACACTCGGTCTCTACGGTCGCGCCCTCTGCAGGCGACGCTAAAGCACTTCAGTGGCGATCCACCACTGCTTTCTATGCTGGTACACAAAAACTCGGTGCGAAATATTACGCACTGATCTGGTTTCGAAGGACCATGTTAAACTTCTACCCAAGGTCTTCAATAAAACTCACATATAGCACTATAACACAGTATAATATAGTTTTATCAGAATGCAGAATTTCAACACAAAAAACCAAAAAATTCTAAGCTACTTATACTTTCATCGGTAACGAAACCATAGCGAGATCTAACTAGACGCCAACGCCATCTAGTTAGAAAACAGATACTAAATTTGCACAATCTTACTTACTCTAACTAAAAGTGATTAAAATAAATACAATATGGTTTGACAGCCGGTATGGCTTCTCTCATATTAGTATTTAATTTTTGTATTTGTGGTCCCACTAGATTCAGTAAATTGTCAAAAATATTAGGTGTCATTCGCAAAATACTCTTGAATTCGCCGGAATCCTCAGATCGCAGTTCTTTTAAAAGTAATGCAGATGCTCCATGACTATGTCTTCTTAAGATCCAGGGTCTTGTCCAAGTACGCTTTTCTTCTAGCAGAGCTAATATTTCATCTAGCGCATGTTGACACAACTTCCGAATTAACTTTCTTAGTAGAATTGCTTTTCTCTTACGCACACTGTTCATTTTTACGTATACGTGTTATCAGGTTAAGCACAACTCACTACTGACTTGACTAGCTTGAAATTTCCTAGCTTCGTGTAGACAGCACTAGCTTGGTTACAATCCAGGCTAGTAGGTAAGCTAGAAACCAAGCTAGTGACCCCTTACTAGCTTACTATCCTAGCTTCAAAATACTAGCCTCGTGTCACCCGGGCTTTACTGAAGTCGCAGAACCAGCAAACAAGTTACCAATGACGTTACCAGAAAAT
The DNA here is from genome assembly GCA_937001585.2 of Brachylomia viminalis. Classification (NCBI taxonomy): domain Eukaryota; kingdom Metazoa; phylum Arthropoda; class Insecta; order Lepidoptera; family Noctuidae; genus Brachylomia; species Brachylomia viminalis. The sequence goes on from OW443294.2 coordinate 3,667,645, forward strand.
ATGGACAACATAGAAGAGCAGATCGCAGCAATTAATAGACCAGATTTAACCTCTGATAAGATCAAACACATAGGGATCCTAACCTATACAACGATCGTAACCATAATCTTGTTAACTATCGTCTTTTTAACTCGTCGAATCATAAAAACACGACAGAGTACAAAAAGACTAGGAGGGAAGAGTCAAGATAACGAGATCAGTCAGTCAACAATAAAAATAACGCCATCCCCCGACGACAACAGGATGAGCGGAATTGATTATAAATAAAAAGTGATAAACATAAATGAATTGCGAGTCAAGATAACGAGATCAGTCAGTCAACAATAAAAATAACGCCATCCCCCGACGACAACAGGATGAGCGGAATTGATTATAAATAAAAAGTGATAAACATAAATGAATTGCGAGTCAAGATAACAAGACCAGACAGCCAGCGATAAAGAGAATGCTCTTTCCTGATGACAACGGAATAAGCAGAACTGATTATAAATAAAGTGATAAATAAATTGTGGTGACAAACATATTGTCCCCACCACTGTATTAGCTGATAAGACTTAGTATATAAACTAACCCAAATATAATTTAGGGGCACCCGCATCCCGGCGCGCGTCAAGTTGGGCGTGTACAAATTGTACATACGCCCAATCTTGACGTACGCCGCCCCGGCATGGTTCGCCCTCACGAGCGAGACGACCAGAAAGCTGCTCCGCGCGCAACAAAGTCTTGCGCTGCGGACGATATTGAACGCCCCTCGCTTCGTGAGGAACGATATCATCCAGAGGGATCTCGGGATTGAGAGCCTGGATGAGTATGTGCGGCGCCTCGCGAAAGGGATGTTCGCGCGTGCCGACGCATCTGCTTGGCCCCATGTCAAGCAGATAGCGCCTTGGCATACGCGCCCCCCTGACGCGAGACCCCTACCCCGCGACCTGGTAGCGAACGACGACCCCATCGCACCGGACTGACTCCCGAGTAAGCCGCATCCAGGTTACACGCGGCTTACTCGAAACAACTGAACTCCACAACACTACATACATCCGTTGCGTAGCGTGTGCTAGGTTAATATAGGCACGTTACGTAAACGAAACACAGACACCCACCTCTATACAGGCGCCTAAACACACGTGAATGCGCGGCGCGGGCGGCGATTCACGTAGACACTGAGCGGTGTTCACACAGTACAATACCGCTCACACTCTCACGACGGCTCTCTAGTCCCAACCGTAACCGGCTAGCTCTGGAAGCGGGGGGGGGGGGGGCGGGGGCCACACACCTTATCTGTAGGAGCGTCGAGTCGGCACCTTCGTCGCTGGTCGTCTCTCGCTGGGCCTCCCCTAGGTAACTGGGGGTCTCACCTGGCGGGGACAGACCGCCGAGGTGTCGCGAAGATAGCGGCGCTGTGAAACAGCGCCGTGGCGCGCCTACAGAAACATAATAGCAATCACTCACATGGGCGCGGGAAACTAGGCGCGCGCTCAAACTTCTTCAGGCCAATATGGCACATAAGATGAGGGGCCCGTATTTACGGGCCACCGTGACGCATCCGCGGCCGGGGGGCGATGCCCCGTCACCGCTCGCCGCACCCCCTTGCGGGGGCGCAGCGACTTCCAACGAAGTTTAGGGGCATTATTGTATTAGCTCTCTAGTATACCACTGTACTACTAACACGTTTTGAGAATAAAAGTATTTTTATCTCTATCACGAGTCTCAGTCTTTTAACTCGCGCGATATTCGACCGGAAGTTTTTTTATTGTTTTAGTGTTATTACGGTTGAATGATCACATTGACTGATAATTATAATTGTAAAAAAATGTACAAACGCACCGGTCGTGGACACCAATTGGTAAATTTAGTGGTAGAAGCCAATAATGTTACCAAAAACATCGCCGTCACCGCCGCCGGATCAAGTAACTTACCTCCAAATATCGATAATTCATTAATTACGCCAGAATATCTAGGAATCATACCTGTTGTACCCTCAAAATTACACTGCCCCTCACTGCCGTCATCATCACCTATTGCGGCTATAGAACCAGTCGGTTTCAGTAGCGATGACGATGAAGTACCACTGGTTATAACTACTTTGGCTACCGTTCTGATTCGAAAGAGATAAGGGGCGGCGTTTCAAATAATAATAAAGAAGACAATCAGTACTGCTCTTTGATTTCATCAATTCACTGCCTATTGATTCGCCTTCGCGTGACTTAGATACGATTCTGTCGTATGGAAGCGATGATAGTGTACAAGACCCACATTGGAAACCACCCACAAAAAAGAAAAAGGCGTGCCTATCTACGTTTGATACTGACAGTGAAGATGAAGTACCATTGTCAACGTCATCATTGTGAACAAACAATCTAATTTCTCTGGAAAACATTCCACTTCCTACAGATGATGATATTGAACATCAGGTCAGTAGGCCAATTCTCGTACTTAAAAAACGTTCAAATTCAAGTCGCAATCTCATCTCAGCGACAATCAATGTCAAAAACCTGTCAAAAATGTATGTAAATTGATAGTAATTTTGACAGATTGAGACTGAGATTAGAATGCGATCGGTCTTAAAAATACGGGAATTGCCCCTCAGATCTACGCAGAATAAGTTAAGATCAGTTACTCGCGATCACCCACTAAGCAAGCACGTACTTTGCTTGACCGCTACGCACTTCGCTTAGCTTAACACAAGTACCCACTCGCCCGGACCTTTTATCGGAGGCTACAAACATTTTGTCTGACAAGTATGATGAAGTGTGCCAGCTGCAAGTCGGATTTCAACGATGGTGTCCAGTGTGCATCATGCAACCGGGACCTTGACTTTGGCTGCGCTAACATCACGGAGGGTGGATGGAGAAAATTAGAGGCTGACCGAAGGGCGGCATGGAAATGTCCTAAGTGCCGAATTTCGTCACCATCACCGTCCCCTTCCCCATCGCCACTACCAACACCAGAACCGGCGTCGCTGGAAACTATCCTGATTGCGATCCGCGAGCTTAAGACGCAGCTGGCTGGCCTGCCGACGCTGACCGACGATGTAAAATGCATACGAGAGGAACTCAAGGAACTCAAGGTCAGTTGTGAGTTCAACGGTAATCGACTGGATGATTTTTCCGTCAAACTTGCGGGCATTGAAACTAGGGTTACTAGTCTGGAGCGTCTTCAGGAATCTGTTTGTTCTCTTCAATCTGACGTTGACTTGATTAAGTCGGAGCTATCCGTTAGCGATCAGAGATCAAGGTTGAACAATGTGGAAATCAAGGGTATTCCCCTAAAAAAGGAAGAAAATCTGTTCGCTATATTGGAGAAGATCAGCCAAAAGGTTAATTTTACGTTTTCCAAAACGTAGATCAACTACATTTCCAGGATTCCATTTTTCAACACTAAGGAAAAGTCCATTGTGGTCAGCTTTTTGAACAGATACATCAAGGAGGATTTTGTCGCGGCAGCACGCTCCTTTAAGACGTTATCCGCCCATGATTTGGGATTTACAGGTCAGTCGAGCCGGGTTTATGTGAATGATCACCTCAACCCTGACTCCAAAAAGTTGCTGAATAGAACCCGAACTATAGCAAAGGAGAAGGAGTATAAGCACGTATGGGTCAAACACGGGAAGATTCATGTCCGCAGGCAAGAAGGCTCGGCTGTCTTTGTAATATCTAAGGAGATAGATTTAAACAAGTTGAGTTAGAGTGGTGCATCATTCTGTTACCCTTATTTTATCTTTACATTTTAAAACTTATGTCTAGAAGTAAATTCCTTTGTAAGGACTAGCGCGCATTGCGGCAGCAACCGGTGCGGTTTGCTCCCGCAAAAATCTGTGATGTATGAACTACAGTGGAGGTACGCGCACAGCGGCTGTTCAACCGCATGCGGCTAAAAAATCTGTGCCTTGCTACAGATTTCTTGCGGTGCGGCGCCGCACGGTTTTTTTGCATCCAATAAACTTGTATGCAACCCCGTGCACTGCGGCAGAAAAATCGTAGCGCGCAGCAGTCAGTAGTGATCGAGCCACGGCGGAAGAATGTTGTCGCCGAGAGCTTCGTCCGACGATGCGGCGGCCAAAGCGGTCGCCGATGTCAATATTGATGCCCTAATCATTGAAGTACAAAGTCGGCCCGTACTGTTGGACAAAACTCATAAAGGATACGCAGACAGAATTATTAAATCAAACATGTGGGACCAGAGGGGCAATTCACGTTCTTAAAAAACGTTCAAATTCAAGTCGCAATCTCATCTCAGCGACAATTAATGTCAAAAACTTGTCAAAAATGTATGTAAATTGATTGTATTTTTGACAGATTGAGACTGAGATCAGACTGTGAACGTTCTTAAAATTACGGGAATTACCCCTCAGGTCTATGAGAAGATTATAGATAATTGGAGTGAGTTGTCAATTGGAGAAAAACAAAAAATTGGTAAGAATTTTTTTTATTTCTTAGTATTATTACCTAGTAGGTACCTACAGAAAGCAGAGTTTATTACAGTAGTTTAGGTATTACCAACAATTGTTACGCCAAACAGTTATATTTTATCATATTGCCATGGGACAGAACCTATAATTGAAGTAAAATAATTTGCAAAATAATCTCTATTCTGTAGGGCTGTTCATGGTTGACCTGATGGGGTTTCGACGGAAGCTAAGTAACTCAGTCCCATACAATTCATCTCTAGGTCTGACTCCATCGTGTTTTCGTACGTAATTGTGTAAAATACAACAAGTTTTGATGATTTTATCACAAGTAGTCGTTTTAACATCTAGAGCACGGTGCAAAATTCTCCATTTATTGGTGAGTATTCCAAAAGTACACTCTACCATTCTTCGCGCTCGTGTAAGCCTATAGTTAAAAACTCTTTGAGTTACTGTAAGATTCCGTCTTGGATATGGTCTCATAACATTTTCCGACTGCGCGAACGCCTCGTCTCCGACAAAAACTAGTGGCATCACTTTGCCATCTTCGTAATTAGGTAATGTTTTTGCCTCCGGAAGTTTTAACTGATTCCTTTCGAGTTTTTTCCCGAAATTACAATTCTTGAAAATTTTTGAGTCACTATTCCCACCATAAGCTCCAACATCCACAGATATAAAAGAATAATCTGCATCGGCTACCGCCATCAATACAATTGAGTGATACTGTTTGTAATTAAAATATTGAGAACCGGCGTTATTAGGTTTTTCACACCTAATGTGCTTCCCGTCAACGCTACCTAAGCAGTTGGGAAAATTTGTGCGTTTATAAAAAAATTTAGCAATAGTATTCCAAGTATCTTGATCAGGTTCTTGCATGTATATTGGTTGTAAACACTCCCACAATTTTTCACATGTTTCTTCCACTATCTCCCGGATTGTAGTAGCACCAATGAGATATTCATAATAAAATGAGTTGATGCTGTTCCCCGATGCTAAGTACCTGTAACAAATAAACAAAGATTTTTTTTGTTTTTTTTTAATAATAATATTCCACAACTATCACACAACGCCATCTAGTCCCAAGCTAAGCAGAGCTTGTGTTACTAGATGAAATACTTATACAAAGTTGATACGACAGATGGGCTTTCCTTTAAACTGCCTATACTAGGTCCCATTTTCAAGCTCTGTACCAAAAATCAATTAAATAGGAGCAGTAGTTTAGTCGCAAATGATTTTTTTAGTTTTTGGCCGACCGCTGCTTTGATACGAGAGCATACACGCGCGCCGCGCGCTTGCGACGTTGCCGCTTTAATACCTAGGTATCTAAGGTTGTAATGTTTGTATTTTTTTACTTACGTTTTGGCTATTTTAATTAGATCTTATATTATACGTTCTCTCCAATTATCTGCATGGCCATTGTCTGTAGTTTAACCATTCCTAGGCCTCTATATTTTAAGCTATTTAGATTTTCTAGTGCTCTCCAAATGTTTACTTACCTTTTGTAATGTCAGATAATGACAAGCCTAGGTTTTATTTTTAATGTATTGCTAGAGCTGCCAGTAGGTTAGGTTGTATAGGTATTAGACCTTATTATAAACTATTATTCTTCTTTTATGTTCTAGAATCATTGTTAAAATTTTTAAATGTCAACCGATCCGAAAAGGAAGGGAGCCGGGGCCGTCAGACCGGATTACCCTTGGTGCTCGCCTTGGCAGGAGGTCCTGAAGTTATATAACGCTCGGTGGGAGGGCTGTGTCCTCTGATAGTGTGGGCTGCGCTTGAACAAACAAATCTACGCGTCCTTCTACACCAGACTATGTTGGAAAGTCGCTAAGACCGGCGATGGCTACCCTTGGCGTCAGTTCTGGATACTGACGCAAGAAGATTACGTCGTGGTCTACAATAAACTAGTGACGCCGACGGCTGGTAGATCTCAGCCCTCTGCCTGCCTCCTCTACCACGGCCTGCCCCTCCGAGGTCGGTGACGTGGTCTGACTCAAGGACCCTCCTTTTACAACCTGCGAGCCTCACTAGAAGAAACGCTTGGACCTTCAACTTATACCCGGTTTCCCTGACTTTATATTCTACCTCAATTATATTATTTTACCATTTCTTCTTTTTACTTTTTCTTTTAAGCCGGGACTCCTCCAGTTCTGGTGACAGTTCCCTCCTTGACCTTACATTTTCCCCCTCCCGGGAAAATGTAACGTTACAAGGTCAGTTAAATTTATTTAGAAAGGGTGTTTGCGTTTTACTCTGATTTGTAAGCTATTTAGTTTGTTTGAAAAATAAAAAAAAAATATTTATATTTTATTTTAAACCGTGTCAAATTAATACTAAACACGTATAGTATACGTAGTTTAATTTAATGCCCCTCTGTCATATCAACTCTGTATATTTCTAAATACACAAATATTATAGATAAATTACACCCAGACACAGAACAAATGATCGTGCTCATCACACAAACATTTGTCCTGGGTCGGAATCGAACCCACGACCTCCGGCATAGCAGTCAGGGTCACTAACCACTAGACCAACAGGATTGTCAAAATTTCAGAATAGGTAGACTGTATTTACATGAATTTCGAATTATTTTTTCGACCACAGCTAACCATCTAATGATTAGACTAATCAAATGACTACCACTACTCTAAAATACCTACAAGTAGTAACATTTTGTCTCTTTTTTATTACAGGCACACAAATTCAAAAAAAATGGCGAAACCTGAAAGATTCTTTTGCAAAAGAACTTGCAATTCAAAAGAAGGGAAAATCAGGACAAGGATTTAAAAAAAGAAGACCATACATTCACTTTCAAGCCCTTACGTATTTAGCCTCTCAACCATTGGAGAGAGAAACCACCTCAAACATATCAGTGGATGATTCTGAACAAGACAGTAATAATAGTATCGAACGCGAAAATAGGAGGCAAGTCCGCAAAACATCTCAGGCTCGCGAAACAGACAGAAGTGAAGAACTTTTAGACATCATACGACAAAAAAAAACCTATGATGAAGACATCAGCTTCACGGAAATGTTAGTACCCCTACTAAAAAAATTAAATGACGACCAAAAGCACTACGCAAAAGTCGAAATTTTAAATATATTGAACGTTGCGAAACGTTACCGTCCACCGGAGTTCCAAGGACCGCAAACCCAGTATCGTTCAGCTTCAGAACCTAATCGTTACGACAGGATCCCTTGCCCTCAAGACTCACGCCGAAGACTGTCATCTGTCATGTCTAATTATACTCCTTCACCACCATCAACATTTGAGTCACCGGCTTACGTTATGTCTCCGACTCCTAGCCCCAGTTATGCCTCATCTCAGCCTCTGCCTACTCCACAGCAAGCTCAAGCTTCAACTTCAGGGAATCAGGCATTAGGTACAAACATGGTGTCTATTGAATTGAATCAAGGGAACTTTTGTAATGAACCCAATCCTGCTACGCTACTATATGATGACCAAGAAATGGAAAATTATACACAACGGAATCCAGCCAACATACGAGTATCTGAACATACTGACGCATACATAATATATTCCTCTGATACCGCATCTCATGTCGTAAGACGAGGGAATGGCATTCAAATGAAAGATTTTTTAATCTTCAAGCGTAATTAATCTCTTTTTGTTAAGTTAATTCTTTTTATTTTGCCATAAGTACGTAGTGGTATTCCTATGTTTTTTTCGCCATATTACTTCATAATAAAAGAAAAAAAAGGGGATTTGTTTTATTTATGAATATACTACCAGCATTGTAGATAAAAGGTATAATTATGTAGGTACTTACCTCAACGTTACTGAAAGCCTTTCTTCCACTGATATCGCCTTTCTCCAACTCGTATCCTTGTAGTAGATTTTGTAACCAACAATTCTTTTTAAATTGTCAAACGTCTTTATGCTCATTCTGTAGTAACCAAAAAACTTTTTTGGAAACATTCGCAAATCATTATATCTCATATAGAAAAAACCCTTCATACGAGGGTCATTCAATAAATACTTAGCCTACAAAAAGTAAACGAAAATTTTGGAAAAGTGGCAATTCATTTTTCAACATAGTCTCCTTTTAGTTCGATACACTTAGCCCAGCGATGCTCCAACTTTTTTAACCCGTCCGAAAAATAGTTTTTGTCAAACTCCGCAAAATAGGCCTCCGTGGCGGCGATGACCTCCTCATTTGATCCATATCTATTCCCGGCGAGTGATTTTTTCAGATTAGAAAACAGAAAGAAGTCACAAGGGGCCAAATCTGGAGAATACGGTGGATGGGGCAGTCATTCGTAGCGTAATTCGACCAATTTGGCCATGGCAACGGCAGACGTGTGAGCCGGTGCGTTGTCGTGGTGAAACAGCACTTTTTTCTTCGCCAGATGGGGTCGTTTTTTCTTTAATTCGGCGTCGAATCGGCCCAATAAATCGGCATAGTAAAGCCCTGTAATTGTTTTACCCTTCTCGAGGTAATGGATGTAGATCACACCTTGTGAATCCCAGAAAACGGTGGCCATAACTTTTCCGGCCGATTTTACAGTTTTCGCCTTCTTTGGAGCACGTTCCCCGGTCTGGATCAATTGTTTTGATTGCTCCTTGGTCTCTGGTGTGTACCAGTGGATCCAGGTTTCATCGACGGTCACAAAACGACGCAAAAACTCCGCTGGATTCCGCTTAAACAGCGCCAAACACGTCTCCGATGTGGTCTCACGGTTGCGCTTGTTTTCCGGTGTGCGTAAACGCGGCACCCATCGCGCCGACAGCTTTCTCATGCCGAGTTCCTCGTGAAGAATATGATGCACTGTTCCTTCTGAAATGCCTACAGTCTCAGCTAGCTCCCGAACCTTCAATCGGCGATCTGCCAATACGAGATCATGGATTTTTTTAATGTTTTCCTCCGTAGCAGCTGTTTTCGGTGCACCTGGACGTGGTTCATCAAAAACCGACGAACGGCCACGTGCAAACTCGTTGAACCAATTCTTGACGGTGGCCATCGATGGAGAAGAGTCACCGTACACAGCATCCAAGCGCTCTTTGATTTCGATGCGCGTTTTCCCTTCCAAAAATAGGAATCGAATCACCGAACGATATTGCTCTTTTTCCATTTTTGTAAAACCGATCGAAACGTTCGCTTCCATAAGTTGTCAAATTAAAACAAATGAAGGGATTGGAATGAAATTTTGAAAAAAGAATTAAAAAAGCATGTGCTACACTGTGGTAAAACTCTTGGTTGGTTGACGGCATTGAGCTCGATGCTCGGAATTATTTGGTGATCAATATATTGTGTGGCGCCGCGACCGGGATTACGGTCTCACAGGTCAGTCTCGTGGAGGTGGAGTCTTGATAGCTGTCCGTAAGTGTATTTCCGCGGTTCCCCAACCATTATTTCACTCCTCGGCCCGAAGACTTATGGGTAACCTTGAATGTGCGTCAGCCCAACTCAAGAAATCACCTTAAATTGAATGTTGGCATCATCTACCTATGTAAACAAAACCGTGGTTATTCTTTTTCCGACCAGCTATCAAATTTTCTCCATAGTTTGAGTAGCATAGTGCTAAATAATGCAACTGATAATTACTTAGTTATTGGCGATTTTAACCTGAGTGGAATTTTGTGGCAGATAAATAACAACACATTATTACCTGAAAATGTTTGTAGTTGTGACGAGTACATGCTAACGGATGAATTGCGTGTGTTGGGGTTTAATCAATGCAATGGAGTGTTAAACGCGTTTGGTAAAATTCTTGATTTAGTTTTATGTAATGAAGTTGTTTCGGTGTTTGAGTGCTTGGTGCCTTTGTTACCTGTTGATAAATATCATCCGGCCCTCTGTATCGACGTGAACTTTGCTGAGTACACCTACTTAACTCCCGCTCCCTTTACTCGGTACCTGTACAGTAAAGCTGAATTTGCGGCCATTAACAGGGAAATAGCAGCTATGGACTGGACGAACGTATTTTTTGACATGTCGCTCGACGACGCACAGAGGAGTATTTGACTAAAAAAGTCGATCAAAATTATTTTGTGATAATTATCGACTGGATATAAAATAAAAAGTCGTTTAAGGTGATAATTTTGTATTTAAAACACCATACACACATACAATTTTACATAAAAAGTTTTTACACAAAAATCTTCTAGTCAGAATCACCTTCACTAGATCCATCGTCCTCCTCATTGTCAAACTCTGTAGACGAGACGTACGATGTCTCCGGGAGCAAGAGTTCTAATGCCTCAACGGAAAATGGCTTACTTTTTTTCCGTTGCCTTTGCCTGGTACTGCTCAAAAAAGGATCTGAAGTTAGCAGAAGTCTGTTTAGCACATCTTTGTTACAGTCTTCACGGGAAAACTTTCTGGAAAAATTTTGCCTATACATACGGAAGTGTTTGTTTCTGGCCTCAGCCGCCTCTTCCGACAACTGGCCAATAGGCAGAATAGCGTGATCAATTACTGTGGCCCCATGTCTTAAAATTTTGTGCATTGTAGGCGACATGGGGTGCCACTCATACAAATCCACATATAGCTTTGCAGTTTGTTCAGCAAAGTTTTCAAATTTTTGTGTATCAATTTTTAGCCCACTTGACAAAGTCTCTAATATGACACTGCATTTTTTTATTAAATTGATGTCAATCCCAGTAATGCGGGAAGAAGTTTCGGGATTTGAGAAAAATCTCCTTGAGGTGTTCCCGTCATTAGTGTTCCCAAACCCTGCTTTCGGAATATCCACTAGCAGCCCCATTTCCTCTTTAAAAGCCTCTTGAATTTTCTTCTTTCTTTCTGCCACTATGTTTTTGTGTTCTTGAGTCCTTGCCTGCCATTTTTTTAAAGGTATTTTGTATGACAAATGAAGAAGTGATTCGAAAAATCGAATTCTGGCATGTAGTGTCGACAGCCCAAATTTAAGAGTATCGGGATTCTCTATGTTTTTTTTAATCAGGTTGTTGAAGTCCTTTGATGTTTGCCCACATATATAGCACCTCATGGTAGATAAAGTGTTTGTCGCAGCATTGCAAACCTTTGCATCGATCATGGTAAAGGCTAATGTGTGCTTTATTTTCAATATACCACCATTTGTCCTCGGTATTTCACTTTTTTTCAGGTTTTTGATTTGATTATGTAGGAAATTTCTTCATTTGTGATGTCTTTTGTTTCGTGAACAAAACGGATTCGTATGGGTCGGCAATATCTTGCAGAAGAAGGTACTGGGTTTTGCCAAATAATCTTATTTTGGTCACCAATATTGCAAATCAGTTGTAAGGGCACAAACGAACTCTGAAATATAGATGAATCACTGTCTGTACTGTTACCAAATTTTTGTTTAAATTGTTGTTGTTGGGAACCATCACAACCCCATTTTGATAATAGCTCTAAAGAGCTTATTTCTTCTTGATTTATACTTTCTAGTACTTCATCTAAGTACATACATAACCGTGCAGACGTATGATCTAAAAGATCCTGCAAGTTTATTTCAGCACATGTTTCAGTAACTCTCATCGACTCGTCACGCGGATAACAGTCTTTCTTGGCCTTTTTAACAAGTGAATAACACGGATAAATGTTCTTGTTTGCAGTATGAATAACTTCGTATTGTTTTCTTGTCAAATCAGCTTCCACGAAAATAGCCAATGCTTGTGATGGTGTATGCTTTTTGACTACCACGTTTGGTGTGGAATTATACCGTGTTCTGTACTTTTTGGCTCTTGTTGGCGTTAAAGTCATATCTTTCATAACTTTAGCCGCGTCACCATGTCCTGCAGCACGTTGACTCATTTGGGCTGCATAGGTTAACTCTTCACAGGGTATTTGTTCCCTTAAATCCTTTGTTTTGCGCCTCTTTGCTTGATCGCTGAATTCCTTGAATTCTTTTGTTGGTCGGCCGGCATTTGTTGTTGTCCACGCAGGCAGTGTAATAAAAGTATTGAGCCATTGTTCATTTCTTGTTAAGAAGCGTTCTTCCTTGTTACTGGCGGCTGTCCATTTTTGTTTAAATTGGTACTTAAACGATTTTAAGGCACTTCTCAATGATCCTTGTTTATTTTCAGGGCATTTCGTGATTATTTTAAGGCGATTTTCTAAAAACTAAAACTTTTGGTCTATTTTTCTGTCTGAACATTGTTTTATGACTCCATAGAGTGATTTTCTAGTCATCTCCATCGACGTCATTGGAGATTCTGGAATAGAAAAATAAAAATATAATATTGTTTTATAAAAGCTGATTTCGATTAAGTAATTCCGTAAAAAAATTAAATAAAAAAATGGCGTGTATATGCGGAACCTTTTCCTTTAAAAACCTTATCAAGAATAATAAAACTATATGTTACATCTAAAATCATAAGTTAACTGGGTTTAACTCATAAACAAAAACACCTTTAATTGCAGAGTTTACTAAAAAGTTGTTGCATTTTTTATGGACTACATTTAAGGTGCAAAATATCCCTTTAAATCAAGTTTAATAACAAAATAAAAATGCTTTTATAAAGTAACTACATACCTTCTTCCAAAATATCCATAATGGTTATCACACAATTTCACCAAACACAGACTAAATGCAATTTAAAAATCACGTTTTAACTGTAGTGCCGAGAACAAAGACATTCGATTCACGCAACGACTGGGTTCCGACTGCTGCTACGGTTGGTGGAGGGGCGGTGCGTGGCCAAGTTGGCCGTTTAGTGACGTAATAGCTATTGGGCTCTCAAAATACAATAGTTGTAAAGCAATGTAACAAAATTCGAGTTTTCGACTTTTGATCGGCTTTTTAGATCAAATACTCGTCTGTGCGACGCCCTAAACTACTTCTATGCTACTATAGCGGATCTACAAAGTAAGTTTGTTCCTGCTAAGACAGTTTTTCACAGCTCATACCCTGTTTGGTACTCCCCGGCACTCAAACGGTTGATTAAAGAAAAGGCTAAGTTTCTCCGTAAATTCAAAACTTATGGGAGACTTTCTGACGAGGCAACTTTTAAACATTTACGTGAGCGAGTAAATAAACTTGAAGCGGATTGTTACGAAAACTACTTAGCAGTTACAGAAGCCTCCATTGTAAAGAATCCTAAACGCTTTTGGAGCTTTGTGAAGCAGAGGTCTAAGTCCAATGCTATACCTAGTTTCCTTAAGTACGGTGATGTTACGGTCTCTTCTCCCGAGTCTATTTGTAATGCGTTTTCTTCCCACTTTTATTCCACCTTTCTGGATCCTGCTAACGATGTGTCTGCTACTTTGTGTCCTCCCCAAACTGTTATAAATTCCATAATACCCTCAGATATTCACGAAATTGAGATTGACCTAAATGTTATAGTAAAGTTACTTAGTCAAATTGATCCACATAAATCCGCTGGTCCGGACCACTTATCACCTAAATTGCTGCTTGGCTGTGCTAAAATTATTGCCTTGCCAGTATCACTTTTGCTCAAAAATTCGCTCTCTTCAAGTTCTGTTCCCCAAATCTGGAAATCGGCCTTTATAACCCCGGTGCATAAAAAGGGGCAAAAAAATGAAATCATTAACTACAGACCTATTTCTAAACTGTGCATATTAGCAAAAGTTTTTGAGAGGGTCGTTTACGATCAAGTTTACGCAGCACTGAGTCAGTCTTTTAGCCCTTTTCAGCACGGTTTTCTTAAGGGCCGTTCAACTGTATCAAACCTGGCTTTACTTGGACTTTCTAACGGACAGAATGGACAATGGGGTACAGGTCGACGTTGTTTACACGGATTACAGTAACGCCTTTGATAGAATTGACCACAGCATTCTTAAAACCAAGTTTTTTAACAATGGTATCAGAGGAGATTTACTTCGCTGGTTTACCCCATACCTTGAAAATAGATCTCAAGCTGTTGTTATCAGCAATTACATGTCGAGCTGGGTTTCAGCTCCCAGTGGTGTTCCTCAAGGTTCCTTGATGGGTCTATTACTTTTTATTATCTATGTTAGTGACATTGACTCGTGTTTCCACAACTCGAAAGTTACTTTGTTTCGCTGATGACATGAAGATATTTTCTGCAATATCATCGAGTGAAGACATGGATGCCCTACAATGTGACCTGGCGCGTCTGGATGATTACTGTCTAACTAATAAACTAGATTTGAATCCTTCTAAATGTTCAGTAATCTCTTTTAGCAGGAAACGCGTCCCCTTGCCTACAACTTATTTACTTAAGGGACAGTTGTTACAGAGATGCGAAGGTGTACGCGACCTAGGTGTTTTTCATGATTCCAAATTTTATTTAACGTGCACGTTGAGCAAATAGTAGCAAAAGCTTCGAAGTCACTGGGTTTTGTTATGAGACTCGCTGGATGTTTTAAGAAAGCCAAAACCCTTAAGATTCTCTATTGCTCTTTTGTTAGAAGTCATCTTGAATATGCTTCACAAATTTGGAACCCGTGTTACGACAAATACATAAATTTTATTGAGAGTATACAAAAAAGATTTATTCGGTTTCTTGGTTTTCGGTTACGTATTCCATTCCATTCTGAGAATTACATAAATCTTTGCAAGAAATTTCATTTACAGCCACTTATCAACCGTCGTCGACTAGCAGATTACAACTTTCTATTAAAAATTTTAAATAACGAGATTGACTGTCCTGATCTCCTGCATAAACTGTATTTCAAAGTCCCTCAGAAGTCAGTTAGATTTAACCCCCCTATCTCCATTCCTTTATCCTCATCTAATTACAGGCAAAACTCATATATAGTGCGAGCGAGTAAAGACTTTAATATTCTTTGTAAAGAGTTCTCATTTGACCCATTTAACACCAAATCCTACTCTGCACGCATTCGGCTGAACGCCGACTTTTTTAAAAGCGCGTAGTTTTTGCATCTTTTTATTTTTCTCTTTCTTGTGTGAGTAGTTAGTGCCTAAGAGTGTTTACAGTGCTATTGTACCTTATTTTAATTCTTTTTAATTTTTCTTTTGTTACCGTGCTTTTCAGTGATCTTAAGATTTCTATAACTTTTTCTGTTTTTACTCGTGAGAACCTGTAATTGGCTTTGTGTCACATATGCAATTGTTATTCATCTGTTACAGCTGTTGGTTCTCCTATTTATAAATAAAATAAAAATAATAAAAAACAAGAAAATATTGTGCAAGTTAACAGAAAGGCTAGGGTTTTGGGAAAAAGTTATCTAGGATTTAAGAAAATATATGGTGGCAAATATAAACCCTGCATTGAAAGACCGAAACGAGCTATTAAACCACGTTATTCGCATATAAAGCTAAACACAAATTCAAAATAAAAAAAAACTCATTCCTGTGCGCACTTATTACGGAAGAAGAACGTGAAGCGATTCATTCTTATTTTTGAATCTCCAGACGTGGGCAGAGAAGAAAGCGTTTGTGAAGGCTGCTGCAGTTCGTAGAGGAATAAGACGTCGTCGGCGTAAGGATCAGGTTTCAACAAAAAAGGGAAGTGGTCATGATATTTTTATAAATAAATGTGACGAAAAATCTACTAAGGTCAGAGTATGTAGATTGTTCTTCTTAAATAGACTTTGTTTAGGTGAAGACAGCTTTAAGCACTGGACCAAAGAATCTGATACTGTTAATGAAGACGTTGGTATTTGTGATCCACCAGCTCGTGATACTGAGAATACTATATTACCAAGTTCAGCAAGTATTATACCAAAGTATACACATCTAACAAGAACAGTAAAAACTTGGCTAGATTTGGTTCCAAAGGTTTGTGATCCACCAGCTCGTGATACTGAGAATACTATATTACCAAGTTCAGCAAGTATTATACCAAAGTATACACATCTAACAAGAACAGTAAAAACTTGGCTAGATTTGGTTCCAAAGGTACCCAGTCATTATTGCCGGGCAAGTTCCAGTAAGTTGTATGTTGAGTCGACATTTAGATCTGAGAAACACATGCATGATGTTTTTGTTGAATGGTGTAGGGAACATAATTACCAAGCAGTAAGCAGGCCGACTTTCCTAAGGGTTTTAAAGCAGGAAAATATAGCAATTCACCATCCTCGTAAAGATATGTGTGATATTTGCTGCAGTTTTAAAGTAGGTAATATTTCCCAAAACTATGATGATCACATCATAAAAAAAAATGAAGCACGTCAAGCAAAAAAAGACGTTATAGCAATGGCCAGCGAAAAGGTGGTAGTTAATACGGTTGATGTACAGAGTGTCTTGCTAGCACCTAAGCTTTTAGCAAGCGCATTATATTACAAACTCAAATTACAGTGCCATAATTTTACTGTTTATGATTGCAGAACTAGAAAAGTAACTATTTGCTTTTGGCATGAAGCAGATGGGTGAACATCAGAATGACTGGCCAAAATGACCGATCAGCTTTAAAATATTACTAAAATCTAATACCTATTTGCTACTATTTGATACCTTTGTTTAAATAATTGGTACCTAATTAACAACTGAGAAAATGAATTTACAAAATGGGCAGTCATTCTGATGTCAGGATGACTGCCCACATTTAGAATCTCCACGTAAGGGCTCCAAAATTTAAATTCGCCTTTACAAAAATTTAGTACCTATTTGATACCCAAACATATATTTTTTCTAGATGTTTAGGGCAAAGAATAAAGAGTTTATTAGAGATTTTTTTTTACTATGTTAAATAATACAGAAAGTTAAGTGATTTTTTTTCAATTCTTTGCAATTAAGTTCAATTTACACGATTATTAATATTACTACTAATCAATAACAATTTCCGACTGCGAGATACTGATAAAAGCTAACATGTGGGTAAAACTATATTTTTTTTTTATATATATCGTTGTCATCGGTAGTTGCTGCTTTATGGAAGCGTATAACGAGTTGATTTCTATGTAATATAAAGTAATTTGAGGCATATTGCATCAAAAAGACAGTTACTGATTCGTTTAGTGATTACCTTAAATTATATTGACTGTGGTTATTATTGCTAACTCACCATGAAAAGGGGGAGGAAATCTTTAGTGTCTTTAGAAGAACAAAAGAAAGCGTTATGTGAATTCAAAAAGTATTTTGCCAATAAAAATGACATCCCTTCACCGTGTGATCCAGTGTTTGAGGAAATCAGCCAGTTATTATCGTATCGAATGTCAACCAAAGCATTGTATGTATCAATGAAATAAAATTATGACTTTTTTTTTTACTGTGCTGATTCGGATACTTTTGCTGAATATAATATTAAAGACAGCGGCGATGAAGAAATCTTAACTAAGGCGCCTTGTTGCAGTAAAAAGTTTGAATTCTCGATCGACATTTATCAATGGGATAAAATCAAACCTATCACACAATCTAGCAAGCGAACAAAAGGCACATTATCTGATTTTCGCTACAGGAAAATACTTCCAAAACACAAGTGGGCGGGCCGATATGCTTAGAGAAGAAATATGGAAGAAAGATCGTGGTGAGTGCAGTTGGATATTTCGTAATTACTCAATTACATTTGAGAATAATGTAACATGTTTCGGCTCTTGTAAGCAATGCCATGCACAAATAGAGGTCAAAATTTATTAATAATAATAATAATTCATTTATTTCAATCACAAGTGATCATAATTAGCAATTAGGTACATTCAATAAAAATACTAGAAAAATAAGACAAAACACAATTACATTAGAATTTACAGATTAAATTGGTACATGTCAACAAATCAAAATTAAAAATAATCATTATTTATATATATACAACATGTAACTTAATTAACGCACATCCTGAAAATAGTTTGTTCAGAATCGTTTACTGAATCGATTTATATAATTTTTAATATAGGTAATTTTTTATCCCAAAAATAATTAAAACTACGGATATTATTGTCATATTAACCCTGTACAATCAAAACAAATTGAAATGGACCGTAAGTCAAAGTAATAAGACTTTTAAAATCGCAGTTTTATTTGTATTCATAAAAATTCCATCATTCAATACAAAATAAAGAAAAATAAACCTTATTCCAAGAACGTTAACAAATGCATTGTAAACTTAGCGATTTGACCGCACGCACACACTAACAGGAACTGGACAAAGGACACCGATAAACCACCTACTTACTTTCGTTCCCTTTCAAGTTCATCTTCCCGCCAAGGATAGAGCGAGATAGCCACAATGAACCACCGCTTGCGCGGCTACGATTAAAGCTAACATAAATGTAAACATTAGTCACGCCAGTCACGCGCGGGCAATATTAGTGGAAAGAAGTTACGTAGTTAGTGTTATCAAATAATTCTTTCGCGCGCAATGTCTTTCCAATACACTAATGTTCAGTATACCGAAATGGTGAGGACTTTGGCAACGTGTGGTGATAATGTGGCTCTAGCTTGCAGAAGGTATTACATTACATTTAACCAAAGGTATGGTACAAGAGTGGACCGCAGGACAATGTTAGCTGCTACTCAGCGGCTTCGCGACCACGGAACGTTCCGTCCAAACACAGCCATCGATAGGAGAGCCAACGTGCGTACACGTACTCGTCTTCAAAACGAAATCCTGGACTATTTCGATGAGAATCCCCATGCCAGTACCCGAGAAGCAGCGCCACACTTTGAATGTAGTCATATGCATGTGTGGAGAACAATTCGTGGTGATAAAGAACATCCATTCCACCTCACAAGATGCCAGGAGTTGACTCCAAACGATTACGTACCACGTTTGCAGTTCAGCCGCTGGTTATTAGAAAATTGGCAGCGGAACATAATTTGGACCGACGAAAGTACATTCACACGCGTGGGGATGTACAATCAACATAACACACATTTGTGGATGCACGAAAATCCTCACGCATGCAGAGTGGATTCCTTCCAACACCGTTTCTCAGTTAACGTCTGGGCCGGTGTCATTGGTACACACATACTGGGGCCAGTCTTCTTACAAAGATTAACAGGAGACGCATATTTACTGTTTTTACGAGAAACTCTACCTACGCTGCTAGAAGACATTCCTCTTCATAATTTACAAGAGGTATTCTACCAACACGATGGTGCCCCTGCCCATTTCACTAGAAGTGTTCGGCAGCACCTTGATGAAGAGTTTGGAGAACGCTGGATCGGTCGCGGCGGCCCTATCCAGTGGCCCCCCAGATCAGCTGATTTGACGCCTCTTGACTTTTTTTTGTGGGGACGAATTAAATCGTTAGTTTATTTTATTTTTGTTTATTTTATTGATACAACAAGTGCCGAGGACCTAAAAAATAGGATAGTGAACGCTTTTGAAATAGTGAGAAATGACACTGAAGTGCTTTCTAAATTAAAACATCAGTTAAGAAAACGGGCATTAAAATGTATTGAACAAGGTGGTGGACATTTTGAAAGTGTGTTAAAAAGACAACGTCGTATGAGTGTTTAGGCCATCAGTATGTAAGTTATTTGATTTTTTAAATTACTTTAAATATTTTGATTCAATCTTTAAAACATGCCGTCTCTGAATAGTGTTGTCGTACCGCCTCTTATTTTCAGCAGTTCATTGCCGATTGGCATTGTATCATATTCAATAAACGAAATTATTCCGAGTCGACAGTCCAAAGCCTGAAAAGTGTGATGGAAAGACGCAATCATAATGTTTACTAGACATAGACCGTAAATAAACAATTCTTTTCTCGGACGTCGTCGGTTAATGTTTCATAATATTTCTTTAACGTAAACAATCGTGTATCAAATTGTCGGCTTTTTCCGTAGTTTCGTTGTATTGTGTCGAGCGGCGCGGTAACTGCTTGTGCGACTGTGTGCGCTGCGTGCGTAGTAGTATGACCATAAATTTCTCCCAGAATTGGTATAACTAATTTAATAAATAACAATGCATATACATGTTAAATTAAAAATTAAGTGTATATATTATGATTATAACATAATATTCTAATTGGGGTGTTTGAGGGTGTGCGTTAATTACGTTACATGTTGTATACATAATTGGCCATCTGATAAAATTGTCCGATGTATTTGCAACGTACATGACATTAAACAGAATTTTAAACATGATTTGATGCAAAGAAAAATCAAACTTTCACCTGGTAAACGCGGTGAACTTAGTACAGAACTAAAATATGAATCGGCTGTCACGGTGCGAAATCGTTTGGCTAATATAACAATGGACAGTGGTGATTGTGAACCGAGCCACTTACCAACAGTCGGTGCTTTAAGGAAAATAAAGTATGAATCTCGTAAAAGTACGTATTATGACAATTTATACTATTTTCCTGAATTTCTCACAACTTTGATTCGACTAATGGGACAGCTTCCACTATGGTCAAACATAATGCGATTGACTTATGATTCTAAAGTATTAAATCCCACCTCATCAAATGTGGAAAGCTACTTCAAAACGTTGAAAAGATATTTATGCAAAATTAATACCAAGACAGACAGATATCGTACTGATGAATTCATAATGACACATGTTGAATTTCTTTCTGGAGAATTAAAGGCTGCTCATAGTGCGTTAAACCTGGGCCATAAGAACACTACGCTGAAGAAAAGGAAATTACATAAAACTGAAGCAAAAGAAGGAAAAACGGTTGCAGAAAATCCTTCATTAATAGAAAATTGGAAAGGTTTGGCTAAAAGGGAATAAAAAAAATAATAAAGAAAAAACCATGATACAAAAAATACCTTTATTGAGAAATAAAAAAAATAAAAATAAAATAAAAATATTTTATTATCAGGCATCAAGGCCCCTAGAGTGTTAGTACTACATTTTACTTAAAAACTATGTTAGTAACATGCAGGAACATTTAAAAGGTTACAATCACAATCATGGGAAGGTTTAACAAGCCTTGTTGCCAACATGTAGCTTGGTAAACCTCCCCATTGTAGGCCCATCCAGCCTCTCCGCAAACACCTTCAGAATGCTGTTGCTGCTTCCCCTCACCCGAGATATTACTGAGGCAACTTTCTTCCGCATTATTGAAAAGTAATGGTCAGTGTGCGCATCAGCGAACATACCTGACGCACTACAGTAAGGTGGAAGCCTCATCAGCGCCCTGAAGGCATTGTTGTATTGAATGCGCAGGGCATTGTCTGCTTTTAGGGTATGGTTAGCCCAAAGGCTGCTGGTGTAAAATGTTTGGCAGTAGGCCTTAAAAAGAGTTATTTAAAAGAGAAATGGTTCTATAACAAACATTGCAGGTAAAGACACTATTATTTCGAACACGTGTGCATTCGACTCTGTCTCACAAACGCTTGCTGTTGGAGTGGTAGACGATTATAAATTTAGCAGAACTTTACGCGATACTGATGATGACTATTTTAATTTTATTAAGATGATTGCTGCCAATGATAATATAACAGATATATACAAACATCGTAGTGACATTTTGAAAACCTTTTTTGATACAAATATTGACGATAGTGGGAAAACTTTCGTAACTTGTGAATGTAACGTTGCGTACATATTTGAAAGAATTTTGATTAATAGAAATATATATAGTGCTGACATACAAGAATCATGTACAAATTTGGACTGCTCTATAAACAATTTAAAAAGAAAATGTGCATTCTTACCTCTCGATTTTAATAAGAAGACGTTAAGCGAGTCTGCCGAGTCGACATTAACGACTGAAAACAACATGTCGACTTGCAGAAAGTTTGGTTGCAGTGGCACAAAAACTATTGATTATAATTTAAAAGATGTGATTGCTTTTGAACCAGAGTCTGATAAAATAATAGTTCTTACTGATTTACCAAAAACAATGATGTTAAAAGGTATTGAATACAAAATCTTGTCTGTAATAGAATTTGTACCTCCACCCAGTTCTAACTGTATTGGACATTATAAATCTCATTGTCTTAGGGGCACAAAATGGCAATGCTTTGATGATTTGTCCACCAGAATAACAAAAAGCAATAAAAGCTTCTACGCACATAGCATTATACTCCGTGACATTTTAGTCGTCTTACAACGGCAGCCCACTTCATGTATACAATGATTACGAGTATTAAACGTTCATAAAAGTAAAAATAGGTATTTATGAAATTTGAATAATTTAAAAAGAAAAATATTATTCATTATGACGCATGACGTCGTTAGAAACACCCTGTTGCGAGCGCGGCGGAATGATCCAAGTACTCGACTCGTGCGCTGGGTAGGTATTTTCTACCGTTTGATACGTAAACATTATTAACAGGATGTTTCATATTTCTAATGTATTATTTATTTTTCTTTGTACCTATTATTTTAATTAATGGTAAAAAATAATAATCGCGCCTAGAGGTATTTAATGTCGGATACATTGAGTGGACCACCTTTGTAAGACGACTAAAAAGTCACGGAGTATATACAAGAAATGATTAATCTGTATTATTTTTCATTGTGATATATTTATATGACTTTCTGTATTACATAGTAAACAAAAAACCTCTAATAAAATCTATATTGTTTGCCCTAAAAATTTAGAAAAAATATATGTTTAGGTATCAAATAGGTACTAAATTTTTGTAAAGGCGAATTTAAATTTTGGAGCCCTTACGTGGAGATTCTAAATGTGGGCAGTCATCCTGACATCAGAATGACTGCCCATTTTGTAAATTCATTTTCTCACTTGTTAATTAGGTACCAATTATTTAAACAAAGGTATCAAATAGTAGCAAATAGGTATTAGATTTTAGTAATATTTTAAAGATGATCGGTAATTTTGGCCAGTCAATCTATAAAAAAATCTTTATTCTTTGC
This sequence comes from Brachylomia viminalis, assembly GCA_937001585.2. Lineage (NCBI taxonomy): Eukaryota > Metazoa > Arthropoda > Insecta > Lepidoptera > Noctuidae > Brachylomia > Brachylomia viminalis. Next base: position 3,690,669 of record OW443294.2, read on the forward strand.
CCTAAAAATCTAGAAAAAAATATATGTTTAGGTAGCAAATAGGTACTAAATTTTTGTAAAGGCGAATTTAAATTTTGGAGCCCTTACGTGGAGATTCTAAATGTGGGCAGTCATCCTGACATCAGAATGACTGCCCATTTTGTAAATTCATTTTCTCGCTTGTTAATTAGGTACCAATTATTTAAACAAAGGTATCAAATAGTAGCAAATAGGTATTAGATTTTAGTAATATTTTAAAGCTGATCGGTCATTTTGGCCAGTCATTCTGATGTTCACAGCAGATGGTGGTGTATCCTCTAATGAGTTTACTTCTTGTTTGATTAATTATATTACTGACGTGCTACCAGAAACTGAACGAATTGTTATTATTTCCGACGGATGTGGCCACCAAAACCGAAACCGTGTGTTATCTAGTGCTTTAAGCGATCTATCCCAAAAAACTAAATTTAGTATAGAGCAGCTGTACTTAGAAAAAGGCCACACAATGATGGAAGTAGACAGTGTCCATTCAACAATAGAGCAATACATCAAACTTCCTATTTATGCACCCAGCGATTACGTTACTCGAATGCAGCAGGCTCGCCCGAGAAACCCTTATGTTGTCAAGTCAATCCACTATGACTTCTTTCTTAATTATGAAGAACTCGAAACAAACTTCAAATCCATAAGACCCGGCAAAAAAAGGGTGATCCGGTTGTAGTCGATATACGAGGGCTCAAATAATTACCAGATGGATCTGTCTTATATAAGTTGCGACACAATGATGAATGGACAAAGCTACCACAGCGAAGACCTCTTCCTCGTGATTTGCTGCCAAAACGATTATATCAATTCCCGCTAAAAATAACAGAGAGCAAATACAAGCATTTGCAAGAATTAAAAACTGTGATTGATAAGGACTATCATCCATTTTATGATGCAATCTCATTCAACCCTGGCACTTAGGCCCGCATTCATATATTTTTTTATAACCATTTTGTAATGGCTTTGTAAGAGACTTTCATTATATTATTGATTAAGTAAACAATAACTAAATTGTTTTATTTAAATCCACTTCCTGTAAAAAATCCCATGTGGCAAATAATTTACAATTAAGATCTCCTATGTGTAGTAAAAAAATAAAAATAGGCATTGTCGTATATTTATCTAAATTAATAAAGCAATTCCTTTTCTCATACGTTCAGACTGCTAAGCTTTGTATAGTGACCAAAAACATAAAAACAATTTGTAACATTTTTTTTCAGGAGGCACTTTTTTTCGATTTTCTCGAAAAGTTTATTTTTACACATAGATTTTAAATTTGCAACGACGATATTCTGTTCATTATGTTGCAATATTGCGGTTTATCCTAGATTAGTTAAGGCGAGGAAGATCCGGATTGAAATACGTTTGTCTTTCAAAAGTGAGACTTAGCTTAAATGCAGTACTTAACTTAAGCAATAAGTTAAGGTAACATTGAAATACCGGCCCTTAGATTTTTTAGTGCTCTCCCTCAGAACAATAACAAAAGCATAGAAGACATAGACAAAAGAGTATTAGCTAGTGATGTGACTATGCATAAAATAAATACCGATATGGACTTCCTGGTTTATGGTATCGCTCCTTGGCATTAAATCTAAAATATGCTATGGTGAAATAAATAACTCACTTCTGTCTGATTAACTTATTTATTTATAAACACAGGATAAATTATTAACTAGTTGAAATTACCAAGAAAACGCTTAAATAATTTTTAAAGAGCGATTGGCCCCGGAACAAGTAACAAAAAATTTAAATCACTGTCCTTAAATTATAGTTTTTGTTAGAAATGTCCTTACTTTTTCTACAGGAGAAGATAATTCTTTCGCGATATAATGAATTCTAATTGTTAAGAGCGTTTATACCTTATGAGTGGCAACTTCGCAATTTAGTGTCATATTTCGTGGTTTTCAATTTTTATCATTTAATCGGAGCTATATTTAAAAAATCTGTTTATTTAACTTTTTAGAATTACGTGAAAGTGTTTAAAAAGTAAGTAACCGTAATGCTTACAGTTATTTTACAATGAAAATAACGCCCTGTAAGCTTACAATAAATTATTTGCATATAAATAGAACTGTAAACGCAACGATTTCTTACCTTTTACAGTTTTCACATAATTCTAAAAAGATAATGTTTAAAAAAAATACTAAAATTCTAAAAAAATCACTGAGCTTGACACGTCCACGTTGAAATTCAGCAAACCAGCGATAAATTGTGGTTTTGGATGGGGCTTCATCACCAAATGCAGAAATCATCCGGTCAACACACTGTTTTTGTGTTAAACCACTTCGAAAGTTGTAGGAACGCTGACACAGACATTCAGTATTCACAACCATGTGCAGCGACCCGCGAACGACCAGTTCGCCCAACACCGTCGCGACCTATAGACGCGCATATTAATACCAACTAGGTGCGTCCACGAAATATGTTAATGAGTAAATAAACATCAATTAAATAAATTCCGCATTTAATTTCTCTCCGTACACACACCTCAACAACAATACGCCATCACATAAAATTGGTGACCCCGACGTGATCTATCAGTTAGGCGTGAAACAAACTGTGTGTACGTGATCGAGAACGGGCAACTCAACTCAACCGTGTTCTATAGTGTATAAACTCTCGTGTAACCACTCGAGGTCACGGAACAAGTCGCGGATATCCTACTAGATCCGCCCAAAGAAAAGAAGTATGAGACCTTGAAGCAAAAATTAATTTCGGTGTACAAAGAGTCAGCGGAACGACAAATCAAGAAGCTAATTGAGCTAATTAAGAAATGGAGTTAGGCGATCAACAACCATCGCACTTCCTACGAAAAATGCGGGACCTAGCCAGAGGAAAAGTAACCGATGACACACTGAAGGTAATGTGGAAAAATCATTTACCACCATCAGTACGTGGCGTTTTAGCAGTTACTGACGAGGAAAACAAGGAGAAATTGGCATCCATTGCAGACAAGGTCGCTGAGACAATGACACCAATACACAGTGTTGCTTGTGTAAAGGAAAAACCAGGCCCATCGGACAAAGATAATCTAGTACTGGCGGAAATGAATAAATTGAGCGACCGATTACGCAACATCGAGAACGGCTACAGAAGTCGCTCACAAAACAATAGACCTTGGACGTCCCGATCCAGATCAAGATCCAGCTCCAGGCCTAGAAGAAACGCAAAGGCACCTGAAGACGACCCCAACTGGTTATGTTTCTACCACTTCAAATTCCGCAATAAGGCGAATAAGTGTGTGCAACCGTGCAACTGGAAGAAGACAAACGCCAAGCCATCGGAAAACTAGAGACGGTGCAGTCAGCGACGCACGGTATTTCGCCTAGAACATGCTAGGTGGACAAAATTCACGTTTTCATTTCCAGGAAATCTTAATTGCATAACACAAACAACACCCCCAAACTCCAAATTCCGAGAAAAAGTTGTTTTTCAAATACTTAACTGATGAGTCATAGAGTACAGAAGTCAGGTAATGAGTTTAATGCAAGCGTTCCGGTCAATCAGTTGCAATTTAGCGACACTTTTGTGCACATCTCATAGTGGTTTATAGTGATATTGTGAAAGTTTTTTGTGATGGATATTAATACTGAGGGTATGTACTATTATTTAATATATTATTTTTATCAGAATCTATTTAAATGAATTTTTAGCATTTTTTTAACTTGATGCATAAATTTTAGCGTAATTTTTTTCATAAAGAAAACTTAGAACGTTCAGGAAATACATTGATTCGCCTCTATTCGGGCTAGTTTTAAGATATATTGTAGGTATAACTGTGTAGTTTGTAAAAATACACATATTGTTCAGCACACTTCAGTACAACATACTTTTTTCTTTTTTTTTCAGAACACGTTTACTCTATTTCAAAGGTAGCCTTTTTTGAAGAGTGGTTGAAACACGTAAAGAATGATAAACGGTCGCGTATTTATGACTATCTTTCTTCAAAATTTCACTTTGGTGACATTACTGAAAGCAGCCAAAGAGAAATAAAGTTGAAAATATCTAACTTTTCTACTAAGATTGGAGCCATTGGTTGGCTTTGGGAAAATCGAAGGAGCGTTTTTTAATTACAAATAAGACATGGCTGGATGAAGGAGACATACAGTTTACTGTGAGTTCTTTAGCCCCACAACCTTCGACATCGAGTGAGGCTGTGACATCTGCAGGAAGACCTCGCAAAGATTTCGAGGAATCGTCGTTTAAGACGAAGAAACGTCGAGTCGTGGATCTCGTAGAATCTCGAAGTGCCAGTGAATTAGTGACTGCTGCCGAAATTGCTATGCGTTCAGCAGGGCAAAGAAAAGTTGCCCATGTGATTAGAGACATTAGTGAGAGCCCAGATAATATTATTAAGTAAAAAAATACTAGTTGTGATCCTAGGCAGTTAAATTGCTCATCCTCGACCAAATCAATAAATTCCTCAGCATATTTAAGAAGATTCGAAGATGATAATCAGCTCAATAATGATGGTTTATTACCTGTTAATGAAAATGGTGGTAGTATTGCCAAATTATTGTCTTCAGAATTGCCTCAGCTACATGATTTGTCAAAATATATTGTAGGTTACATATCCGGGTCTGTTGCTTATTATCTGTCAAGATCAATAAAATGTTCTTTATGTGTAGATGCAATGTTGGCATCCGATGTTCTATGGTTTCACAAACGTATTGGTTTAAAAAATAGAGGTGGACAGTATTTTCCTTCTCAAAGTCTTTATGATGTATGTTGTATTTGTGAAGCGCATGTGCGAAGAATTTCAAATAAAGACTTCATTATAAGTTCAAATGTTCAACGTTTAGCGATCGTACTTTCAATTTTCAAACAGTTTATGGGCAAAAATGTATTTTTTTTTTGTAATCAATGACCACATAAACGGGCAAAGCCACAGAAACAATCTTATAAGGGCGGTTATAGAGAAATATCTAGATATAAGGTTACATTATTTGTCTAAACGTAAAACTCTTCGAATCAGTTCAGATTCTAAAAGACAGTATTATAAAAAGCTAAACCAGCAAAAGGGAACGTAATAAAACCTTTACTTACCTTATTGAACCTGTGTTTTATTTATAGTGCATAGTAGGTGTAACTAACATTGAACACCTCTCTAGTCATCAGATTTTATAGTACCTAACTGCATGAAATGTGTGAATAATAGTTGCGTAGTTGTGTATAACGCTAGTGTATAACTACCCTATTCCCAAATACCCGTACCTATATATTTTTTAGCAAATACCTTTTCTCTACTGTCATAAGATTACCCCATTATCAAGGGAATTGCTCCAGGGCTAGCAACATTACGCGGGCGGGAAATGGGGCTGGCGGGGGACTGACGTATTGTTTTTGGACACAATACGGGATATGCAACTATCATTGAGCGCGGTTTCTGGTTTGTTCTGTATTCTGAGGCTTTCATGTACACCAATCATGTCACCACAAGTTATTAGCTGACTTCCTGTCGCATAAAATCTCAGCGTACATAAAAGTTGGTTCATAGGAGTGACTGATTTGATCCTGCAAAACAAACAAAAATAGCTAATTAGCTACCTATCTATTTATTGAATATTCATTAATAATGAGTACATTTCCTTACTTGTTGCTGGCTTTTTAATGTCGGGCTACTTGCTGTAACAAAGGAGAATGGGCAAAATGGTACCCGGCTGGTACCCGGCTCCAATAGATATGATTGTAGTGTCGTTTAAAAGGTCTTAGCAAGAGGAACAATATTTACTATGGCCGCCAGCCTCAAATCTGATTGCGTTTGGAGATAAACGACAGTCTTACTAACTAATAAAAACCCTGTTCCTTCGGTTGCCCTTTGCGTTCCAGGGCCACAGTAACCTGTTTAGACAGTCCCGTGGCTCTTGCGATAAACATACATATACGAGTATATTAGGTACCACTTATCTATGTAAGAAAATTAGTACCAAGGTAATATTTTCTGCATTTCCGTTCATGTTTTCTATTAATAACGCTTTTACGTAAGACTTTGCCATGCACCCCTCCTTTTAACTCGAGCCCCGCTGCTCCCGAGCGCGGGGTGTGCACAGGAGCAGTGGGGGAGGCGTCGGTGTCCCGTGTCCGCGTCAGTCCACAGAGCGTCAGTCGCTCGTTCGTTTTGCGCTAGTGACGACGTTTAGCTGCTGTTTGAGTTTCTTTTGTGCTTTCCTATCTTGGTTTTATTAACTACTGACCCCTGCGCTCCTACTGGACTTGTTACCCGCTATTAACTTTGAACTGTGCTAGTGTTGTGGACTATACCGATTTGCTTTTCGAACTGGAATATCGCAATGGAACGTCTCAACTGTGTAATGTGTCGGCGAGCTTTATATACCAGAAGATACCAACAACATGTTTTGACAGCTAATCTGTCAAGAACGCGCCCTGAGTTCGCTGCGTTTATTCATGATCATGAACATGCCGTTCTGGAGGTAAGCACTTCCATTATTATAATCTAAGTGTAGTTTTATTTCACCATCCCTTCGTCCGAGCCGTTTATTCTCTTATTCTAAGTATATTATGTTCTTCATTTTAAATAAGCACACTTAAGACGGTCATTACCAATAACAATAGATAAAGGTTAGCAGTACAAACTAAAGGGCCTATCCTTTCTAACTCGATATTAGCTACCTGGACACTGTACGCACGTGTGGAGTCATCGGACCTTCGAAAGTCACTTCTATTATTCTAATGCGCTATTATTTTGTATTAGCGTTCCATAAGCTCTGTAAGTGCTGTAGTGATGTAAGTGCATATTATGCTAGTGTGTAAGCCTATATACTGAAGAACCCTGAATAAACGTTTAGTATTAGATCAGCATTCATTGGTTTTACTTGTAATTGTAATTGTAATTGTAAGGCTATAACACCTGCCAGTGTTGTCAGATATTTAGGAGTACAAATCGATGAACACCTAAGATGGGATAAACAACTTAAAAAAGTAGTAGCAAGGTTGAGGAACATGATCTTCTTGTTTAAAACTCTCAGAGAATCTGCATCACAAGAGCTTCTTATAAAAATCTATATCGCACTGTGTCAATCTGTCATAAACTACTGTATCCCAGTGTGGGGCGGTGCCTCAAAGACGATGTTTTTAGCCCTGGAGCGAGCCCAGAGAGCTGTTCTGAAGGACATAAATAGGAAGCCTTTTAGATACCCAACTAGACAACTGTACTCAGAATGTCAGGTGCTAACCATTCGACAGCTTTTTGTACTCGCATCCACTATGAGAAGACATCGAACAGTCCTCCCGCCTGTTGATACTGGAAAACGCAGAAATCCAGCACCTTGTCCTAGAGTCCCACACAGCACACAATTTGGAAAGCGACAACACTATGTCTTAAGTTCTATTATTTATAACAAAGTTAACGAAAAAACGAATATAATAAATCTTAGCAGCCATGAAGCCAAATCTAATATAAAAATGTACTTATTGCAATTGGATTACGAAAACACTGAAAAGCTAATGACCCATCATGTATAATCATAACTAACACACACACACATTTCCTCACTTACTTCACCACTACATCATTCACACATCTTCTTCCATTACACCATTCATATTTACACACATGCCCACATCCATAACTCATAATCTTCTAACTCACCGACAAACCCTAGCACTCTCTAATGGTACTTACTGATACGAATTACACACAAATGTCCTAAGGTAATATTAGAATGACAATAGCTGAACACTATCCCCTGAGATACAGGTTCCCGCCTAGTTCAGGGGCTAGGGTCAATACTCTGTGCACCTTATTTTGATCACCTAAAAATGTTGAAATACCTACTTGTACACTTGTACCTAATTGTATAGCTGTAAGTTTAAATGGTGAGAAATAAACAATTTTATTATTATTATTATTATTATTACTTGTCTCCAACTCCCAACCTCACATGGCGACCCTGCCATCTCGGATTCGCACTCGCGCCTCGGTACCGTGCCCCTTTTAAGGAAAGCGCTAACTAAACAAGTAATTAATTGTCACAGTGAACGTTTAAATAATTAAGATGAAGTCACATATCATTTATTGCTTTTGCTATAAACTAACGTGTTCGAGTGAAGAGAAAGTGCAACAAAATGTGCAACTCGCAAAACAATAAGGAGCAGGTGGTGATTGCGCAGAATGCTGCTGCAGGGAGAAACTCCGCTCAAGTTGACCAGTTAATGTACCATGCCAGCACTACAAACGTTGTTCTAATTGCAATTGCCTTGTTGCTAGCTCTTGGTGGGCTCATCGTGGTATATCGTATGTACCGAAGATGTCATCGACGGATGGTGGAGAGACATGCTAATGATATAGTACTCAGGAGGTATGCCAGCATTTTTAGAGGACGTCGTGCACCAGCAGAACAAGAATACGGCAGAGAATGTACGCGTGGTAATAACGAGTGCGATAAATAAATAACTAATTGGTGAAGTGTTAAAAAAAAAAAAAAAAAAAAGTTGAAGTGCGCGGAAAATTAAAGGAAGTGCGGGAAAAAAAAAATTGATGTAATACGGTCTCGACAAAGTGCGGTACGGTTATAAAAGTTACGTTATGGACACTAAGTTACGCAGTATGTATCGGAGAAGTTTGGTATGTATTATATTTAGTATACTAATGTTATGAAATGTAATGAGTTATGTTCACTATATCTAATTTTATCGAGTTATGTTCATTTAATGGCAGAATTTTTAAAAACTATTTGCGAAGAACTCATAAAGATAAGAGTTTATTTAATAAAAATTGGTCCCTCTAGGCGCCAAGGAAATATATGTGAGAAAAAGTTGAGTGAAGCTAAAACTCTATACCAGCAGTATACGAAATTTTTAGAAGAAATAAGTAGGATACTACAGACGAAAAAGGAATATGAAGTTAAATTAATAAATCAGTTTAGCGAAAATATTGAAAAGTTGTATTCAAAAATTGCTGATTTGTGTAAGATTAAGCCAATAGATTGTGTCACAATGGCGAAATTTGACTTAAAAATTGCGCTAAATTTATTACCAGTCATAAATGACACAGAATTAACCACTATGCAATTAATTGATGGTATCGAATATTACGATTCTGTTCTAGAGGATGCTTCGAAAAGTAATTTAATAGAATTCGTATTAAAAAGTCGGTTATCACAATCTGCAAAATTAAAACTATCAAAAAAATATAATAAGGTATCTGAATTACTGAGAGATATGAAGTTGCACCTACTACCTAAAAAATCATTCATAGCATTATCCAGTAAACTACAGTCGGCAAAACAAAGCGAAAAATCAATATCTGACTATGGTCAAGAAATTTCAAACTTATTCGTTGACCTCACGATTTCGCAGTCCGAAGGCCACGAAGACAGTTACGATGTATTAAAACGCGTTAACGAAAAGCTCGCTATAAAGCGCTTTGCTGACGGACTACGAAACCGTAGGTTAAGCACAATAATAGCTGCAAGAAATTATAGTTGTTTGAACGATGCAATACAGGCGGCTGTGGACGAAGACATTTCGTCAACTGTAAACCAAAATGATATTTTGACAATGCGGAAACCAAACAGGTATTTTGTTAGCAATTACAGAGGTAATCAGAGAGGTATGCGTTCCACCTCACGGCCGAGGAATACCCATCGGGGAGGTCGCTACCAGCAGAGGGGTTCCACTCGAGGTTGGACTGACACATCATATCGAGGTCGTTCAACAGCACGAGGATCACGAGGTAGGTCCTATCAAAATTATAGCCGTGGTAGGCAACAACAAAGAGGCGGACAGATACATGTTATAACCGGGAACTCGGAGCCCCAAGTTCCACCGGAAAACGTCGGAGAGGAAAACAACCAGCAGTTTTTTCGAGGCTAAAAATAACTTTATATATTCATATAATAATTCGCTATTCGCCACTTTATCCATAGACGGTGCAGCATATTCATGGCTAATCGATACGGGAGCATCGATTTCAGCTATTAAACAAGAGTACATTATTAAACATAACATTCCTATCCATAAATGGACGACAACTATAAACGGGATTGGAGGCAAAGTACGGGCAATAGGCTACGCGTGTATAAAATTGACAACTCAGACATATTGTTTTAGTCACAAGTTTTATGTTTTTGATTCGTTGCCATGTAAGGCGCATGGCATCATTGGATATGATTTCTTAAACAAGTTTGGATCGTGTATAGACTTACAAAGTAAAGAAATGACTCTTTATACTTCGTTTAACAACAAGATAGTTTTAAAGTTAAATAACCAGCTTAAACATATGTATAATATACCATCTAGGTCTGAATCAATCCATTATTTAGATACAAAAATGAATGAAGAATGTGTGGTCTGTGCGAAAGAGTTGTCTGAGGGTATATTTATGGCTAGTACTATAGTCTCACCGGTCAATGGCAAGATCCCTATTAGAATACTAAATACGACTGAAAAAACTGTAACCTTAACTGAAATTAAGCCAAGTATACATAAGTTAAGCGAATACAATTTATGTTCATTTGATAGTTGCACACAAGGCGCCGATCGTGTAAAAACTTTATTATCAAACCTCAACTTAAAACATTTGAACTTAGAAGAAAAGATAGCGGTTCAAAACGTGTGTGCTAAATATGCTGACATCTTTTATTTGCCAGGGGATACATTAAAAACTACACCTATTTACAATCACAAAATACATTTAAAAGAACATGCTAGTCCCATCTATATGAAACCATACAGAATCAGAATCAGAATCAGAATTATTTATTTGTTAAACATAGGTGAAGAACATATATACATTAATCATACATGTCAAGGTCTTAAATAGATAAGTGTTGCACTATGCTTTGTCATTGTTGACATACAAATATTAAAGTCAGGTTCGTCAAAGTTAACAAAATTTTACGTTAACAAAATATATATACATATACAGATTGCCACATTCTCAGAAACCAGAAATTGAGAAACAAATAAAAAACATGTTATCACAAAATATTATAGAACCCTGTTCAAGCGAATGGTCAAGCCCAGTACTTCTAGTACCAAAAAAAATTGATACCACGGGACAAAAGAAATTTCGTTTAGTTATAGATTATAGGAAATTAAATAACGCAATTAAAGACGACAAATTCCCACTGCCAAATATAACGGACATCCTTGATTCTCTTTCCGGTTGTATCTATTTCACACATCTAGATTTATATCAAGGATTTTATAACGAAAATCTCGATAAACACACTAGAAAATACACAGCTTTTTGTTCCGGTCAGTACCAAATGACCAGGATGCCAATGGGTCTAAAAACGAGCCCAAATTCTTTCTTAAGAATGATGAATATGGCAATGGCCGGATTAACGTATGAAAAATGTTTAGAGTACATAGATGACGTAGTGGTTTATGGGAAATGTTTAAATTCAGCTACTAAAAACTTAATAGACGTGTTTGACCGATTGCGAAAAACTAACTTAAAATTAAACCCCATAAAATGTGATTTCCTCCGAAAAGAGATGTTATACTTAGGTCACGTAATATCGTCAGACGGTGTACAACCGGACCCCGAAAAATTGAATGTAGTTAAAAATTACCCAGTACCAAAAAACTCGGACGAGGTAAAGCGATTTGTCGCTTTCGCTAATTACTATAGGAAATTTATTAATAAATTTGCAGCAATAGCACAACCCTTAAATAATCTTTCAAAGAAAAATACTAAATTCCAATGGACAGATGACTGTCAACAGTCATTCGATCTTTTAAAACAATTATTAATGAACCCTCCAATACTTCAATATCCCAATTTTTCATCTGACAACGTGTTCACCTTGCAAACAGATGCTTCGGGTTATGCAATAGGAGCCGTGTTAGCCAATCAAAACGGAAAACCCGTCGCATACGCCAGCAGAACACTTAACAAGGCCGAAAAAATGTATCCGACAATAGAAAAAGAATTACTTGCCATTGTCTGGGCCGTAAAACACTTTAGGCCATACCTGTACGGTCGTAAGTTTAAGGTCCTAACCGACCATAAACCACTAATATATTTATTTAATATTAAAGACCCGTCCAGTAGATTAATGAAGTTTCGGATTTTGTTAGAAGACTATGATTTCTATGTGGAATACGTGAAAGGATCGGATAATGCAGCTGCAGATGCATTGTCACGAATAACAATAACATCAAAGGATTTGAAAGAGATGCATGAATGTGTTTTAAATGTACTTACGCGGGCACAGAAAAAGAAGTTATGTACGGGACAAGACAATTCAGATACTATGGTTACTACTGATGGATGGTCTGATCAGCCAAACGTCGTGGAAACTCATAGTAAGCCGAAAATGTTAATTGAACTTACATTAACATGTAATAAAACTATAAATAAATTAAGAAAGGAAAACGTGATAGTAGAAGAAAGTCAATTATTTGTATACGTACCGAAAAATATGGTAATATACATAAAACCAGAACCTCAATCACAATCGACGCCAGGCGCTTTTGTGAGAGAACTGGAAACATTTTGTGGAAAATTAAAAATTGACGAAATATATTTTCTAAAAAATAAACAAAATAGTATGTTTATAAAATTAATAGCACAAGAAATAAAGCAAAGTAGCCCGTGGTTAGGTCCAAGATTATGCATATTAGATGACGTAATACGAATACAGGATAAAGATGAAATTAGAGTCATTCTAAACGACTTCCATCTGTTACCTACAAGTGGCCACGCAGGTATCAGACGGATGGTCAATAACATAAAAAAGTACTATTATTGGGCAGGTCTCGAACGCGATGTCACTGATTTCATAAAAAGATGTGACAAATGCCAAAAACAAAAATATTCGGTCCATATCAAGGAACCCATGACTATAACCTCAACAGCGCACGCAGCATTTGAGAAAATATTTATGGACGTTGTAGGTCCGTTAGATAGGGACATACAAGGTAACTCATATATATTAACGCTTCAATGCGAATTAACAAAATACGTCGAGGCATATCCTTTAAAAACAAAAAGAAGTGAGGAAATTGCTAAAGAATTTGTAAATAATTTCATTTTACGACATGGAATTCCTAGAGAAATAGCGACTGATAGGGGAGCAGAATTTATGTCTGAAACAATGACAGCAACTTGTAAATTACTTCATATAAACAAAATTAACGCTACTGCTTATCACCACGAGAGCATAGGCTCACTCGAGAACACACATAAGCATTTAGGTGCATTCCTGAGAATCCAAACAGATAATCACCCGGAATCGTGGAGTACTTGGTTACCTTATTGGTGTTTCAGCTATAACACATCAGTTCACACCGAAACTAAATACACACCTTTTGAGTTAGTATACGGTAAAAAATGTAACTTACCCAGTAATGTAACCAAGGCCGTGGAACCACTTTATAATATTGACGATTACCCTTTACAGCTAAAATATAGACTACAAGTATCCACTAAAGAAGCTCGTGATAATTTGATACAATCAAAAACATCTAGAAAAATAAAATACGATCAAAGAATTAACCCAATCGTATACAAAAAGAACGACTTAATCTTAGTTAAGAACGAGACTGGTAATAAATATGCCAATATTTATTCAGGTCCTTATATTGTGATTAAAGACATGCCACCTAATGTGGAAATATTAAAGAATAACAAAATTGATGTAGTACATAAGAACCGTACCAAACTGTATAATAGTTAATACGCATATTGTAGTAAAAAAAAAAAAAAAAAAATATTAACTAATGTAAAATCATGTAACTAATCATAACTGTATTGTTCTGTATGTTATCCGTTATTCAAAAAAAAAAAAAGTTATGTAATTAATAATAATACTATAATGAATGCATGTAATCTATAAATATTCTGTCCATGTACTCGTAAAAAAAAAAAAAAAAAATAATATAAATATAAATATCGTCTGACATTGCACACAGCACCATCTAGTTCCAAGTTAAGCACTTAATTAAGGCTTGTGTTATGGATACCAGATGGTTGATACACTACCTAACAATAATAACCTATATAACTTAAGCAATAAGATAAAAATAAAATAATATAGTTAATTATTTTATTTTCCCTTACCGAGGGAGATGTAGTGATGTAAGTGCATATTATGCTAGTGTGTAAGCCTATATACTGAAGAACCCTGAATAAACGTTTAGTATTAGATCAGCATTCATTGGTTTTACTTGTCTCCAACTCCCAACCTCACAGTGCAAGCGAGAAGGACATAGAGAAATGATTTATGTCCCGACGACTTTGTTGAATCTGCGCTTACTATAACAAAAATGTTGTTAGGTTACGATCGACACTTTAATATTTTGTATTTACGTGATATTGTTTTCTCAGTTTTTTTTAGCTTAGTTCCAAAAAAATAAAGTACTTATACAAAAAAAAACATTAAATCATATTTTTACTACTTATAGGTGGTATTCGATACCACACGACGTGTGTGTCACCGATGTTGGCAGTCCGCTGATAATGCAGTGAGAAGACTTGCGAACCCTGCCGTGCCCGGAGCAATGACTGAAGCAGTGTCTGAAGCAATGCCAGATGCAGTGCTGGAAGCAATGCCGGAAGCAGTGCCGGAAGCAGTGCCGCAAGTAGTGCAAAATGTTCAGGAGTTTCAAGTTTCGGAGTATACACGTGCTCCAAACACACCACGGCATTGTATATTTAACGACTGTCCAAACGCAACTCACCATCGAATCCCAATAACAATAAAAACTCACATCTTTTGTGAATATAAGCTTTATATTCCAAATGGTGCAAGAGTGTGTACACAGCACTTAAGAGAACAATGTTTGGGATGAGCTACCTCAAACATGTAATGTCACTCATGATTTTAATACAGACCAGTTTACTGACATTTGTGACATGTTAAGAATGGCCTTACAACGTGGACCTCGGCTAGACTTCAACACGAGAGGCGCTTTAACCAACGATGAGATGCACTTTTGGACAGGACGCAAGTGAGAAGAGTTTGATGCTATGTTGGTACAAACACCTACACTAAATGAAAGATGTAGAGAGCCGAGAACTGCATTAGGTATTTATCTTACAAAACTGCGTACCGGGGAGCCAGATGAAAGACTTGCGACATTATTTAACATGTCACGACGAAAGCTTGAACGTTTGTTGGTTATTGTAAGGGAGTGTCTCAATAACAATTACGTTGGGCTGCATTTGGGAGTGGATCACATTGGCAGACCACAATTATTGGAAAAAAATCTCACTATACCAAAAGCATTATTTGGAAATGAAAATAATGATAAGTTATTATTGATTGGCGATGGTACTTACATTTACATAAATAAAAGCTCGAACTTCTTATTCCAAAGATTGTCCTACAGTTTACATAAGTTTCAGAATCTACTGAAACCTTTCCTACTTGTATGTACTGATGGATACATATTAGATGTAATGGGTCCATACGCTGCAACAAAAACAGATGCACAAATAATGGGCGACATTATGAATGATGGACAACATCCACTACATTGCTTACTCCGAACAAACGATGCTTTTATATTAGATCGAGGTTTTAGGGACAGCTTGGACCTCATTGATGAATGTGGGTATGAATCCTATGTCCCACCAACAAAGAACCGCCAAGAGACACAGCTGACCACTGAACAATCCAACGAAGCTCGATCGGTAACGCTATGCCGCACGGTGGATCGAAAATCGGCTGTAGAAGACATAGGATCTCGATTTCTTAAATGTAATTTTTTTTGCTGGAAATGACTTCTGCTGATCATTACTGTTCTATAAAATGTCATATGAAGTAATTGTGTGCACAAATGGAAGAGTTATAATTTTTATAAGAAAAAAATGTATGGAGCTGACATGAAAAATGAGGATATCTCTGGAATCGCTAGGTTGGCCGTTATATCCTTGCACACTGTTATAGTACTATTTATTTGTGAATTTTTGACATACTTAATATTGCGGCATCACTTGCGATTTTTTTTTTTTAAATCGTCAAAATTAAAAAATTAAAAATGTTTATGATATGTACATTTTAATGCTTAAACATGGCTATACCAAGTGTAACTTACAATATTTTTATGCTTAGACCAAAACATTCTAAGAAATCACAAAGTCGTATTACCTACTTTGTGATTTTCATTTGAAATGACATGGTAATTATGAATTACGTAATACGTAATCTTGTCTAATGCCTCAAGTCCACATTAGCTAATGATTAATAAAACTTAATACCTACACACATCAAAAGTGTCTAGGGATCAAGCATTTTTATGCGGATTTCTTGAGATTAAGATGTGGCTTTGTAATAAATTTATGATTTTATAAATTTATATGGATCCTTTTTGGTGCATTTCATAATTTGAATCAGGAACTGTGAATCAAATTCGAGTAAAAGATGAAAATCAGCTGTCAATATTTTCCCTATAAAAACATACAACGCATTGAAGACATTATTAGTGCTACTGTTTCCCTACTACTGATTAAAACCAACGTTATTATGGAGCGGCGACGTCATTTAAGCAGGGAAGAAATGCTCAGAGCCGTGGGAATGATAGAAGCTGGTTCCCGGCAACGTACTGTGGCTTTAGCTCTGAATACAAGTCAGAGTGTTATCAGTCGACTTTGGACACGTTACCGAAGCACTGGTACCGTGGCTGAGCGCCATGGAGGACGGTATCGCTGCACCACACGGAGACAAGACCGATACATTCAAATCTTAACTCGAAGAGCTCCAACAATAACCGACATGATGTTAGCCGTGAGGCTTCATCACTCTTCAGGGAACTTAATTAGCGACCAAACAGTCAGAAACCGCTTGCATGAAGTGAACCTTCATTCCCGAAGACCGCTACGGGTACCACCTATAGCAATGCACAATCGTAGGATTCGATATCAATGGGCTCTTGAACACAGAAATTGGGCAGAAGAACAATGGCGTTTCGTGTGCTTTTCTGATGAGTCTCGTTTTGGTATGAGACCGGATACAAGACGTATACGACACTGGAGAACCCCTGGACGCCAACAGCGATTAAAATCCTGCCAGGAAGTCCATCCTTATAGTGGTGGAACCATCATGGTATGGGCGGGTATTTGGATCGGCGGAAGAACTGAGTTGATTTGGATCAGAGGCAACCCCAACGCTCAAATTTATGCTGAGACGATTGTATCAGACGTCATCGTTCCTCTACAAGTGCAAATCGGTCCCTTATTTCAGTTAATGCATGATAATGCACGACCGCACACCGCAAGAGTTGTAAGACAGACTCTCGCCGCAGCTAACATCAATGTCCTGCCCTGGCCTGCTCAGTCGCCAGACTTGAACCCGATTGAGCATGCATGGGATATGCTACAGAGAAGAGCTCTGCCGAATATGGAGGGTATCCAGTCGCAAGAAGACCTTTTTTTGTTGTTGCAACGAACATGGGCGGCCATTCCACAGCGTGATTTGGATGAACTCATTTTGAGTATGCCAAACCGATGTTCTTGTGTTGTTAGTGTTCGCGGTAGAAACACGGATTATTAATTGTTTAAGTTACCCAATAAAATTTTAAAGAAAACTGTTATTTCAGTCTTTTTTTCGAACTTTTGTGTTAGTGAATCAAATGTCAAAAATCCCTTTATTAGGAAAATGGCAAATTTCTTTATTAATGCAAAGGTGACTTGGTTTATCGTTACTGTGACAAACGAAAACACTTTATTTTATGAATCCTTAAAGAAAATTTTAATTAATATCAATCAGGAGAAAAGTTATTGCAAAAATATATGTTGATCCCTAGACACTTTTGATGTGTGTATATACCTAGTTAAAAGGATACGTACCAACATAATTTGGGGTACTCGCTAATTTAGCAATTAGTGCAGGATTAACTTAATGAAAGTAATTAGATAAATGTGATACCATCATTAGTCAATAACAATAAATAGTCAAACATTGGATTCACAACTTCAGTTCATTTAGAGCATTTCTAATACTAACATCTATCCTATCGTGTCTTTTTACTCAGTGATCGTGAATAATGGAAAGCATTATTACAAATTTGGATTTGTTTGTTATTCTGAGCAATCAGGATGCTTCGTCTTTCGATCACGAAATATTGTTCAACACACTTGTTATTCGACTGGGCTCTAGCCTTTCAGATGAAGACAGTGTTACCGTGAAAGAATTTTGTCGAAAATTTACACGGGCAGTTCAAAAGAGATGGTTACGATCCCACAGGAAAAGTGAAGTTTTTAGACGTGATTACGGTAATTGGCTTGAGGCAAATATTGACTGGCCAAACTGCGTGCAAACCAATTTGCTCATTCAAGAATTAACAAGTCAAAATATTTCTACTGAACCTGTACCTGAACCTGTACCATCAAGTTCAACAATGAAATCAACTTCAACGATGACAAAAAGATCTCGAAAGCCGTTTGAAGATCTAAGTAACAAGCAGAAGAAGAGACGATCTGATGAACATATAGGCGATGACCCTAATGAAGTAGCTTATTCAGCTACAGCACTTTTGAAAGGAGATGGTCATGAGGATATTGCATCTGTTATTGAACATATGCTCTAAAATCCAGAAGCAGCAGCAAAAATCAAGGAAATGTTGAACAAACCAGCTCCTTCAACAATATTTTCACCAGAAAAAGCACTGGGTTTGCTACTTTCATTAAAACTATCGAAATGGCAATATATCACATTAAGGGAAACGACTATTCGAAAAGGTTCAAAGGAGATATATCCGTCTTACTATAAAGTGCAAAAAGCTAAGCTACAGTGCTACCCTCCGAAGACATTTGTGACTGTAACGGATTCATCTGCTAAGATTGCACTACAAGCGTTACTAGATTTAACAGTGAACAGAATTTTTGAAACTATTCGTAGTCCTGATGCGATACAAGATAAGCAATTGATATTAATATCAAAGTGGGGATTTGACGGTGCATCTAACCAAAGTAGATATAAGCAAAACATAGAGAGTGGTCAAGATGATTCCAGCATATTTATGACCTCTTTGGTTCCATTAAAGTTGACAGCTGACGGTGACACCGTATGGGTGAATCCAAAACCCTGCTCACCTATGTATTGCCGTCCAGTCCAGTTTAGTTTTGTGAAAGTATCCAAAGACGTTGTCATATATGAAAAAACTGCAATGGATAACGAAATTGAAGCTCTCGTTCCCTCAAAATGTCAAGGACATGAAATTAGTCACAAATTAATGATGACGATGATTGACGGCAAAATTTGTACATATCTGTCTGAAGCTAAGTCAAATGCGGCCTGCTACCTGTGTTTGGCTAAGCCTACAGAAATTAATAAGTTAGATGTCATTGCGTCAAAAACCATTTCTTCTGGTATGTATGAGTTCGGATTATCATCACTTCATGCCCGCATTAATGTGATGGAATGTCTTCTACACATAGCGTATCGTCTCGACTTCAAAAAGTGGTCTGCAAGAGGAGAAGGTCATCAAGAGTTATTGCATTCACGAAAAAAACTCATTCAAGATCGATTCAAAGATGATCTTAACCTTTTGATTGACATCGTTAAGCAAGGATCAGGCACAACTAACGACGGGAAAACAAGCGGGGGAGCAAGGCGGTTTTTTGAATTTCCTGATAAAACTGCAGCGATCACTGGATTAGATGAAGACCTAATACGCAGATTTGCTGTGATTCTGCAAGCTATCACATCTGGAGAGATTGTAGACGTGCCGAAATTTAAAGAATATGCAAGAACAACCGCTGAAAAATACGTGGAACTGTATGATTGGTACTACATGTCATCAACCGTCCACAAATTGTTGATTCACGGAGGGGACATAATTGCAGAAAATGCTATTGTACCAATTGGAAGTCTTTCGGAAGAAGCTTCAGAAGCCCGAAACAAAGACTTTAGGAGGTTCAGAGAACACCATTCGAGGAAAAAGAGTAGACAAGCATCAAACGAGGATATCCTCAATATGCTTATCGTCTCTTCTGATCCTCTAATTTCTTCCACAAGACCAAAATTAGATGCCCACAAGAGGCAGACATACTTTAAGGAAACAGTAGAACTACTGAAACTTCAGGATCAGGAAGCTCCGACAGAGTTCTTAGAAGAAAAAATTATTATGTAATTCATAATTTCCATGTCATTTCAAATAAGTAGGTAATACGACTTTGTAATTTCTTAGAATGTTTTGGTCTAAGCATAAAAATATTGTAAGTTACACTTGGTATAGCCATATTTAAGCATTAAAATTGTTACATTTGAGCTTTTATCCCTCTAGAGGTAATGGAACCCAAGCCCAGATGCAAGGTGGTTAGGTATTAGAAGGTAAGGAAACTACAAACTGTTGGTAACAACATATATTTATAAAAATAAAATAAAACCCTAAATACATTAGGTGGGTGACGATAAATGTCACCCAATATGCCAGCCAGCTTAAGGTTCGGTAATAGAACTATGGTCGTGGGGGGTTGGAGATAAACCCAGTACTGTTCCTATTTTTTAAATTAAAAACTTAAACTAGAATCTTCCAGTTATGATGTGTAGTTAAATTAGTAAATGAATGGGCGCCAGGGACTATAAGTCCCGGATCCCGGAGCCGACGAAGATGTTGAATTCATTTCCAGATATGCCGGTAGGCAGGTGTCGAACCCGGGGTCTTATATTAGATATTGAACACTGGCTTCCTACTAGGGAAACCTGTCTGGTAATAAACCGGTTCTGACCGGAACCGTTTATAAATTAAAATGATATATATAAAAAAAACCGTCCCGCCTGCGCTATCGCTAGACGGACTCTGCCAGCCGCACAGTCGCTTCCGCTCGAGGCTTCTGGTCGACTCGAGGAATGGGTCTCGCGTCCAGGCTCCAGACACTCCTCTAGATCCTGGCGGCGAGACGAATCTCGCGAGGTGCCTCTCCTGGAATCGACAATACGGAGACCTCATAATACAAGGGGAAACTAAATTACTTTCCTTGACGTTTTAGAGAAGGGACCGAGTTTGGAAATCTAGGAGGCTAAAACATTAGCCGGTTATCATGGCGTGGTGGAAAAATAAGAATGAGGATAACCCACGTGGCGTCTACCAACTCCGTAACAAGGGCTCAATGGGTTCCCTTGAACTATAATTTAACACCGAGGTCAACACTGAGGAATTTTCCATGGCCTATCTATGGTAAATAGTCAGCGGTTCCAATACTCACGGTTGATGAAGGAGGGAATCACTTGACTGCAAGACTCTTGACTGGCTAGATATCAATGCGGCTCTGCGCAATTTGGAATCCTGTAATAAATATCCATAGATCACGTCAGTATTGTTTTAACAACAAGGGAAGACCACTCACAGACTCTAATAGACCAAAATCCTCACCTTTTAAAACATGGAATAAGGTTTGTATTAACCTCAAGCGTGTTCACATCACGGGCAATTAGACGCCATCTCCCATCAATCATAGATCACAACCGATATTGGACGGAACATTCATAAAATCTCCCTTGACTCGGGTAAAATTCTTCTAAGATCACGGAAGTTAAATATTGAACTTATAACACAAACTTCTTGAAAATCACCGACCACTGTCCAACATGACGTTTAAACGCTGAAACAATCCGAACTTCCAAGACTCAGACTAATTAACAAATTATTAACGTAATTTCTAATACTAAAAATTATCCTGTTGGCTAATTTTCCCAGGTTTGCTAATTAACTCGGCAAAATAAAAAAACACAGCTTACCACACTGGAACAAAGACAATATGGATTTTGAGACAAAGAAGTTTCTAGAGAAAAGTCTATATTGAAAAAATTATTTAATTTCCGTTTTCTGGTTAATTAGTTTATTATGAACTTTTACCAAAAGCTGAAAATTATTAAGGATTGGACTTTACAATATTATTTCGATGGTTACCAATCAAATGTTAAAATTAACTCATATCGATTAAAACTACAACTGTGAATCGGCG
Organism: Brachylomia viminalis; assembly: GCA_937001585.2. Lineage (NCBI taxonomy): Eukaryota > Metazoa > Arthropoda > Insecta > Lepidoptera > Noctuidae > Brachylomia > Brachylomia viminalis. The sequence goes on from OW443294.2 coordinate 3,712,573, forward strand.
ACCACTAGGTGTCGCCTCTAAATGTCAAAACTGACGTTCAACCGAATGACATTTGGAATGTAAACATTCAGAACGCTATTACTATTTTTGATCTAATTTAATAAGTAAACCTATTTAATAAGGTTTTGAAAAGTGTTTTATCGTGAAAGTGTTACTAAAGAGTTCTGTGACGAAATACAGTTGAAGGAATGAATCCTTCTATCAATTGCAAGTCAAAGACAGTTGCACAAATTACAATGAAATATTTTACTAGGAAACAACACAATTTACTACGTATGTTTACAGGCAATTGCTTTTTTATTTATTAGGTAAGTAGCTGTGTAATACCAACCAGTGGTAGCTACAAAAAATACAACGTAATACATATCATAAACATTTTTAATTTTTTAATTTTGACGATTTTTAAAAAAAAAATCGCAAGTGATGCCGCAATATTAAGTATGTCAAAAATTCACAAATAAATTGTTGTATATTAGTCGCGCCGCGACCTATAATAAATCAGTGTGCATCGAGCCGTTGTCTTATTTGGTCCCCTCGTCACGCCTATGCAACACTGGCGACGAGTACCCTCGCGTTGTTTTTTATAAGTGTTACGTTGTGATAATGGCCAATTTAGGAATTTTATCGGTTTTTGACCACAATTCACAAACGTGGAAAACTTATAAAAATCGCCTCGGCCAATTTTTCATCGCGAACGACATCGAGGACGACGTGAAGAAACGTGCTATTTTATTGAGCGCACTCAGCGATAGTACCCACAAGCTCGCATCGAATTTAGCCCTGCCAAAGGAGCTTGAAAAAGTACCTTACGACGACATTATCGCATTATTGGATGAACACTTTACACCCAAAAGTACAGGGTTCAGCGACCGTTATAGATTCTACGTAGCAGCACAAAATGACGGTGAAACCTTCACTCAGTTCGCAGCACGATTGCGAGGTCTCACTGCTCACTGTCAATTTCTTAATGTGGAGGAAACTTTACGAGATCGTTTCTTCATGGGAATATTGCCAGGTGCAGAGAAGGAGAAGTTGTTTGCGTCTAACTACCGAGATCTGACGTTGGCAAAAGCGGCGGAGCTAGCTGATAGCGTGCGCAGCGCGCGCGCCGTGTCGGCCGCGGCGGCGGCGGCGCCGCGGCCCGAGCCGGCGATGGCGGCCGGCGCTGAGCAAGTTTTCAAGATCGCGAAAAACTACGAAAGGAAGACGACAAATGAAGTGCCATGTGCAGTGTGTGGTTACAAAAATCATAGTTCGTCTCAGTGTCGATTTGCTAATTATAGATGCAAAAAGTGCAATGTGAAAGGATATTTGCGCCGTGTGTGCAAAAAAATAAATTACGTAGAAGAGGGAAGTAACGGTGACGACGGTGAGTTATTTAATATACGTTCTTTTAACGGTGAACCAATGACGGAAGTAATTTCGGTAAATGGAGTGCAAATTAAATTTCAAATTGATAGTGGGTCGGCAGTCACTGCGATAACGGAAAGTTTATACAAAAAACATTTTTTGAAGGTACCCCTTATATCCACTAACAAACGCTTGTTAACATACACAGGAGACCGTACAGATTGTTTAGGCACGGCGCTGTTGTCCTTTTCCTATTCAGAACAAATTTGTGATTTGAAAGTATTTATTGTCCGTAACGGAGGACCTCCGCTTATAGGACGTGATTTTATTTCCGCATTCAAACTTGAAATGTTACCAATTCAGTATGTGGGTCAAAAAGAAATCAGCTGTATTGATAATCTCCAAAAACAATATCCACAAGTGTTTTCGGAAGAGCTTGGTAGGTTTAATAAATACAGGGTAAGCCTGCAGTTAATAGAGAATTCGAAACCAATTTTTTTTAAAGCACGCCCTATAGCTTATGCATTACGAGATAAGGTTGATAGGGAGCTCGACCGTCTAGTGAAAATAGGTATTTTAAAACCGGTCGAGTACTCGGAGCGCGCATCTCCTGTCGTGCCTGTGTTAAAACGAAACGGTGATATTAGGTTATGTGCCGACTACTCCGTTACAATAAATAAGCAGCTAAAAATAGAACAGTATCCATTACCGACAGCACGAGAACTTTTTACTAAACTGCACGGCGGTCAAAGGTTTAGTAAATTAGACCTAACTGAAGCCTACGCACAGTTTGAATTAGATGACGAATCGCAAAAATATACATGTATTAACACTCATCGGGGATTATTTCAATACACTCGTTTGGTGTTCGGTCTCGCGAGCGCGCCGGCGATTTTTCAACGCGCCATGGAGTGCGTGCTGTCGGGGTTGGACGGAGTGCTGTGCATGCTTGATGACGTGTTGATAACAGGCGAAAATGATTCACAGCACGTAGAACGCCTACATTTAGTTTTGCAAAGACTACAAGACGCCGGGTTAACACTACAAAAAGACAAGTGTGATTTTTTTAAGGATGAAGTGGAATATTTAGGTTACATGGTCGATAAACAGGGGCTAAAGAAATCATCGCAAAAAGTAAGGGCTATTGTAAATGCACCGGCACCCGCTAACGTTAGTCAATTGCAATCCTTTTTAGGCTTGGTTAATTATTATCGTAATTTCGTGCCGGCCGCCTCTTCACTACTCAGCCCATTATACAGGGTGTCCAAGAACCTGGCGTCCAACTGGATTCCCACGATGCCCCAAGTTCTAACAGTACTCAGAAAAATATTTTAAAAAATCCACCCCATGTACTTACAGAATTATACTGATTTCAAAAAAAAAGGGGAAATGAGCACCCTGTGACATACTTTTGAATGCTGTGACTGCTAATGCTGATAATTTCGATATTTCTTGGAGGTTTTGTAATCTAGGGTATTGCTGTGTCTAAATAGAATGTAAAAATAAAGTACTTATTGTACCATTTTAAAATAAAATATTATTTTAACTAAAGGTGATATGGAAAACTATTGAATTTCGCAACTTTGACCGACTGTAGTGTAAAAAAAATGTACCAAAATAGTATGGCAAGTGACGTCAAATTTTGACGCGTTTATTCCTCTTTTTAAAAAGGTATAATACTTACACATTAATTTGAAAAAAAAAATTTTGATAATATTTTTACTCAACAACCCAATTTTTACGAAGTGCCTACCTACTAACGGTAACTGTCGGACCCTTTCTTATCTTAGAAACTGTTATGTTACTACTATTATTTACTTCGGTTCCAAGAGTGAGCAAGAAGGAAATACACACAGGTAGATGGGTTCCCAGTAGAATAAAAGCAAAGAATGTTAGTTTAAAGATATTTTATTACAATAAATGTTCAAAATGTTGACCACCCGCGGCAATACAAGCTCTCACTCTCCTTAAAAAGGACCGCTTTATGTTTCGCGAGTAACTTTTTTGACGTATCACCTGCACTGCTTGTGTTATCTTCTCACGAAGGTCAGCGATGTCATTAATGGGCTTCGCATAAACGAGCTCCTTCATAGTTCCCCAGAAAAAAAAATCCAGCGGATTTAAGTCAGGTGAGCGGGCTGGCCACGGGATTGTTCCTGATCGCCCAATCCACCTGTTCGGGTATTGCTCGTCCAAAAACTCTCTAACGGATACGCGAAAATGTGCTGGACAGCCGTCGTGTTGGAACCACATATCTGGTGGGGTCTCTTCTAGTAAGTTTGGCAAATCATTTTGAAGAAAATTTAAATATGATTCGCCAGTCAAATTCTCGGGCATCTCAAATGGACCAATAATATTCCCACAGAGAATACCGGTCCACATGTTCACTTTGAACCGGTACTGGGATCTATCTTCTCGCATCAAGTGCGGATTTTCCACATGCCACTCGTGCAAGTTGTGTAGGTTCATGTAGCCATCCTTCTTAAATGTTGATTCATCTGACCACAAAATTTTGTCGATAAAGTTTTCGTCTTCTCGATGTTTTTGCAGGATTGTTTCACAAAACGCGACTCGGCTCGGATAGTCTCGAGGTAAAAGACTTTGCACTCGCTGTACGTGGTACGGATGATATTCTTCTTTTTGGAGAATACTGTGTGCTGTGCTCTTCGGTATCCCCGTATCAGCTTCTATTCCTCGCACAGAGATGCTTGGATTTGCCGACACCGCCTCTAAAACTTCATCGCGTATGAAGTCATTTACGGGTCGTCCTTCACCAGCTACTTGATTGGGGAACCGCCCGTCACATAGTGATCTGTGCACATTAATGAAAACTCGATGGTCGGGATATCGCGTAGCCCTCGGATACCTTTCTCTGTAAAGTCTCGCTGCAGCTCGTCCATTACCTCTACATTCTCCATAAATGTAGTGCATATTTGCGTATTCTTGCGGAGTGTAGGTCGCCATGGTAGCACACACAAAACACAAACTGTCCAAACACAGGCAAAGGTCGTCGTAAAGAGTTCGTTTCAAAGTCCAGAGCACAAAGAGTAATCGAGTCCAATAAACAAAGCTTTAAATCGTAGTACGTGATCAATGGTAACAATAAGAGAGAGGTGCGTAGTAACGGCAGGAGGCAGTGACGCGTACTGACCGTACTGTTATCCTAAATAGCACGATCCCAGATAGCGTCACTATCTATCTCACTCGCACCTCTAACCTTTTTCTCCCTCACTCTTACCTGAATAATGGGGTACCATAAAGAAGAACCAGCAAATCGCAAAGATAGTTTCTGTCTTGCTCCCTCCTGTTGTAATAACGAATCACTATGGTGAGATGCATGCACATACCGTCCCTTACGGTCTAACCTGTTTTTTGAGAGGCCTGTTGTTATTTTTATGAGCATACAATAGTAATTCTTTAGAGGTTAGATTCAATTCGTCGTAAATTTTTCTTTCTAAGAATTCTGTAAGACATCGTAAAAATTGGGTTGTTGAGTAAAAATATTATCAAAAATTTTTTTTTTCAAATTAATGTGTAAGTATTATTCCTTTTTAAAAAGAGGAATAAACGCGTCAAAATTTGACGTCACTTGCCATACTATTTTGGTACATTTTTTTTACACTACAGTCGGTCAAAGTTGCGAAATTCAATAGTTTTCCATATCACCTTTAGTTAAAATAATATTTTATTTTAAAATGGTACAATAAGTACATTATTTTTACATTCTATTTAGACACAGCAATACCCTAGATTACAAAACCTCCAAGAAATATCGAAATTATCAGCATTAGCAGTCACAGCATTCAAAAGTATGTCACAGGGTGCTCATTTCCCCTTTTTTTTTTAAATCAGTATAATTCTGTAAGTACATGGGGTGGATTTTTTAAAATATTTTTCTGAGTACTGTTAGAACTTGGGGCATCGTGGGAATCCAGTTGGACGCCAGGTTCTTGGTCACCCTTTATAATCTGCTTCAAAAAGGAAGTAAATGGAACTGGAGTGAAGAACATAACAATGCTTTCAATGCCATTAAAAATACCCTCGCTTCAGATCAAGTTTTAGCTCATTTTGATGGTCATGCACGGATCATTTTGACTGTCGACGCATCACCCACGGGGCTAGGGGCCGTTTTGTCACAGGTAGGTATAGATAAAATCGAGAGGCCGGTCTCCTTCGCCTCCCGTACGTTAAACAAAGCAGAAAAACGGTATGCGCAGATACAAAAGGAGGCAACGGCTATTATTTTCGGAGTGCGGCGGTTCCACCAATATTTATACGGAAGGTCTGTACCGTTTGTTTTACGCACTGACCACAAACCTTTGTTATCCATTTTTGGCGGGAGCCATGGCATTCCGGAGGTAACAGCGAACCGCCTACAGCGGTATGCTATGTACTTGAGTGCATACAATTTCACTATCGAGTATATAAAAAGCGCGGAAAATAGTGCAGACTTTCTGTCTCGGTTTAGCTTACCTGGGTCTGGGTCTGGGTCAGATAATGAGTCATCACGCAGCGGCGGCGCTGGCGGCGCCGCCGGCAGAGCGGGGGCGCATGACAGTCACGGTGTATCAGACATCGAAGAAGATCGCGCCTCATACATTAATTTCGTCATAGATGGAATTATGCCCATTACTTTTCAGGAATTAAAGCAAGAAACGTACAAAGATCCGATATTAACTCAAGTGATATATTACATTAAGAACGGATGGCCATTAAAGATTAAAGACGACAGTCTTAAACCATATCATTATTGTAAAAATGAATTATCCTTTGAAAGTGGATGTGTTATGCGCGGTCATAAAATAGTAATTCCTGAAAAGTTATGTGCCAAGGTTATATCCGAACTTCATGGTTCACACCTGGGAATAGTTAAAACAAAGGCTGAAGCTCGCAGTAGGTTCTGGTTTCCAGGCGTGGACAAGGCTATTGAAATAATGATAGCGAGTTGCGAGGTGTGTCGTAACCTAAGGCAAGCACCAGCCCGAGCGCCGCTCGCAGTGTGGCCATACCCTAAAAATCCATTCCAAAGAATACATATAGATTTTTTGGGACCGATTAATAATAATACTTTTTTTTTTTTTTTTTGAGGATGGGAAATCATCAAATGACCCCTCCCGCTCTGGGTGGAGCGGAAGGGAGTGTCAGACTCTTACTGACTAAAACCCACCCGTGTTCCTTCCTTGGCCCTTTATGTTCCGGGTCAGCGGTACCCCTTTTGGATGATCCCGCTTTCCCGGCAGGCTTGGGCCCTAGTGGGCCCCCTCTTCGATGCTGACATCTCTTTGAGGCGCGCGTGGAACACGTACGCGCCGTCCGGCACGGGCCTGATCCTGATCGGACGGTGAGCTACCCATTACTCACCGCCCGCAGGCCCGCGACTACGGTGGCCGGGAGTCGTCACGCGGCTCCCGACGCCCGGAGCGTCCACCGCGGCGGCTTGGACGGGAGACTCTCTCCCTCTCCCGTCCCGCCACCTCCTTCGCTAGCATGACTGCTTCGCAGAAGGAGGCGACTGCCTCCCACTCCCCCTCGCCCCGGACCATGGCTTGAAACAAGGCCGGGCGTGAGAGGTCGCCGCCGCTGCCGATCGCCTCTACGAGGACACGGCGGTGCTCCGCCCATGCAGGGCAGGCCCCCACCGTATGCTCCACCGTGTCCTCGGGGCGATCATCACAGTGGTGACACCCGGGCGTTTCCTCCCGCCTGATGATGTGCAGGAACCTCCCGAAACTTCCGTGTCCGGTGAGGACCTGCGTCAGGCGGTAGGTGAGGACGCCGTGACGCCTCTCTAGCCACTCCTCAAAGAGGGGTCTTACCGCCGCTATCGTGGCGTGCCCTGCGCTGGGTTGCGACAGTCGCTCTTTCCATGCCGCCATGAGATCGCGCCGAAGGTCCGTCCGCTCCGCCGCGATTTGCCGCGGAAGCGGGGTTTCCCCCCGGCGTAGTGCCTCCGCGCGCCACTCATACAGGCGCGCGAGGACTATCGCCTCCAGATCCCACGGCGGCAGTCCGGCAAGGAGGCTTGCCGCCTCGCCCGAGATCGTGCGGTAGCCCCGGATCAGCCTTACGGCTACCACCTTTTGGGGCGCGTTCAGATAGTGGGCGGCTCTCCGCCGCAGTGAACGCGCCCACACCGGGGCCCCATATGTAGCCATGGACCGCACGACCCCCGCGTAAAGCCTCCGGCAGGAGGCGTTTGGACCCCTCAGGTTGGGCAGAAGCCGCTTGAGGGCGGCCCCAGTCCGTTCCAGTTTGGGGGCCAAACGTCGGAAGTGCTCCACGAAGTTCCACCGGCTATCGAGCACGAGTCCTAAGTACTTCATCGTGGACTCGACGCCGATGTGAACCCCTCCTACCGTTAGTTGGGATCCCGATGGTGGCCTGTTCCGGGGCCCATGGAAAGACATGGCCTCGGACTTGTGCAAAGCCACCTCGAGACCCAACTGCCGGATCCTCTCCACATTAATAATAATAATAATACTTACTTAGTGATTGTAGACGCGCATTCCAAGTGGGTAGAAGTGTATCAAATGGCTAATGTGTCTAGTAAAAATGTTGTACTAAAACTACAAGATTTAATATCTCGGTTTGGCATTCCACAGACAATAGTTAGTGATAACGGCACTGCATTCATTTCACGAGAATACCAATCGTTTTGTAGTCTGAATGGAATCTCGCACGTGACGTCACCCACTTATCATCCAGCTAGCAATGGTCAGGCTGAGAGCTTTGTAAAAATAATAAAAAAGGGCATTTTGGTTTTTTTTTGGTTTTTTTTGAAAAACGTTGCCCCACACTAGGAATTTCTCCTGTATCGTGGGTGCGTTTACAAACATTTAAACTCACATACACAAACAGCCAGACCCGGAACAACTACTTGCAGGCAAAAAAAAAAAATTAAATCAAGCATAATGACCAGTACGAATCAGAGTGAAATAAGTGCAAAATTACAAAAATATTTATTCGACTACATAAACTCCGTAAATTCCACCACTGGTACATCGCCCGCGGAGCTGGTTTTCGGAAAGAAACTTCGTTCACGTTTAGACTTGCTAACTGAACCAGTGATACCCTCTTCGACACCGTCACTTCCCCTTAATGATCATGTGCAACGAAAACAGTACTCGCAGAGTAAGGCGTATGGAGGTACGAACACCCAATACTTTGATGTAGGAAATAAAGTTATATATAAAAATGGAAACAAACCAAATTCATGGAACACTGGCATAATAGTCGAACGTAAAGGAAAGTAATTTACTTAATAAAGGACTGCGTAACTCAGAAAGTGATTAAAAAACATAAAAATCAATTATTGTTGTATAAAGGAACGGATACCACCACGCCTAACACTTGGGATTCGCCAATTGAATTGGAAGACGTAACAAGCGCAACCAAACCAAACCCGCCTGTTATAGTGAACACGCCAACAGCCCCATCATCTCCTCTACCGCAAGAAGACAGACCACTCCAATCACCACGCCCAAATGAAGCTGAGGCAGACAGGTCGCTAGAAGAGTTCTACGACACCGCGGCGGGCGAAGGAAGTGAGGTTCAAGTTGAACAGGAAAGACAGAAGGAGCCAGCTGTTGAAGCAGCGGGAACTGCACAGAATGTGCAAAAGAGGGCGCACCGTTCCGTACCTAGAGTTAATTATAAACAATTCTTCTAGACATAAGTTAATACTAAGAGGGAGGAATGTTGTATATTAGTCGCGCCGCGACCTATAATAAATCAGTGTGCATCGAGCCGTTGTCTTATTTGGTCCCCTCGTCACGCCTATGCAACATAAATAGTACTATAACAGTGTGCAAGGATATAACGGCCAACCTTGCGATTCCAGAGATATCCTCATTTTTCATGTCAGCTCCATACATTTTTTTCTTATAAAAATTATAACTCTTCCATTTGTGCACACAATTACTTCATATGACATTTTATAGAACAGTAATGATCGGCAGAAGTCATTTCCAGCAAAAAAAATAACATTTAAGACATCGAGATCCCATGTCTTCTACAGCCGATTTTCGATCCACCGTGTGCCGGTGGGTTATGGAAGTGGTAAAAGCCGGTTTAAACGTGATTTTAAGCTCTTGCGGCAAAAATATTTTAATAAGTCACTGCCCAATATGTTCACTGATTTTAAGATTGCCGCAGCTATCACGAATCACTTCCACCAACCCATCGTGGATAGCGTACACGCAGACGAATTCGTCAATATCATAAGGCACAAAATAGATACCCCGAATCTTCTGCATATGTATGTAGAGAGAAAACGGCTTAATCACAGAAGAGTAGATTTTCAGAGGATGGAAGCGAGCCATATCGAAAACTTTCCTTCAATGACGGAGGAGGATATAATTCTATTAGCGCTAGGTACCTACCAACTCAAGCTGGCAAGATCTTACTGTGCCGAGCATTTATCAAATGGTCTGTATATAATTGAAACGTACAGAGAGGGAGCACTTGAAGATCTGCCAGACTATGGCATACACGAAGATGCCTGGCTTTTGCGTGGACGAATCCAGTCGCGACATGTCCGTATAAAAACATATTTTTGTTACATATTGATCAACAGTACAAATAATATTGTCCAACAGTATTGCACATGTTTAACCGGGCGACGTACGATGGGCACTTGTGCACATATAGTGTCCATCGTGTGGTACCTAGGCTATGCGAGGCATACGGGATTTACTGCTCCGGCATCTTTCCTCAGTGCTGTTATAGTTGGTACCGATATGTAATGTTTTAAATCTACTCACTTATTGCTAAAATATATGATTTTTATTTGAAGAACGCTTGTTTTCTTACTTCTTTTAATAATAGAATCCTAAGTGTGTTATATCATCGTCTAAGTCTATCTTATTCGAGCTTTATTTTACTAATATAAGTAGTTAGTAGTAAATTCTCATTTATAAAACTTGGAGTGAGATTACTGCTTCCCAAACGTGAATAGGGACAGGCGCCATGGTAGACGATTTTCTGCATAAAAATATCTATTCAATGATATATTAATGATGACTATTGGAGCGGGTACGACGTTCCATACATTTTTGCCCATTCTCCTTATAGTGGTTTCTTTCGTTAGACGAAACCTTCTGAAGAATTTGCCGTCCGAATACATTCCAAATAAGTCTGCTCTCTCAAACAATTCCCTCGGTCTGTTGATATATTCTATAATCTCCTCATCGTCGGCGTCGTCAGAATACAATTCCCACAAATCCATCTTACAAACTTCCTAAAGAACTCTTTACATTCTTTTATAAAATAATAGTAAAATTTCTATAACCTCAAAATGATGACGCGCGATTGCTAATAAACGTATTTAGCGACGCTAAATAGCCATCTTTGGGTATTTAACTTCGACAGTTCGTTAAACGTGATTAGTGCCTAAATTTTTGTTGTGCAAGACGCTAATTATAATTAGCAGACTAAATGCGTTTACGTCGCTCTTAAACTGTATTTAACGACGATGCGTAAGCTGCCCTTAGTGTTAGGTTCACGAAAACGGAGTGCAGTTTGGAACCACTTTGAGGAAGTGGAACCGAAAAAAGCTAAATGCCTATATTGTGCCAACATTCTCACCGTACCGGCTGGAAATTGTGGCAACCTGGGTAGGCATTTAAAAAGTAAACACCCCACAGTACCACTTGTTACTGACAGGCAGCCAACGCAGCAGACACCTGAAGTCCCGCAGGAGACACTTGCGTCAACGTCAACTGCGACAGAATCTCTCACGTCCAACGCCCCTGCCCTCGGCCCATCCTCCGTTGAGTTACAGGCGGTAGCCCATCAGCCGTCTATTAGAGATTATGCGCAGAGCACTAAATCCATGCCGCCTCGGCGTGTTGAACTTTTGAATGAGCAGCTTGTGCGCATGATTGCGATTAGCTATGTCCACACTGTGCCCTTTTTTGTTCATCAAAGGCATGCGTCATAGCGCAGTCAACAGCGCAAGTCGGGCATGCCCTTGACGCGTGCGCAATGACAGTTGAAAGCGTAGCGCGCGCTGTGATACACGTCCTTCCGCGTCGGATGGATTTCTGTTCCACAAAGCGTTCAACAACCAAGATGGCAGACGAAATTACATTGAATTTTATTGAAGATTACCGAAACTTTCCACAGCTCTGGGATCCAAATAACAAACTTTATACAAATAAAGTAAAGAGGAACGATGGTTTACAAGTTTTGGCTACTAAATATAACATGGACATCGATGGTGTTAAAAAAAAGATAAAAAGTCTACGCTCATATTTTTTCAAAGAGCATCAGAAAGTTATGAAGAAAAAGAGTGGCTCTGGATCCGATGAGATATACGTTTCACCGTGGTTTGCCTATAAACATCTGTTGTTCACTGCTGACTCTGTGACGCCAAGGGAAACTAGAGAAACTAGTACTGAGGAAGAAAAGGTATTTTTAAACGCATATTTGTTGAAATTAATTTATTACATTCTTCCACAAAATAAATGTTATAAGTATTTGCTTTGAAACGGTATTGCTCCAATATCTGACATGAAATAGTTCATAAATTCCTCTCGTATTTGGTTCGATGTATTTGATGGCCTACGAGGAATTCTTTGAAGTGCCCTGTAACCACTGTCATGTGCAGTTATTGCTCTCCACAACCCGGGAATAATTTCTCCAGTGCGTACATCCTCATTATCAAAACAACCTGGAGGGCAGTAATGACGGGATGAATCTGTTTGCAATCGTAGAAAATTGTGGATGTAAACACAACTCAAAACAATATCAATTACAGTACTGTCGACTTTTAATTTAATTGGCTTACGAAATATTCTAAATACAGATGCAAGCAGCCCAAATGCATTTTCAACCATACGTCTTGCCCTTGATAACCTATAATTATACACTCTTTTTGGAGACCCCACATTTAAATCTGTTGAATACGGTTTCATAGTATAGGTAGGCATCGTCAGCAACTAAGACATAAGGAACTGACATCGTTCTACCACGTAGTGGTTCATTGTGGGGTAAATTTAATTCATTTTTTTTCAATTTTCTTATAAAACGCAGTGGATTTAAAAACACCACCGTCCGATATACGGCCCTGACAACCAACGTTAACATATGTAAAACAATAGTTTGCATCTACGATTGCGAACAATTATAATACTATGCTATGTGTTCCTTTGTAGTTATGAAATTCGCCCACAGTATTTTCTGGTCTTTGGATGACCACATGTTTTCCATCCATGGCGCCAATACAATGTGGAAAGTTCCATCGCTTGTCAAATTCATTAGCAATAGATTTCCATTGCTGCTCGTTTGTTGGTAACTGAAAAAAAATATTGAATTAAGTAACATTTACATTACATTTCAGGACACGCAAGCTGAAGTATTCAATAGAGAAAGCTCTGCGACTTCGCAGTCTACGTGTATGTCTGAAGATGAGCATGATTTTACCTTACCATCAATAAGAAAGAAGAGAAATGTTAAAAGCACAAAGATTGACGATAAAGAGGAAGAAGCTTACAAAGGAGACTGGTCATCTGAGCCCCAGGCCCGGCACAAATGAACTTATGTCAGAATTTTCGTAAAATTAGGTAAAGTAAATCTAAAAAGTCCGCGTGTCCGAAATCAGTGGCGAACATATTATAATTGCCCAGTGTTTATGATAAGGCGCAGTATTTTATTTTGCATACATTTTTTTAAGTTTTTGTTAATTTTTTATGCTTTAACATTGAACACAAGTAATGTAATGTGTGTATTATTTTTATAAACAGACAAGCAAAGCATTCTATGCGGCGCACACTGGTCCACTTTGGCAAAACTATGGACACGGGAATCGATGTGAGTCAGTGTGTATATTTTGTGTTGATTTTTTTTTTACGTATTCCTCTTTTGATTACAAACAACTTTCTGTAATTCCGTTTTTTAAAAAAAACTTACTATTTCCGAGAAAAAAAATATTTTGTGTTTTTTTTGTATGGGGGAGGGTATGTAATGCGTGCGTGGGTCAAAATAAAACTTAGTAGGTATTCAAGAACACGTCATTCTCAAACAGAAATGACATAGAAATGTTATTGTATCCCTGCCGCTTTTCGAGCTACGGGCTCTCAAAGATTAGAAAAAATAAAATATTTTGTTTCCATTTTAAAAGACTTACTTACAATTAAAATATCATACACACATTTTAATGAGTGTTAGGTGCTGCGATGTTTAAAATTAAACTTATCTTGAACGTCATTTTCAGATTTCATTGTCAGTAGGTCTTTTAAAATGGAAACAAAATATTTATTTTTTTTCTAATCTTTGAGCGCCCGTAGCTCGAAAAGCGGCAGGGATACAACAACATTTCTTTGTCATTTCTGTTTGAGAATGACGTGTTCTTGGACACCTACTAAGTTTTATTTTGACCCACGCACGCATTACATACCCATACATCATCCCATACGCATCCCATACAAAAAAAACACAATTTTTTTTTTTTTCGGAAATAGTAAGTTTTTTTTTAAAAAACGGTATTACAAAAAGTTGTTTGTAATCAAAAGAGGAATACGTAAAAAAAAAATCAACTCAAAATATACACACTGACTCACATCGATTCCCATGTCCATAGTTTTGACAAAGTGGACCAGTGTGCGGCGCGATGATTCCTGGAACTCGTTTTGTACTTTTTTACCTGCTTGTTGTCGCGGTCTCACTTGCGCTTAGCTAAAACGAGCGAGAACGATATAATGACTAGGCAGTCATTATGGCGTTCTCGCTCGCACACTCGTAGGCACAATAAGATCCATCGGCAGCCCGCAGCGCGCGTGCGTTCACTCTTGCTTGCTTTGCTCGTTAAGTGTGATCGTGCGCATTTTTTCTCTTCCTGATTTATCTAACGACGATTTAGCTTACTCTTACCGGACTTTGTACTTTAATTGTGATTGGTTTTGTTGATATGGGAGACCGAGACAGTCATTGTGTTGTGTGTGAGCACTCACTTCGCCGTCGTCGGAGACATGTACTTCATGAAGGGTTATTGGAAACCCGGCGAGACTTAGTGGTACATCTGTTACGTGCTATAGAACCACCACAAGAGGTACGTACCGCTTTATATCTTATAATTGTTCATATAAGTAAAATACTAGCTTTGCTAGGATCATTCTCACGGAGATAATACCTACTTACCTAGATCAATTATTTTAATAAAAATGTAAAAAAAATGTAGTATTAAAACAAAGTAAAATAAAGATTAAGTTTTTTTTTTAAAAAAAAAAAGCTATATAGTAGATGTTGTGGTGAGCTACTGCCGCACTGTGCTAAAAGACCAAAGTCGTAGTCAGAAAGTAGTAACCGGACTTTGTTAGAATAACTGTCATGGGGAGATGTTTTTCTACCTAGGTAGTGGTATTTATGTAGTAATAGGTGGCGCAATTGTGTTGCACTTGCACATAAATCTTTTTAGATTGCTAATTGTTATTTTTTAATGGGATTGCTCATTTTATTTATTATAAAGTCAGATAGGTACTTTAAATGTTTTTTGGACTTGTTTTACATTCTTTGCTTTTTTTACAGGTTTCATTCGATGGTGCCAGGGCAATATGCCACGCTTGTTGGCATAGCATTGACTCCGAAGCCACCCAAGACCGAGCAGGCCCACAGCCTGCGCCCGCTGTTGTAGCTGTCGCAAATGTGGTTAATCCTCCTGGAATGACGCGAGCTGCTAATACGTCGCGAAGATGTATGTTCCACAATTGCAACAGAACAGAACTTAGACACGTCCCTAACAGTATAAAGGTGCATTTGCTCAATTACTTCAACTTCTACATTCCCATTCGCGCCCGTATATGCCATCAACACCTATTACATACGACTGTAGAAGATATTCCTGGCAATGTAAGAAATCATCAGTCTGGATTTAATGGAGAAAGCATTAATGATATTGTAAATATATATAGAACGGCTATGGAACACAGAACTTTTTTAGACTTTGAAAATATTCAAGAGATATCGGAATACGACTTCCATTTTTGGACTGGTCTTAATCGAGAAAAGTTCATGACATTTCTTAATCAAGTCCCGACTCTCCATCAACATTCGGATACACCGCGGAGAGATTTGGCTCTATATTTAAGTAAATTGAGAACTGGTGAGCCAAATGATAGACTTGCCACTGTTTTTAATATTTCAAGAAGAACCGTGGACAGAAAAATACACAGCGTTAGAAGATGTCTCTTGGAAGATTTCGTTCCAGTACACCTCGGACTGGATCACATAACTCGGGACCAAGTTATAGAACGTAACCGACTTCTACCTAACTATTTCTTCGGAAATGATGCTACACCGAAAGCGATAATAATCTTAGATGGTACGTATCTATTTATTGAGAAATCGACCAATTTTTTATTTCAACGCGTAACCTACAGTACTCATAAGTACCGGAATTTGATCAAGCCATTTATGATCGTGTGTGCGGATGGGTACATACTGGACGTGACGGGTCCATATTCTGCAAGAACGTCGGATGCCAACATAATGAAACAGATTTTAAATAACCATAATGAACCCATAGAGGAAGCAGCGTTCCATTATTTTTTTGAGGAAGGCGACGTTTTTATATTAGATAGGGGATTCCGGGATGCAGTGCCAACATTGGAGTCACATGGCTACGTACCGCATATGCCTCCATCTAAACGCCGAAATGAAACTCAATTAAGCACAGAAAATGCAAATAAATCGAGACTGATAACACTGGTGAGGTGGGTTGTTGAAACAATGAATGGCCGCTTCAAACGCGACTTTAAATTATTCAGAAACAGAATTTTTAATCTCCACGTACCTCACATCTTAAAAGATTTTAAAATCGCTGCCGCAATAATAAATGCCTTCCAGGAACCATACACCGACAGCCCATATACAAATGCTTTTATAGAAATCATTAACGCAAATATGAACCGACCAAATCTTTTGGCTGAGTATGTGGAGAATAATAACTTGAATAGACAGAGAGCAATATTCACAAGACTTGTGGCCGATAGCCCAGAAGTGGCAGATTTCCCTCGCCTTACCATTGAGGAGATAATTCTCTTTTCAGTTGGTACGTACCATGTTAAAATAGCACGCTCCTATTGTAGTGAGCATCTGAAACGCACTGGCGTTTACGAAATGGAGCTTTACAGACATCCAGACATAAATGATAACGATATTTTATTAAGGTGCCGGATACATTCAAGGCACACCACTTCAAAAACCTACTATACATATATTTTGTTCAACGCTATGTCGGAAGGAAGAGACGCTATTACAGGATATTACTGTTCTTGCATACAAGGCAGAAGAACATTAGGTAGTTGCGCCCATGTCATAAGCATTATATACTATTTGGGGTGGGCCAGACACCACGAGGAGTTTGACCACCCTGCATTAGGTATGGATGATGTTCTCATTATTGAAGAATAATATTGTCAATTATTTATGTAATAAAAATAAATACCTAGTACATTTTTTTATTTTACGTTATTGTTATATTTTATACATTATTTTTGATAGTCAAGTGTATATTTCATAATTATCTATAAAAAAAAAACTTTTTCTAAAGATATGTTAAAATGAAAAAAGTCGCCTAAACAAAATCTGTAAGCAATTTTTCAAAGTGTTTGCCTCTGATTTCGGAGTTGAGGACTATTTAGAATTACTTTACCTGATTTAACAAAAAATCTGAGATAACTTTCTTTAGCGCCGGATCTGGGGTAATTTTCTATGGGTCATGACCAGTCTCCTTTATGAAAAAAGCTACTGAAGAATTAAGTCAAAAAGATGAGTTTACTGTTTATGGACAATTAATAGCTCATAAAATTCGAAATATTAATCCATTAAATCGGCTATTAGCTCTACAGCGCATAAATAATATACTTTTTGATCTGGAAATGCAACAGATGACTGGTGCAGCCGCAACGCAGAATGTTACTGAGATACGGAATGTGACTGAGATACCGAATGTTATTGAGATATTTAATGATACCGAGATGCCAAATGACTCTCCAGCTGCGACAGAAGCATTTGATATTAATACTGTTTCTGAATTTGTTATGTTTAAAAAATGATTATCATTGTGCTAAATATTGTGTATTATATGTATAATATATAAAAACTCTTTCTTACCTTAATATAATCCTTTAGTACTTTAATTATGGCTTTCAATACATCTGGTAGCATTGCTGATATGAATTGTTTGGACACCTTAAATAAATATGAAAGAGACATTAAATTGTCTCCAGTAGCTAAGAACCTAAGTGTTATAGCTAATTTTATTTCACTAGGTATTGCTTCACGTAACTGGGTTGACTGCTTTGTAATTATTGATGTAACCAATTTCAAAAGTCTATCGAATTTTTTTTCAGACATGCATGTAATTTTTTTAAAAAGAATATCTTTATCTTCTCGTAGTTCTCTCATAATCACATTACTTCGATTATTGTAATAGCCTCGTATCCAAAACTTTCGCTTGGTTCTTTTTTTTCTGGAATTTCTTATGACCAAGTAAGCAGCACATATTCCACTAAGTAAAATGTTGTCGTCGCACATGTTTCCACAAGCTGACAAACTACGACTGAACTAAATGACTATATTGGCGTTGCGTTCGTTAACGCATTCAATTATTGAAAGCGACAAACGAAAGTTGAATAGAAAGATGAAGACGAAAGTTGAAGATGAAAGTGCATAGTGTGGACATAGCTAATGGTTACTATCCCTTCAGTATGGTTGAGGACGAAGAATTTAAAACGTTTGTAAATATGCTTAATCCAGGGTACAAACTGCCAACCAGAAAAACACTGTCGCAGTCATTAATTCCCAAAATGTGCAAAAAACAAGAAGAGAAGGTAAGGCAAAATATAGAAAATGCCAACGCAGTCTGCCTCACGACTGACGGCTGGACATCAGACAACAATGAAAGTTACTTAGCTGTTACGGCTCATTACGTTCTCTCTACAATAGAGACAACAAAATTACATTCAAATTTACTGGGATGTGTGGAGTACAATGAAAGGCACACCAGCGAAAACCTCACCGAATTTTTGAAAAATATCATGCGGGAATGGAGCATTGAAAATAAAATTACCGCAATCGCCAGCGATAACGCCGCCAATATTACAGCAGCTATAAGGGAGGGTGACTGGCGGCAAATTCTATGCTTTGCTTACACCCTGAACCTTTGCGTCCAGTCGGCGTTACAGAATATAGCTCCAATTATAAATAAAGTCAAAAGCATAGTGGAGTTTTTTAAGCGCAGTTCCCAAGCGAACAGAAATTGCTGACAATGCAGAAAAGACTAAATGTTCCAACCCTAAAACTGAAACAAGATGTCGCCACCAGGTGGAACTCTACCTACGACATGCTGCATCGCTTTATCTCCACGAAAGATGCAATAATATCAACGATAGCCCTCACCAGACCTGACCTCGCGCTCACTGATTACGACTGGCTAATAATTCAATGTGTTCTCCCTGTATTAAAACTTTTTTATGACGTAACAGTCGAAGTGAGCGGCGAAAAAAATTTATCATTGGCTAAGGTCATTCCATTGTGCAGAATAATGCTGGGTCACATTAGGGTCAGGCTGCTTGAGCAAAACTCGGATGGTAATAATGTTTTACCAGAAAAAAAATAACTTATCGAACATTTAAACAAAGATTTGAATCATAGATTCGGTCACATCGAATCGAATGTATTAAACGCGGAATCTACAATTCTGGATCCACGCTTTAAGAATAAGAGATTCCAGGACTCCAGATTATTCGATAGGGCTTTGAGGGACTTAAAACTTAAAATTGGACGAAGTTCCTCAAAGACAACAACAACGCCAGCGGTAGAGCCAGTGTAACCAGAACCAGGCCCCAGTCACTCAATTTGGTTTGAGTTTGACCAAGAAGTGGTTAGACAAACACCGGACAACCCAACCGCAGCAGGAATCGTCGAACTGGATAAATACCTCCATGAGCCGCTTTTAAAGCGTACAGAAGACCCCTTAAAACGGTGGCACGCTCGGAAGAACATATATCCTCTCCTTTTCAATTATATTATGAAAAGGCACAATCTCGTCGCCACGTCAGTTCCTTGCGATAGGATATTTTCGAAAGCGGGATATACGTTAAATGAACGTAGGAGACGATTGACGTCGAAAAAAGTTTCGCAACTCCTGTTCATAAGTTGCAATTCTGGTAGGTGCAATGCAAAAAAAACAACTGTAAATAAGTATGTATTTGTATTTAAAAAAAAATAGATATAATAGGTACATGTAAATAAAGCTGTAATTAATAATCAAAAGATCACTGTACATATCCAGATTTCTAAATACGCCAACCTATGAATTTTATTTGAAATTATCAAATGTAACTAATATTCCTAGATATAACTCCACGTCACGTCATAGGTTGCCAGTCCTAAGCCTGGAAAAGTATGAAGGGAAATCGGTGGTCTATACACTTTATTACTACAAATAAATAAAAACAATACCTACCTAATCTACCAATGTTGTAATCGTTAGTCATTAATTTCATTGTAATATAATTATTGTTACATTTGAGCTTTTGTCCCTCTAGAGGTAATGGAACCCAAGCCCAGATGCAAGGTGGTTAGGTATTAGAAGGTAAGGAAACTACAAACTGTTGGTAACAACATATATTTATAAAAATAAAATAAAACCCTAATTACATTAGGTGGGTGACGATAAATGTCACCCAATATGCCAGCCAGCTTAAGGTTCGGTAATAGAACTATGGTCGTGGGGGGTTGGAGATAAACCCAGTACTGTTCCTATTTTTTTTTTAAATTAAAAACTTATACTAGAATCTTCCAGTTATGATGTGTAGTTGAATTAGTAAATGAATGGGCGCCAGGGACTATAAGTCCCAGATCCCGGAGCCGACGAAGATGTTGAATTGACTTCCAGATAAGCCGGTAGGCAGGTGTCGAACCCGGGGTCTTATATTAAATATTGAACACTGGCTTCCTTCTAGGGAAACCTGTCTGGTAATAAACCGGTTCTGACCGGAACCGTTTATAAATTAAAATGATATATATCAAAAAAAAAACCGTCCCGCCTGCGCTATCGCTAGACGGACTCTGCCAGCCGCACAGTCGCTTCCGCTCGAGGCTTCTGGTCGACTCGAGGAATGGGTCTCGCGTCCAGGCTCCAGACACTCCTCTAGATCCTGGCGGCGAGACGAATCTCGCGAGGTGCCTCTCCTGGAATCGACAATACGGAGACCTCATAATACAAGGGGAAACTAAATTACTTTTCTGGACGTTTTAGAGAAGGGACCGAGCTTGGAAATCTAGGAGGCTAAAACATTAGCCGGTTATCATGGCGTGGTGGAAAAATAAGAATGAGGATAACCCACGTGGCGTCTACCAACTCCGTAACAAAGGCTCATTGGGTTCCCTTGAACTATACTTTAATACCGAGGTCAACACTGAGGAATTTTCCATGGCCTATCTATGGTAAATAGTCAGCGGTTCCAATACTCACGGTTGATGAAGGAGGGAATCCCTTGACTGCAATACTCTCGACTGGCTAGATATCAATGCGGCTCTGCGCAATTTGGAATCCTGTAATAAATATCCATAGATCACGTCAGTATTGTTTTAACAACAAGGGAAGACCACTCACAGACTCTAATAGACCAAACTCCTCACCTTTTAAAACATGGAATAAGGTTTGTATTAACCTCAAGCGTGTTCACATCACCGGCAATTAGACGCCATCTCCCATCAATCATTCAGTCATAGATCACAACCGATATTGGACGGAACATTCATAAAATCTCCCTTGACTCGGGTAAAATTCATCTAAGATCACGGACGTTAAATATTGAACTTAAGACACAAACTTCTTGAAAATCACCGACAACTGTCCAACATGACGTTTAAACGCTGAAACAATCCGAACTTCCAAGACTCAGACCAAATAACAAATTATTAACGTAATTTCTAATACTAAAAATTATCCTGTTGGCTAATTTTCCCAGGTTTGCTAATTATCTCAGCAAAATAAAAAACACAGCTTACCACACTGGATCCCAGTCAATCCACAGATTAATTATGGATTTTGGGACAGAACTTTCTAGAGAAAAGTCTATATTGAAAAAATTATTTAATTTCCGTTATCCGGTTAATTAGTTTATTATGAACTTTTACCAAAAGCTGAAAATTATTAAGGATTGGACTTTACAATATTATTTCGATGGTTACCAATCAAATGTTACTCATATCGATTAAAACTACAACTGTGAATCGGCGACCACTAGGTGTCGCCTCTAACTGTCAAAACTGACGTTCAACCGAATGACATTTGGAAGGTAAACATTCAAAACGCTATTACTATTTTTGATCTAATTTAAGAAGTAAACCTATTTAATAAGGTTTTGAAAAGTGTTTTATCGTGAAAGTGTTACCAAAGAGTTCTGTGACGAAATACAGTTGAAGGAATGAATCCTTCTATCAATTGCAAGTCAAAGACAGTTGCACAAATTACAATGAAATATGTTACTTGGAAACAACACAATTTACTACGTATGTTTACAGGCAATTGCTCTTTTATTTATTAGGTAAGTAGCTGTGTAATACCAACCAGTGGTAGCTACAAAAAATACAACGTAACAGTACCTCCCCAACCACCAGAGATTTGACCGACTAGGGCAAATCTCGACGCTGGCCCTCCAGCGTCAAAGCAGACTCTAAAGGACGCTAACAAAAATCTACAATGT
Organism: Brachylomia viminalis; assembly: GCA_937001585.2. Lineage (NCBI taxonomy): Eukaryota > Metazoa > Arthropoda > Insecta > Lepidoptera > Noctuidae > Brachylomia > Brachylomia viminalis. The sequence continues at coordinate 3,734,637 of OW443294.2, forward strand.
TCACGCCAGAAATCAGGAACTGAGAAAGAAAAGAAAAAATAATATGTAGAAGCCGGTGTACGATTTCTATATATATATATACAACAGCAATACTATATTCATGTTACACTTCAAGTATAGAGTAACAGACCGCTCTATTAGGCGACATTGTAGTAGGCTTTGGTTGTCGGGTCTACAATTCCGCCCGTGTTTTTTGGCTTATTTTTTATTATCCATGTAACATGTGAAATATTATATTATATATGTTACTTCTTGAGCGAGTCTAATCCATTTACAAACATGAAAAAGACAAGCTTCAAAGAGAGTAGAAATGTGTGAAATATATTATATATGTTACTTCTTGAGCGAGTCTAATCCATTTACAAACATGAAAAAGACAAGCTTCAAAGAGAGTACAAATTGGTAAATATCTGCTGAAGTAGTAACATCCTAGTCTGACCTACTATAATTATATAGGAGAGACCAATTCACTAAATCGTACACCACCCTTTACATCCCATACCTGAAGGTGCTGACCGCCGAGAATAATGCTGAGCTGGTACACAAATAATACATCAAAAGAAATTAAATTAAATGCTACCTACTAACTAATGAAAATTGGCTAACCGACTTCCCTTAATGGAAAGTGACGGTTATTCGCCCCGTACATTAAAAATACCATTTATAAACGTTTTCCATCAATGCAGCCTACACGCCCGCCATTATGGCCTCCAATCTCAGGACTATCTTAATGCTGCCTTACCAGCTGTCCGGAGGTTTTTACACTCTTCAAGGGTGTCAATCCTGTAACAACAACAGACCAAGAACAATTTTTTTTTTAACCATCGGCTTAACCAATGACTAAAAATATAGTTCACCAACGTGTACACCGTTAGAACCTGTATAACACTACGAAAAAATAGCAATTTGAGTGCGGTTAGGCACCATAGCCACCGACCAACAATAACGAATTATAACTGTGAGACACAGTTTAAAATCTCAACATCGCTAAAGATGCAAGAATAAAAAGAAGAATGCTGTGATCGGCACAACTCCACCAATCTTCCGAGCACAAACACCTTCGAAAATAAATGCATATTGTGATCGGCTCAACACTACCAACTTCCCGAGCACAATAGCAGAACAAAAAAAAAATGCATCCTGTGATCGGCACAACACTACTGACCTTCCGAGCACAGAAGCATAAACTACGAAATCCGGTTAAAAATGTACCGAGATCCGTAATAAATATAAAGAAGAATGTCGTGATCGGCACAACTCCACCAATCTTCCGAGCACAAACACCTTCGAAAATAAATGCATATTGTGATCGGCTCAACACCACCAACTTCCCGAGCACAATAGCAGAACAAGAAAATGCATCCTGTGATCGGCACAACACTACTAACCTTCCGAGCACAGAAGCATAAACTACGAAATCCGGTTAAAAATGTACCGAGATCCGTAATAAATATAAAGAAGAATGTCGTGATCGGCACAACTCCACCAATCTTCCGAGCACAAACACCTTCGAAAATAAATGCATATTGTGATCGGCTCAACACCACCAACTTCCCGAGCACAATAGCAGAACAAGAAAATGCATCCTGTGATCGGCACAACACTACCAACCTTCCGAGCACAGAAGCATAAAACTACGAAATCCGGGAAAAAATGTACCGAGATCCGTAATAAATATAGGTAAACCTCTTCGAGTGACAACAATGTGTTCAAAAGTAGTAGGTACCATTAAATAAATTTTATACAATAATGTATACATAAAAATCGTATACACGCCTGTACAAAAATATATATACCTGGTGTCGTTTCATTGTGTAAATTTTAAATTATGTAAAGTAAACTGAACTGAAAACTGGCTGTCACAATTTACAATCTCATACAATGTGTAAATAATATTATGTATAGTAAACGCAGTTACTATATTTGCAGTAGCGTAGTTTTAATTATAATACAGGCTTTATTTTCTAAGGACAATAATCCTTCCATTGAACGACACAGGTTAAAATAAATTGTAAAATGTATAGCAGTAATATTGTAAAAATTATGTAAAAGTAAATAAAAGTGTATAAAACAGTACAAACACATAAACATGAACACGTTAACAAAGGATTCCCGCGCGACGGTTTTTTTTTTCTTAATAATTAGATGACTTAGAAGGTTCTAGAAACAGTACTCTGGCTTTTAAGGTACAGCAATAGACGTAACCTCTATCTCCAACCAATACACACGTTGGTCGCCACTGTTACATTCGAGCTTTTGTCCCTCTAGAGGTAATGGAACCCAAGCCCAGATGCAAGGTGGTTAGGTATTAGAAGGTAAGGAAACTACAAACTGTTGGTAACAACATATATTTATAAAAATAAAATAAAACCCTAATTACATTAGGTGGGTGACGATAAATGTCACCCAATATGCCAGCCAGCTTAAGGTTCGGTAATAGAACTATGGTCGTGGGGGGTTGGAGATAAACCCAGTACTGTTCCTATTTTTTTTTTTAAATTAAAAACTTATACTAGAATCTTCCAGTTATGATGTGTAGTTGAATTAGTAAATGAATGGGCGCCAGGGACTATAAGTCCCAGATCCCGGAGCCGACGAAGATGTTGAATTGACTTCCAGATAAGCCGGTAGGCAGGTGTCGAACCCGGGGTCTTATATTAAATATTGAACACTGGCTTCCTTCTAGGGAAACCTGTCTGGTAATAAACCGGTTCTGACCGGAACCGTTTATAAATTAAAATGATATATATCAAAAAAAAAACCGTCCCGCCTGCGCTATCGCTAGACGGACTCTGCCAGCCGCACAGTCGCTTCCGCTCGAGGCTTCTGGTCGACTCGAGGAATGGGTCTCGCGTCCAGGCTCCAGACACTCCTCTAGATCCTGGCGGCGAGACGAATCTCGCGAGGTGCCTCTCCTGGAATCGACAATACGGAGACCTCATAATACAAGGGGAAACTAAATTACTTTTCTGGACGTTTTAGAGAAGGGACCGAGCTTGGAAATCTAGGAGGCTAAAACATTAGCCGGTTATCATGGCGTGGTGGAAAAATAAGAATGAGGATAACCCACGTGGCGTCTACCAACTCCGTAACAAAGGCTCATTGGGTTCCCTTGAACTATACTTTAATACCGAGGTCAACACTGAGGAATTTTCCATGGCCTATCTATGGTAAATAGTCAGCGGTTCCAATACTCACGGTTGATGAAGGAGGGAATCCCTTGACTGCAATACTCTCGACTGGCTAGATATCAATGCGGCTCTGCGCAATTTGGAATCCTGTAATAAATATCCATAGATCACGTCAGTATTGTTTTAACAACAAGGGAAGACCACTCACAGACTCTAATAGACCAAACTCCTCACCTTTTAAAACATGGAATAAGGTTTGTATTAACCTCAAGCGTGTTCACATCACCGGCAATTAGACGCCATCTCCCATCAATCATTCAGTCATAGATCACAACCGATATTGGACGGAACATTCATAAAATCTCCCTTGACTCGGGTAAAATTCATCTAAGATCACGGACGTTAAATATTGAACTTAAGACACAAACTTCTTGAAAATCACCGACAACTGTCCAACATGACGTTTAAACGCTGAAACAATCCGAACTTCCAAGACTCAGACCAAATAACAAATTATTAACGTAATTTCTAATACTAAAAATTATCCTGTTGGCTAATTTTCCCAGGTTTGCTAATTATCTCAGCAAAATAAAAAACACAGCTTACCACACTGGATCCCAGTCAATCCACAGATTAATTATGGATTTTGGGACAGAACTTTCTAGAGAAAAGTCTATATTGAAAAAATTATTTAATTTCCGTTATCCGGTTAATTAGTTTATTATGAACTTTTACCAAAAGCTGAAAATTATTAAGGATTGGACTTTACAATATTATTTCGATGGTTACCAATCAAATGTTACTCATATCGATTAAAACTACAACTGTGAATCGGCGACCACTAGGTGTCGCCTCTAACTGTCAAAACTGACGTTCAACCGAATGACATTTGGAAGGTAAACATTCAAAACGCTATTACTATTTTTGATCTAATTTAAGAAGTAAACCTATTTAATAAGGTTTTGAAAAGTGTTTTATCGTGAAAGTGTTACCAAAGAGTTCTGTGACGAAATACAGTTGAAGGAATGAATCCTTCTATCAATTGCAAGTCAAAGACAGTTGCACAAATTACAATGAAATATGTTACTTGGAAACAACACAATTTACTACGTATGTTTACAGGCAATTGCTCTTTTATTTATTAGGTAAGTAGCTGTGTAATACCAACCAGTGGTAGCTACAAAAAATACAACGTAACATTATAATAAACTGAATTGATCAATCATAACAATAGATACATAAAAAAAAAACGAAACGAGTATAATAATTCAGAACAGAAAGATACGTAAGGTAAAGAGCAAGCAGCTATGGGCACAGCACGTGCATCTATGCTCTTACTGATTCGTTGGATTGAATTGAGTGAAGCGAACTACGCTGAGCAGCGCATCTGTGCAATGTCGTCGCTTCATGTCGTGCGCGGATTCAAAAGATATAAAGATATAAATGAGTGATACATATCCCAGTGATCGAAAGATACGTATCAATCTTTTCTTTTTAGTGATACATATTGCACAGAGTACATTTTTATATAGTACATATTGCCCATGTCTATCCCGATGTCACATTGACAGCTCAGTGACTCGGCGCGCACAGACAACCAATGACAGCTAAAGTGACGTTCCGAAATTCACTAATCGATGAGAAGCATGTAACGATGTTTAAAACTCGTTACAACCTGCTTCCTTTGTGTAGAACGGACCAGCGCTGTCAAGCGCCGGTAAGTGCTTATAAGTTTCCAGCTTTCTTTCTGTACACAGCCCTACGATGTTTAAAACTCGTTACAGTATAAAGCACAAAATCACCATCACCCTAACAAAAGTTCCTCGAACGTGGTCACACTCAAATGGAGTGTGATTCGGTTCACAGTGCGATTAAACGGAAACTCTCAAATCGTGTAATTCATTTGCCATGTGATTATGTTTCGGTAACTAAAGAAGCAAGGGCGTCAAATCCCTACGAGGTAATTCAGATTGACCATAGTTTTGTGAAAAATTATGCCAATACTTGGCTTTACAAAACTTTAACCCTTTACCGCATTCCGTCACAAAGAAGATTGGCAAAACCCCATATACTTTGAGTGTATACTTCGCGTGCATTAATAAAAACACCCGAAAGAGATAGATCTAAGGCCTACTAACATAAAGTGTAATCATAGCATATTTTTTTGTAATGGGATTTTGACAGAAAATCGTTTCAAAGATTTACCATGTAGGTGAGGTTATGTGTGTTATAAAATGTGTATTAATGAGCAGATTATTTCATTTAAGAATAAAACGTAGGTACATGTCATAAGTATAATAGCGTTTTTCCTTTGAGGCGAAACTGATAGGATGTACATGTAACCTACACCAAAAGGTTAGGTATGCCTATTGATGTTGCTGGAACATCATGCGAACCGTAGGTACCTATACTTGTTTGCCATCTCTGTATACTATATATGTAAGCTTGGCATTCCCAAGCTTTAGGAGAAGCCTAGGTCCAGTAATAAGGTAGGTAGGTAGATAATAAAGGATGTTATAATATGAAATATTACTGAACGTATGGATGGGTGTCGTTGATAATTATTTGGTGGGCCCTCATTTCTTGCCCCAAAATTTGAACGGCGAAAATTACGAGGAGTTTTTGAGAAACAACCTAGACGATTTGTTGGCGGATGTTCCCGAAGAAATAAAAAACAACCTCATGTTTCAACATGATGGTTGCCCAGCACATTACCGGATTACTGTCCGACAGTGGCTAGACGAGAGATATCCAAACCGATGGATTGGGAGGGGAGGGCCAATTCCGTGGCCAGCACGAAGCCCTGATATCACACCACTTGATTTTTACGTTTGGGGTCATATGAAGGCATTAGTTTATGTGACCCCAATAAATTCAGTCGAAGAACTTCGACAGCGAATAATAAACGCGGCGCAACAGATGAGAACAACGTTCACATCAAGAGTGATGAAAACCGAAGTTAGGAAGAGAATTCGAACCTGCATTCGTAATCGAGGGGCTCATTTTGAACAAGATGTGTAAAATTTGTAATAAAATTTGATGTAAATTTTTTTATGCATTTTATTTCATACAAATACAAATGACCCTTTCTCTCCCCGCGCCGATTCAAACACATGCCTTGGCACGAATTATGTATTTTAAAATTGACTTTTATAGCTTTCTGGAAAGCTTACAGAATAAGCAAGTTGTTTTAGTTATTTGTACGATTAATGTCATAGAATTTTTTGTGACGAGACAACATTTTTGAAGCGTAAAATGAAAATATTAAAAAAATGAATCTGAATGAATATAAAAAAAAATGAATCTGTAAAAAAATGCTTAAAATTTTATATTATAAATAATGTAATAAGAATGGATAATGATGTGTTTTTTTTTTTGTGACAGATGCCTCTTAATCCGGCTCAAAAACAAAAAAGATACCGCGAGAAACTACAAAGAGAGAACCCAGAGAAATATGCACAAATGAAAAAAAAACTGCGGAATGCGCTTTACGTTATTATAGAAAAAAAACTAGCACATATACAGAACAGGATAAAGAAGAGAAAAGGCAAAAATGGCGAGATGAAAGGAAAAACCTAAAACAAGCTCTGCATGATAAAGCAAGAATTGACAAAAATGTTGAGAAAGAACAAAAACATGCCGAATCTAAGCTTCGTAAGGAAAATCACGAAATGAGACGGGAAATAATTACATTACGTAGGAAATTCGAAGCCTTAAGAAAAAAACATTACCGGAAGTCAAAAAAATGTGTAGAATTAGGTAAAGCATTCCAGGAAATTAACGATAAATATCAACATATCGCTGAAAGACTTAAAGAACAAGACTGTACGAAAAATGAAAGAAGTGAAGTGATGAGTAATGACGATGAAACACCTATGAAGCAAACAGAAAACTTTATAAATGAGAATTTTACGAACATTGACGCCTCGAAAATACAAATGGTGAAAAGGAAACTTTTGGAACACAATGTTTTGTCGAAATCGCTGAAGGAAGAATACAAAAAATCTGTTGGAACGGAAAATAAGAACACTTTGAAAAAAATAGTTACTTGTGAAATAGTGAAAAAATACAAATTAAAAAATAAATTAAAACATACACTGGGGTTGAAAACTAACATTAGAAACAATAGAGACAGAAAAATTAGGAAAAACCACATATTGAACGAAATCAATAAATTTTATAACAGAGATGATAATAGGAAAAAAGAGTGCAAAACTAAAAATAAAATAAAATTACAGAGAAGATACCTATTGGCTACTGTAAAGAAACTTCATGAAAAATATCTTTCTGAAGGTGGAAAGGTTTCATTAAGCACATTTAAAAAATATAGACCATTTAATATACTTACACCTAAAATCTCAGACCGTGACACATGTGCTTGTGTAAAACACTCAAATATGGCATTTATGGTAAAAAAAAACTTAAACAGTTGGGAATCCTTGAAAGTGATGACCTCAATGATATAATGTCGAAACTGGTTTGTGACCTATCATCTAAGACTTGCATGTATGGTCTGTGTAAATCTTGTAAAGACTATATCATAACTACTAATGAAACTGATTTCAATCTAAATGATAAAATTGTATAGCCTGTGCGGATGTTAAAGAAACATGAGTATGGCGAAGAGGGAAACAAAAAGACGTCAAACAAAATGGTTAAGGCGGAAAGAGAAGGATCTATACAAGCCTTGATGAATGCAACTAATTTAGATATGAAAAAGTTTCTAAATCACTCATACAATATTTCGCATCAGTACAAAAATTATAAATTTTGCATAGCTAATATAAAAAACAATGAAACCGTTATACACATAGATTTTTCCGAAAATTATGTTTGCAAGATGCATACCGAAATACAAGCCATGCACTTCGGATCATCTAAAGTTCAAACTACTCTGCACACTGGTGTGCTTTACATAAAGAATGAACCCAAACCTATATCATTTTGTTCAATATCCCCAACAAATATACATAGTCCATATGGGCACATTTAAAACCAGTACTACAATATTTGAAAGAAACATACCCTCAAGTAGATACAATACATTTTTTTTCTGATGGCCCGACATCGCAATACCGCAACAAAAAGAATTTTTATTTTTTTAGCCAAATTCAAAGTTTCGGTTTCAACCATTCTACTTGGTCTATATTTGAAGCAGCTCACGGAAAAGGTGCTGCGGACGGTATTGGCGGCGCAGTGAAGCGAACTTTGGACTCGAAAGTGGCACATGGAGAAGATATCCCCGATGCCTACACCGCCTTTGAAGTCCTTTCCAAAACAGATTCAGCCATCAAAGTGTTTTATATCCCTTCAGAAGACATAATACCACTTCAAGACGAAATTGTTAAAAAACTACATCCGCTGCCTAACACACTAAAAATACATCAAGTAATATTAAATGAAAAAAATTCAGTAAACTTTCGAGATTTAAGTTGTTTTTGCAAAAATATGAGTGGTAGATGTGATTGACATTCTGTAAAAACACACAGATTTGATATTGATAACGAGAAACTACCAAAAAGTCGAAGAACACGGAAATACTTACCAAGGAAAAAAAATACTGGGAAAATAAAAAAAAGGAGAAATAGTTCATTATCAACCAGCAGCTCCGAGAGTTTTGAAATAGAATATATAGACGACAGTGATGCTTTTCTAATCCAAATTGTGAAGAAGAATATTTAGAAGATGAATATTTAGATATAGAAAAAGGAGAAAAGTTAGAGAAAGGTATTGCTTTAGAAAAAAAAAGATTTGAAGGAAGTATTTTAGAAGCAAAACAAGAGAAAAAGTCAGCAGCACAAAAAGGAGTCACAATATTATCAGACATTCGAAATTTACCATGTAACAAAAGATATTTTGACGTAACGCAATTTGATGGGGTACAATTTCATAAATTAGATCCGAATTTTGATCTTTTTTCTGCCAAAAAATCATTAGATGTCACAATAAGTGCAGAGCATGTTGATTTATACGCAAACCCGGTAGCGAGTACTTCATTCCTGACTAAAGTTTTTTTTTATTTTGTGGGAAAAGAGAAAAAAATGTAAATTGATATTTTTGTTAAATCAGAAGTAAAAGTAGCAATTACTAAACGTAAAATAGCGTTGTTGAAGTAGTCATTGCCATTTTCAGTAGAATAATACATATTAGTAGAATGTGATTGTTGGCTGGATGGTTAAAAACTAAAAATCGTTTTATAATAACATTATGAACACATTTTTTCTTTTTATATTAATAGAAATTAATGAGATTGCAATATTCCAATCTTAACTGTAAACCGTATTCTTAAGTAATTAAAGAAAACATAACATAATCGTTAGTTTTTACAGTTAATATCTGGCAACAATGAACAATGTATTTCTGACAAGTGACAACTGTCATCAGTGATCTGTCACAGTTGTCGTAACTCGTAGGTACGTATCTTCCGATTTGTTTGGCGTCTGTTATTTGTTTACTTTCCAACTCATTATTGTTTACTTGCATTGTTTATTCCGCGTTCAGTTGAGCTTTCGAGTTCCTGCGTGTTGAATACTTGTGATAGTGAACACTTTTTTTGAGACAGGACTCTATTTGTTATTATAAACATGTCTCGTTCTAAAGTTCGGTGTATTAACTGCGAACTTCGGTTGACGAGACCACGACATCGTCTTTCAAACGAAAACGAAGACCGAAAACCCTGATGAACAAGGCTAGGGACATATTAGCTCAGGAGTATGTGCCTCAACATTTGGGTCTGCATCATATAAGCCGGAGTAATCTTATTAGTAAAAACTCGTATATAGCAAATCATTTATATGGCAGACCTGATCTCCCACTGGAAAGACAAAATACTATTGTTATCTGTGATGGCACCTATGTTTATGCCCAAAAAAGCTCAAATTATTTATTTCAAAAAGAGACTTATTCCCTGCATAAGTATCGAAATCTCATAAAGCCATTCATGATTGTATGTTGTAATGGATACATCCTGGATGTTGCAGGGCCATATTCTGCCACTACTAACGATGCGTCGATAATGATAGATTTGATAAATAAAGACAGTTTTTTTGGATTTTTTTAGAGAAGACGATGTGTTTATTCTCGATAGAGGCTTCTGAGATAGTGTAGACGCTATACATCAGCGTGGCTTCCTCGCCCATCTACCAGAAACCTTGTCACCAGGTCAGTTTCAATTAACTACACTGGAAGGGAACAGGTCTCGCTGTGTGACAATAAATAGATGGGTTGTGGAAGCCGTTAATGGCAGAATCAAAAGAGACTTTAAAATATTCAGACATGAATATTTTAATCGTGCTTGCCCTCACATGATGAAAGACTTCTCCATTGCAGCAGCACTGCATAATGCATTTGCCACAATGTTTGTGGATCCAAGTAATGCGGAACAAATAGTCAATATTATAAATGAAAGGCTTTTCGCAGACAACACATTAGCAGAAATAGTACAAGAAGAGAATTTGAGTAGAAGGAACTCTATGTTTATAACGATAACGAGTGCAAATATTGTGTTCCCTAACCTGTCTATAGAAGAATTGGTCCTCTTTGCTTGTGGCACTTACCAAATCCGACAAGCTAGGTCTTATATAGGTGAACAGTTGCGTTTCCATGGCCTTTACACAATAGAGGTTTGCAGAGAGGACCATGTCAATTTAAGCAGGTTAGGGGGAATAAGCTCTTATTTGATTCGAGCAAAAGTAAAGTCCCGGCATGTGTCACGAAAAACTTACTATGTTTTTATAACAATAGATCGGCAACAAGTGGGTAGGAATGCCATCACCGGATATTGTTGCAATTGCATTATTGGTTTGCGCACTGTGGGATGTTGCTCTCACGTAATGAGCATGGTGTGGTACCTGGGTTATGCGCGTCACCAGGATAATATAACTCCACCTGCACAGTTCCTTGACCAAGTTTTACTCAGGCTAGATACATGACTGATAAGTAATAAATAGTATTTTAAATATTTGGAAAAGTGTGTAGTTTCATTTCATCAATTTCATCATTATAACATCCTTTATTATCTACCTACCTACCTTATTGCTGAACCTAGGGTTCTCTTAAAGCTTGGGAATGCCAAGCTTACATATACATACATATATAATATACAGAGATGGCAAACAAGTATAGGTACGGTTCGCATGATGTTCCAGCAACATCAATAGGCATACCTAACCTTTTGGTGTAGGTTACATGTACATCCTATCCGTTTCGCCTCAAAGGAAAAACGCTATTATACTTATGACATGTACGTACGTTTACATGTACGTTTTATTCTTAAATGAAATAATCTGCTCATTAATACACATTTCACAACACACATAACCTCACCTACATGGTAAATCTTTGAAACGATTTTCTGTCAAAATCCCATTACAAAAAAATATGCTATGATTACACTTTATGTTAGTAGGCCTTAGATCAATCTCTTTCGGGTGTTTTTACTAATGCACGCGAAGTATAAAGGCGACACTCAAAGTACATGGGGTTTTGCCAATCTTCTTTGTTGTGACGAAGAAAATGGACAGAGACACTGTTCCTTCCGAGTCGATTGTAAAAAGTATACAATCTGTTTTTTTTGATATCCCATAACTCTAGGGTTATATTCTGTAGGTAAAAATAATACTAAAACTCCTAGAATAAATAGGTGGTCCAAAAATGCATCGTTTCGGAGATATCATCAATCATAATTAATTTAGGTCAAAAATTGTCACCAGTATGACGAATCTTTATTTTTGCGAGGTTGCCAAACTTCGCAGTAGTGTAGTAAAATAAATAATAAAATAAAATATGTAGGTATATTGGTATCGGGGCTTCCCGGCGGCAGCTAGTGAAGGGAAAGCTACCTTGTCGACATCGATGAAACCTCAAGTAGTTTGAATATCTAAATTACGAAGCAAAATTTAAATGACATTACATCTTATTTAATATGCGTTTCAACTAAGAATAGGATGACCTTGACGCCATATTCTGATTTAATGCACGTTTTTCTAATACTTACACGCTCTTAAAAATATGAAAGTAACATTAACAAGATAATAACGATAATAAATACTACTGAAAATTAATTTGCAGTCTTTTTTAATATGTAATTGTCGTCACAATAATTATAAAGGTCATCCTATTCTTAGTTGAAACACATTGTACGCTTTAGTAGAACTACTACTGCACCAAAATGATCGGGTATGCTACCTAAACTAACTACGAATTAGCATCATTCATTAAGGTTTGTAACCTATGGCTAAAGTTTAAATTAAGTACTGGGTGAAGGTTATTATTAATTTGAGCCACCTTCGTAATATTCGCACTTTTGCTTGACTAGAAAATTCGTAATCTTCATTAAATAATTATGTGCGTTAAATCAAAGTAAGTGTTTAATGACATTGAAGACTGATTACGGGTTTAATCGATATCGATTTCATTAAAAAAGCAGCACAACATATCCTAGCGCGCGGCGCGCAAGAGTTGCCTAGATACTTACAATGATAACTCGGTGAAGTGCACCTGCTACGACTCGGGTTTTTCACTCTCTCATTGGCGCTTGTCGCTTTGTGTAAGTAAGATAGAGCTATTGAGTAGGTTCCTGCGTAGCGTCACGGGCTCGGACGGGACGGTTAACAATGAGTACTATGTGTGTGTAGTGCTCGGAATATCAGGGTTGTCACCTACGAGTTTATAATGCGTAGGTAGTTATGTACGTAAGATTTTTTAGTCTTTCATTCATTAGGAGTCATTGGCTTTTTTCTGATTTTTCCTGTGTTAATTCTTCTAAGCGAAACGAACGGCCTGGATAGCCACATCACATGTACCTAATATGTTTTAGATATTCCAATTAAGTAACTGAATAAGACTTTTTTGGAATTTATTATGTAGGTACAAATCAATAAACGAATTTAAAAATGTTTATGTTAGTTTCCATGAGGTATCTATCCTAGCTGTTTACTTGAGGTATTCTTCGTAGCGCTCCCGTTTTGAAACGCTCCCATCTAAGCGCTCCCGTTTTGTTCCTCCAAGCGCTCCCAAAAAGAGCGCTTCGAGGAACGATTAAAAATATTAAAATTGATTTCCTCGAAGCGCTCCCATGATTAACTTTCGGATAGAGATGGGACTATACTAACTGAAATTATCGATAATAAGTAGAACACATTGTTATAATATACAACTAGCGGCCCGTCCCGGCTTCGCACGGGTTTGGTAATTATTATTTTTTTTGTTTTATTGTAAATCCTTTAGTCCACCAAATAGATGAATATAATCTACCGACATATGTACCTATTCATATTTTTTTATTGTTTAGAAAGCTTATGATTTCTCTCCATTATGTTTCCCATTACTACCCCCTTCCCCGCACACCTCAATGTTTTTTTTCGGAAGCATTTCGTAGAAATAAGGCAATGAGGTGTCTATCGTTTACGTCAATGGTAGAAATGACTTTCCTTGTCCTAGGCGGGGCGAGAGAGTGTCAGACTCTTACTGACTAAAACCATCTACTGACTAAAATCACCTGCTCTGAGCCGGGATCCAGTAACGTATTGCGCTCAACGGTGATGCTACCTATGCGATTGATAAAATGGTTAAAACAATTTTATAATTAATTTTTGCCAAAAATAGCGATACTAACTTCTTAACTAAGAGTTAAAGATGCGGCGCGCGCGGCGTGTGAGTCCTGCACACACACATACAAACCGTAACCCCGCCTCCCCATTGTATCCTAGAGAGTCGCGTTTAACGAATTCACACGAACCCAGCCGAGCATTGCCCGAACTTGTGTTTACGTAAAATTGCGATTTGTTGTTATCGCAAGTTGCGCGAATGTGTCACGGAAGCAAGTTTGTTTACTAATAAAGTTTGTGAAATAATTGTGTGAGCATGGAACCAATTGCTGGACCAAGTACTGGAAACGTGCTAATTAAATACGTCCAAAGTAAAAAAGGAAAGAAAGTGTTGTTATGTGATAATTATACAGGGTGGTAGGGAAACGCTTCCGAAAACGAAGACAGGTGATAGGGCTAGTGATTCTCGATACGATACCATAAAAAAAAACAGTTTTTTTTTTTTACAATTTTACTAATTTTTTTTAGCTTTTTCGTACACTATGCGGTGAGAACAGTTAAATGAAACCATTATTTGCCATTAAACAATTTTTTTTTCTTTACAACTCTATCAAGCAATGTATTCGTAAATAAATATCAGCTGACAATCGCGCATAGCCCCGAGTTCAAAGTGCGCGAGCGCTTGCCGACAGCAGCGCGGCCAACGACCCCTTTGTTCACGCGATTGATGTGCGTCAAAGTTGAAGCAAATATCTTTTCAGTTCACTATTACCTTCTGGGATATCTACTTTCGGATTCCATTCATGCAAGGTTCGTAATGATTTTCCCCTTGAACCGGGTTACAATTTTGATCCGAATGTTCGCAAATTATGTTCACAAATCAGAAAAATCCAGATGTTTATGCTTAACCTTGAGATCCATGTCGAATAGAGATAATAAGATACCTACTGTGATTGGGAAAGAGCACTTTCGTTAATTCATTCAATAAAATTTTGCACAGTAAGAAAATTGAAATGTTTACCTACCTACATCATGGTCAGATTATCTCTAGATCTGGGGTCGACGACTTCATATCGGCAAACTTAACAATAACTATCCAAAATCAAAACAATAATAATACAAAAATTAGCAAAATAACGAGACGCGTATAAGTAACGAAGAGGCTCACCGTACTGAGGCGACGGCCGACGAGTCACGCGACGAGGCTAACACGGGGAGGTGAAGGGGGAAGCGAGATGGACCATTCCAGCGAGGTACAGAGATAATTGTGACATTCGGTCGAATTCTGATAATCAAGGTAAATGATTACAAAAGTCATTGGTATTTGGCCGAGATTTGAACCCGGGTCGGGTCACTTCACTTGATAGAGAGAAGCTTCGACGACTATTGCGCGGCGTGGGCGGCGACCTAGACATCCTTTGTAAAGCGCCGCCAAAATAAAGAAAAATAAACATTACAGAGGCTCCAAATGTTTTAAATTAATGGGCCGTGTCGTGCATTTAATAACAGTTTTGTATGTAAGTCGTTAATCGATAGTGAATGAAATAAAGTAAAAAATCGCCGACTTTACCCGTGAATGACTAAAAAAATTTCATCACGTGCACCGTTTCAAGCAAATAGCGCGCGTGAATCAATTAAATTTGAACTTTATGTCAATGTAATTACGGGTCACACGACGCGCACTCGTTTATTGCTATAACTGTATCCTTCATTAAGTAGGTATGTAATACCAATCAATTGAAAGTGGATAATTTAATTAATATAATCTAAAAAACTCGTTAAAACTAATTTAAAAGTTATAAAATGAAAACAGCTTGTAATTATAAAGCATTTAAAGTACAATTTCATATCATTTAAAATTAATTGGTTTCTGGTTATCATTATTCTTCTAACATTTTCTGTAATTTGTTGATCTTTGCACATGAAAAGACACCGCTACCTATGTGATTCCCCGTCCACGCACACACGCGTGGCGCGCGGCGGTACGTTTGTCGGCCGGCGCCGCCGCACGTGGCCAGGCGGCATGTTTGATGTTCTTAGTACTTCTTAGTAATCTAGTTAGTTCCTTTCAGACTCAGTTCGTGAGCGAACGCGCGTTACGTTTAATCGGTCGATAGGTATTGAACCGTATTTAATACTGTTTTGTTAGTTTTAAATTTGTATTTAGTTATTATTGTTACGTTTTTAGTGTTGTTTTATTGTTTTTTAGTTATAGTACAGTTTTGTTGTGTTTAACAATGCCTGATGCATACGTGTACAGTGCTCGTGAATACGGCAACATGTTAATGTGTTTAGGAGAAGCCCGTGGCAATGCTTCTCTTGCGTTGAGAATTTACCGAGACAGATTTCCGAACGTCCGGCATCCGTCTGATTCTCGCATGATAACGGCAGCTTTTCAGCGAGTTTTAGAAAATCGACCGATTGCTCCGATAGCCGCAGGTGGTGGACAACAAGTGAATGTTCAGACAGAGGAGCGTATTTTAAATTTGATTCGCCAAAATCCTCGCTTGGGCACACGAAGTGCAGCGAAATTATTGCGGCGCCGGGGCGAACCGACAGTCTCTCACTGGACAGTTCACAAAGTCTTGCGCCGGAACAGAATGCGGCCCTACAAAATACACAAAGTACAAGCTTTGCTACCTAACGATCACGTTCGTCGTCGTGCGTATTGTCGTTGGCTGCTAGATCAACAACAACGTGCGCCTGGCTTTATTGAGCACATTATCTGGACGGACGAGTCCACTTTCACGAGGAACGGGATGTGGAACAGGAGGAATGCTCATGTATGGTCAGACGTGAACCCGTCCGCCACTCAAGAAACCGGCCATCAGACCCGATGGTCCGTCAACGTATGGGCTGGTGTTTTTAATGGACGAATTCTAGGACCAGTGTTTCTACCGCAGCGCCTCAATGGATCAGAATATCTTATTTTTTTAAACGAACATTTAGATGATATGCTAGATGATGTATCGTTGGCTGAATTTCGTCGAGCATGGTTCCAGCACGATGGTGCTCCACCGCATGTTACGCGCCCTGTCCGCGAGCGTCTCACTGAGCTATTTGATGACCGCTGGATCGGAAGAATGGGGCCGCACGCCTGGCCGGCTCGTTCACCTGACCTAACACCTTTGGACTTCTTTTTGTGGGGTTATGTGAAAGAAAGAGTTTTTAATCGGGAATGTGACAGTGCTGATGAAATGCGGGGCAGAATAGTGAGTGTTTTCGATAGACTTCGTGCAGAATGTGTTGAGGATCCTACACTATTGCCTCGTGTTCACGGGTCGACACAACGACGGGCCCGACTTTGTATTGAAAGGGATGGAGCGCAGTTCGAGCCAAACCTCATAAGGTCGCAAAGGATTTAGACAGGTACGTAAAATGCCTCTGTCAGCTTTAATGTTTAACAGTGGGCTACGAATAATGCGATTAAAATTCATAATTTTTGTGAAGTGTTGTAAAGGTAGGCATTTTGAAAGTGATGTTTGTAAATTCCGTATAAATCCCGTGACTCGGCCGTACGGAGCGCTCGGCGCCCGAAACACGCGGACGCAAGGTGGCGCGTATGTTGCGTTGCGTGTCAGTGACCTCACGTTTTGGACGGTTTCCATTGCGTGTTTACGAAATATGAAGTCTTGAAAATAACCAATTTAAAGTGAAAGGTTATTGGTATCCGTTTGCATTTAGGTAGTATATAATCTACGTTCTGGCTTCGGAAGCGTTCCCCTTACACCCTGTATATACAGACCTATAAAAGTTAATAAGAATGGGAACAGTGTGTGGCGGTGTACAATAAAGACGTGTGGTGCCTTCCTAACTCTTAATAAATATGAAGATATTTTAAAAAAGAACGAACATTCTTGTCGGCGTAATGAGGCATCACAATTTGTGCGAGAAGTAGTGGAGGATATTCACCAAGAAGCCATGTCCACCTTAGACCCTCTCCCTGAGGTTTATAAAAGAAAACTTAATTGTTTATTAGACCAGGGAATTAATTTGACAAATCAAATACCAGAGTTTGAAAATATTAAAACTGGACTTTATAATAAAAGAAATAAAAGTTTTGGAGTTAAGCGTTTGTTTGGGAAATGTCTAACAGATGTGCAAGTAAGTAATTAATATAAAAATATGTATATTTTATTTGATGCCTTGCCCTTTAGAGTCACATTAATCTATGCTCTAGCACAGATTACGTACTGATACTTTACTCCATAGAAAATTTATAAAACCTACTGCTATATTAGCCTACTCCGTCGCGTCAGCAACCACTGCATGCTTAAATACTCAAGCGTACAGTTGTAATTGCTTCGCACCGAGCGATCCCACAGCAATCGCAGGGCTGCTCTTCGATAAATAACTTTTTGTGTTTATGTTATTGAGAACTGTGATTATGTTTTAACTATTTTTTTTATCAACACATCTAGATAAATAGAGGTCAGTATGAAGGTAAAATAAAAAAAATCTTTAAAAGTTGCATGTGTTTTATATATATTATAATTATGTAGGTATCATGTTTAGATAAATTTTGTTTATCTAAACATAATCGTTATTTTCGTCAACGTTTTTGTAAATACCGATCACTACCAATGACCATAAATTTCTTGTTTTAGGTGCCAAAATCATTTCACAACTTCACCCTTGCGGATTATGATGAAGGTAAAAGGAGGATCCTTTTGTTTGCTACCGAGAAGAGTAGAGGGGAATTAGGAAGATGTCGTCATTTATACTGCGACGGGACTTTCAAAAGTATGTCAAAACCATTTAAGCAGCTGTACAGCATCCATGGAGAAATCGATGGCGTTGTGAAGCCACTAGTATATGCTCTATTATGTGATAAAAAGAAGTCAACATATAAATTATTATTTCTGTTGTTGAAAACAACAGTACCAAATATGCAGGTTGATTTTTTTAAAAGCGACTTTGAGGAAGCCGCAATCAGCGGTTTTTTAGCAGAGTTTCCAAATGCAGTTGCAAGTGGGTGTATTTTTCACTACAAACAAGCGCTTAAAAGAAAATCTCGAGACCTAGGTCTATCCAAAAATTGTATTTTTAGGAAGCATGTTGCTTTGTGTATTGTATTACCTCATTTACCTGCCTCAGATTTAGATGATGCATTTCTTTATATAATGAGTCAGTCTCCACAGGACAAAAATATCACAAAATTCAATGATTATATGGTTTCCCAATGGTTAGAACACCGATTTTGGAAAAACAAATTTACATGTTACGGTGAAAGGAATAAAACAAATAATTTCGTGGAATCACATTATTCAGACATTAATAAAAAAATCAATCAAAAGCAAGGTGTAAATTTAGCCAAACTGCTAAGGTATTTACAAAACTATTGTAACAATTTTGCTAAAATAAGATTAAAAATGAACATTTCCGAAAATCAGAAACATGCCCAAGAACGAAACAATGTAATTGAAAATATATTACATCAATACGTGTCTGGCGCTATTTCTATAGGACATTGCCTAGAGATGTTAAGATTTTAATAAGTATTTTTGCACCTGTTAGTAATGATTAATTAAGGATTATTATTTTCCGAGTGACTAATAACTTAAAAGTCGACTAAATGTTTGCAACAAAAAAAATAGAGTGGGTACCATATATAATGGGTTGGCAGCTAATAAGGAGTATCGTAATAAGTAATAGGTAGTATATTAATATATCAGTAATAAGCTCCGTTTTAATTTGTTACCAGGAGAAACTGGATGCAATCTGGTCTTTAGGGCACCCCGACTCGGACAGGTTAGGTTAGAAGGGGATGGCGGGGTCGATAGACCCCGCCATCCCCTTCGTGGTTATTTTTTATAAACCACCCAGAAGTAGGAGCCCCGCTTCAATACGATTTCGATACAAGTTAACAACTTTTTGTTTCTCTCAAAAATACCCAGTAGTTTTTATTTTATTAGCATTTAAAAAGTTTCGAAAAATATTCAGTCGCGCTGGCAGACTCGCTAATGCGTATGACGTCACAGTACCGTGGCGTGGAGCTAGTCGCCAGGGGTTATTCCCGTTCGTCCACACCCCGTCGCCAGTGGTACACACAAAGTACTAATGTAATTATTATGTAGGTCTACTGCAATGTGATTATTATACGTATATAATTTATATTAAGTATATCTATGCGTTTTGTTTATAACATCCTCTTTGAATACCTACACAATAACATTGGTCCTTGTATACACATAAGACTGCCGAAAGCAAAAAGATATTATTCTCTCAATTTCGTAATTTGGTTAAGCAACTTCGAAGTCGATGATGCACACATGAGTTTTTAAAAATTATCGATATAATTCATTACTTCATGCTTTTCCCTATTTTTAAACGTGGGAGCGCTTCGAGGAAATAAATTTTAATATTTTTAATCGTTCCTCGAAGCGCTCCTTTTGGGAGCGCTTGGAGGAACAAAACGGGAGCGCTACGAGGAATACCTCGTTTACTTTTCTGAAACACTAAAAAGTTTTTCATTCCAATGTGCAAAGTTGAAATGACGTCATTTTACAAGGATAGTATCTAGTTTGCGTGGCTAAACATAACTAAAGTTGAGCTACACAAACTAGATACTATCGTATGATGTTAAATTGTTGAGTAACATTAAGTACCTGGATCCCTTCGTCCTTTTTTATAATATCCATACGCATTTTACCAAACACGAAATCAAACCTGTCCTGATCGAATCTCACTTTCACAACTAGTTTATGACTCAATTACCTACATAAATATTGACAACCCTACTAATTCTTTTATCCGACACCGACCTGTTAGGTACTAAATACAATGAACGCACACATGGAACTCGTAGCGTTAGCAAAAAGTAAAATTATTTTTAGCAAGCCCTTTGTTTAACACTTGTTTCCTGACTTTCGTCTCGCTTACAAGTTTCTGTGCCACGTAAAATTGTTACGGTTTTGCTGTTATTTTATTGTTGTTTTTTATTAAGTTTTCTTGTTAATTTGTTTTTGTTGAACTTTGTACGTTGAAGTGTTTTGGGTGTTAATTCAGTTACAATGCCGAGGCACAACTATCCGCCAGAATATCAAGCATATCGCACCTTTAGAATTATACAGACCCAATACGAAATTTTGATATTTTGACTTTCCGCCACAGAACGACCTAAAATGATCATCTGCATCGACTTTAATTAAAACAGTGACCGATTTATGAGTAGAAAAGGACAAACACATATTTCGGTCTTTATCGCTCGGCCCCTGTTCCCCGCGCCCTCTCGGGTTTAGAGTGACGCAATCAGTAATGTGCCACGCGTCATAAGTGAAAGTCGCTAAGTGTATGTTTTTGTGGAGACCTAATCCAGATTCAGTCTTTACATTACTGAAAAATAAGGTATGTACACGTTACTTTTTTGGGTACTTAGTCTGAACGGCCCAAATCGAATGGCACGTGGGCCATTCGCACGTAAACAAAAATCGTCTACGTTCAAATGGCCCGGTGGTAAAATGAATTTAAAAATAATTCAAAAGTACAGTCGCAAACATTGTATTAGTCACATAGTTTATGAATTTTAACTAAATAAATATTTAATTATTTGAAATCGTCTAAATAAACGGAATACATCTTCATAACCGGTCGGCACGATTTCAGGTAGCTAGATAAACAATGACCCTTTCTTGTCATCCAATCACAAGCAGGATGCTTAACTGTGACGTCAGAGGAGTGTGGAGAAATAATGTTTAATATGCAGCTTAGTAACACCACTGTTAATTTTGCAATTGTCCATTAATGTTGTGCATTGAATTTTTACTTTCGAAGATTTGTGTTTTGTTTACTGTTGGATCCTGGTAAGTTTTTTTTTATATATTATAAGGCTAATTGCATATACTGCAATATTTTTCTCAAAATATTTCTTCAGTTAAAGGCGTTTCCTATGTACATTATATTCTCTATCTTTTTGGGTCCATGAACATAATATGATCGAATTTAATAATATAAGTATATCTCTCTAAACTCGTTTGTAAACCACATCAATATTCGGGCTAAAGACTAAGCTACCAGATTTTATTTAGAACATAAATAATATACGACCGGGACTAGATTTCAGAGCATACACATACAAATCTGTATCATATACTTTCACACTTCTAAGGCCCATATTGTATATTCTAGGTTTAAATAATCAAAGAAATGGATGACGCACATCCCTCTACATCACAATCTGCAAGTGAGGGTATATCAAGAAAAGGTGCTCGCCTTCTACGTAGAGGTGGTTATGAATATAATTGGAAAAGGCTTAACAAAGACGGAACAGAACTTTGGCGTTGTGCAAAAAAAAGTACGTGCAGTGCTTCTATTAAAACCAAAAGTAACCTTTTAACAGTTGTACGTGAAACATCGCATAACCATGGACCTAAAGACTTAGAAACAAGGGAAATTAAAGAGCAAATGGAAAAATGTATTAACGCTGTTCAACACGATGTATTTATTCCGATTCCTCAAATATTTAATGAGCACATGCAAATACTTACACAAAAAGGAGTACAAATTTTACCTAAGTTTGAAAATATAAGCAAACATCTATACCAAAAACGAAATAGTTCAATTGGAGCCAAGAAACTTTGCTTTAGAAAAGGAGCTGACGTTATTATCCCTCAAAAATATTTATTTATGTTATTTGCGGATTATCAATACAGACAAAAAAGAATATTAATATTTGGACATAAGATTTCATTGTTTATTTGAGGCAGTCAAGAAGTTTCTTCTTTGATGGGACATTTAAGATCTGCCCGAATGGTTTTTATCAAGTTTTTACAGTTCATGCAGATATCGGAAGCACTCAAGAATTTGTTAACGTGATTCCTATTTTGTATGCTTTACTACCTGATAAGAAGCTTGACACATATCAGTTACTATTCGAATTAATAAAAAGTCAGGAACCAGAATGGAAACCGACTTATGCCACTATGGATTTTGAAGCGGCTACCATAGTTGCATTACAAAATATTTTTCCAGATGTTAAAATAACAGGGTGCAATTTTCATTTTAATCAATGCTTGTGGCGTAAAGCAAATAAATTAAATCTACACAAGACCCATTCAGGCAAGGCACATATAAAATTATGTACAGCATTATCACACATTCCTCCACAATTCGTTGACGATGGTTGGCTTTATATTATGGCAGAAAGTCGGTGCAGTGATAATTTTACAAAATTCAACGATTATTTTGTTAGCACATGGCTAGAAGATAAGGTGAATTCAAGTGTCTGGTGTACATATAATAAATATCATAAAACAAATAACATTGTAGAGTCATGGAACAATAGAATTAGAAAATTCATAAAAGTCAAACCAAATATTGGTCAACTTCTACAAGGGTTGCATAACGATTTCAAATATTATTCAAATCAGTTAAGGAAACCTGATGGCATCAAAATTTCAAAAAGGAAACCTGAAACTTTAACAAGAAACTGGAAAATTCAAAGTACAGTAGAAGAATTATTGACTGGACAAATAAGCGTGGGGCATTGCTTAGAAAAATTAAAGTTTTAATCAATAATATTGTTCAGTCGTATTTTCTTTTTATTTTGTTGATTTTTTATTTTAAAATAAGCCCGATTATTACTAAATCTTATTGTTTAATTGTATTTTTATATTTTGTTGATTTGTTTTTCTAAAATAAGACTGATTTTAGGTAAATCTTATAGTAAATTCTCATATTTTGTTGATCTGTTTCCTTAAAATTGCTGGCTGGTTTTGACTAAACATTGTTGTATAATTATATTTTTATGTTTGTTCATTTGTTTCTCTAAAATAAGACTGATTTTCACTAAATCTTATTGTTTAATAGTAAATTCTCACGAATTGAGGATTTTTATTCTTTAAAATTAGGCTGCGTTAAACTAACTTTTTAATTGTATTTTTTTTATATTTTGTTGATTGGCCTATTTTGGCTTATTGTTTTATTTTATCTTATTGTTTAATTTTTTATGTTGATTTGTTTCACTACTTATACCTAACATAATGACCATATTTAACTTTTGTAAACATTTTACATTGTTGTTGATTGTTTTAATGAAGATAATACAAATCTAAGAAAAAAATATCTTTTATTTAAACTTTTTACTTTTGCACCCGAATGTAAAGACGCCAGCACGTCAAGATACACCCTCAACATAAGTATAGCTACGACGCGGCATGGCATGTTAGAAAGAAAGTATCTTTGGCATGATTGGTGGAATTTTCAACGTTTCCAAAATTAACCAATAGTTGCGCATACTAACAATTAACAGCCAATAATTCATGCCTTACTAGGAATAGGCCACACCCCCATGCCCCTGCGCAACTAGTCAACTACCCCGAACGTCAGTGTTTGCTTATTCATGCTCCATTACGCCCGTGTTACAAAATTCGTGGTTCGGCCGGTAGTTAGTCCAAGTGTGACGTGTGACATATTTTATTAACTTTACTATGGCGCCTCAATTGACGCAAATAGAAAGGGATCGCATCATAGCTCTCCGATTGAGTGGATGCCGGATATTCGATATTTGTCGGCAGACGGGCATAACGGTGAGTAAATTTTTTTTATAATTAAGTATAATTTATAAATTTAAATAAATAATAGCTAATCCTGAAAAAATGTGTCATTGATGAAAAAATGTGTCACTCAAATAATTTACTTATTTTTACACAATTTACACAATTTTTCTAGAAAAATCTAGAGAACTTTCTAAATAAGTAAACGATTTATGTTATTTGAGTGATATTAAATTAAAGTGTTACCGTTTTTGGTGATAAAACTGTAATAAATTTTATTGAATACCTATTCATATGCTGCTTCTAGCGGCGGGTATGGTCTGAACCATAATATTTTATTAACTTTGTGCCTACCGTATCCTACGAATAAGGGTGTTTCTCAATTTTCGTGCATATTACACGTCCAGATCAAAAACCTTTTTATAAAAAAAAAACAAAGTCGCTCCCGCTGTCTGTACGCTAAGATCTTTAAAACTTCGCAACGGATTTTAATGGAGTTTTCAGCAATAGATAGAGCGATTCAAGAGGAAGGTTTATATGTATATAAATTAATCCACAATGCCCCACATAACTATCTACATAGCACACGTGCGAAGCCGAGGAAAGTCGCTAGTTATCTTTTTCTTTACATAGCTGCATAGTATAAAACAAGCCACTCCCGCTGTCTATACGCTTAGATCTTTTAAACTTCGCAACGGATTTTAATGCAGTTTTCAGCAATAGATAGAGTAATTCAAGAGGAAGTTATGTGTAGGGTAAGGGGAGGTATATTGGTGATATAAGTAATTTGGTGATATTTTTTAAACAGAATACCACAGAGTTCCCTATGCAAGCACATTCAAGAGACAGCGCTAGCGAGTTGTTACGAGTGTGAGGAAGACAGATATATATTACGCGCTTCACTGCATCGTTCCCGCGTTTAGTAAACAAACTTTTCTGACAATCGTGAATCAGTGGCGCCATTGCTTAGCGAATGTGGGCTATGTTTACGTATTTCGGTAAAATTAATAGATTTAATTGGTGTTTGACTGATAAAACTTACTAAAATCGTTCAATAAACTAACGATTAATAAAAAACAGCTGTAGTGAAGTCGTGATTCAGTCAAGGTAAGTTTTTATTCCTTAAGTTGTGTCGGTTGTTTCTTAGTGTTTTTGCCAATATTTTGGATTAGATTTTGAGAGGTTAACTTTAGACCTATTTTACGCTTGCATTTAAAAATATACTAGAGAAGTCTATTATAGAGTTTGAAAGGTATTATGATAAGGAATTCGTGAATGTATTTTATTTTGAATTTGAGCTTAGTTTTTTTTTATCACCAAATTACCTGTACAAGGATTTTTGATATCACCAAATAACCTATTTTTTTTTGTACCTCTAGATTGGCAATGGAGAAAGAGAGTAAATATAGAAAATATAACCAGCAGCAACTTCAAAAAGCCGTCAGTTTAGTAAGAAATGAAGGTAAAACCATTTATAAAGCTGCTAAGGAAGCAGATGTCCCATGGAGCACCTTAAAGCGTTACCTAGGGAATGAAGAGGATTCTGTACGAAAAATGGGGAGGCCTTATGCATTATCTTGTGACTTAGAGTTGACTCTTTACAATTATATTGTAGAAATGCAAGAATTGGGTTTTGGGCTTACTGTTTATCAAATTAGAAAATATGCCTATGATCTTGCTGAAGTGGCTGGACGGGAGAACTTCTTGCCATCAGCTGATCGCGTTGCAAGCAAATGGTGGTGGAATAGCTTTAAAAGTAGGTACAATTTATGCTTACGTGTACCAGAAAATCTTTCAGCCTATAGGGCTTCTATGGCTAATGAGATCATGATCGAGGACTTCTTTTCGAAACTAGATGATGTTCTTACGAAACTCGCTATCAAAGACAAACCACATCTAATTTGGAACTGTGACGAGACTGGGTTATCATATGTAGTTAAACCATCTAAAGTTGTTACTGGAATTGGAAAAAAGTACATTTATAAAAGATCCTACGCTGAGCGAGGTCAAACTCAAACAATGTTAGCATGCATTTGCGCTGATGGGACATGGATTCCTCCTATGATAATATTTAAAGGTGTTAGGTGGAACGATACACTTAAAAATGATGCTCTTCCCAACGCATTAATCAAACTATCTCCCAAAGGATGGATAAATTCGGAATTATTTTTAGAATGGCTAATTTTTTTTTATAACTGCCATACCACCTGAACGTCCTGTAGTCCTGCTGATGGACTCACATTCTGCACATATTGGAGCAGAAGTTCTTAAAGTTGCGAAAGATAACCAAGTTCATCTATTTACTTTCCCAGCTCATTGCACTCATCTATTGCAGCCTCTTGACGTAGGTTTATTCAAGCCACTTAAAAGTTACTGGCGCGACAGCATGAATAGGTACATGAGCAATAACCCTACAAATGCTCCAAATCGCAGTAACTTCCATTCCATCATGAATCCAGCATTCATAAGCGCCTTTAATAAAAAGAATATTGAGAATGCTTTTAAAAAAACAGGCATTTGCCCTATAAACGGAAATGCAATTTCAAAGGAAGCGTTACGACCTTCAGCTTTAACTGACACAGCTCCTGCTGCATGCCCTGCTCCTGTAGCTTCAGCGTTGATATGTACATCATCTGAAAGTTCTTCTTCAAGTCCTATACTCACAGTGGATCACATTTTAAAAATACCCAAAGCTTTAAAACGCCCAGAAAAGTCAAGAAAAAGAGATTCTAGCGCGAAATGCTTAACACTGACAAGTGCTAATGTAAATGAAAATATAATAAATGAAAACCTTCAACCCCAGCCCTCAACATCGGGAAAATCTGCTCAAAAAGCAAAAAAAAGTAAAATTCAAGACATTGAAGATGATTGGGAGTGTGGATTATGTGAGGTCTTGTACTCAGCTGATGTTAAAAAAAGGAATGGAGCCAAATGGATCCAGTGCTCGTATTGTTTGACCCCATACCACGACATCTGCGCATCTATCGAAGATACTGATGCCGAGGAACAGCTATATTATAGATGTGATCGTTGCATGGAATGATATTTATTAAAGGGCCAAACATTTTTTATTTTAAGTTCAAAATATCTGATTACATAGCCAATTTACATACTATCACCAAATTTCCTACCCTATATCACCAATCTACCGGACTGTGTCGCCAACTTACCTCAGATTTCTTATGTATTCAATCAACATTTATTCTCAAAATTATTAGATTTTTGTTTAGCAAACTATTCCCAATGTTTACTTCAAACATTATATAATGTAACAAAATAAAAATGACTTTTTGTTTAGTTGCCAAATTCCTATAGAATTCGTTTGTTTCTTTTTATCACCAATATACCTTTCCTTACCCTATATAAATCCACACTCCATACTGCCCACGTAGGTCGGCCCGTGAAATCCTTTTTTTTTATTAAAACAAGCTTGTGAGTGTATTTTTAGATTGTTTTATTCCTCTTGATTGCTAAATCCCTACCGTTCTCATTACCGTCGTATTCCGATTTTTATATGATAATAATTTCTTTGTTATTTGGAGAAGGAAGGTAAAATTGACTAAATATTGTAAGATTATCTAAGTATATATTAATGACTAGCTGACCCGTGCCCACTTCGTTGGGCGGTAAAAAAATTCGACCGTTTTTTCTCAGACTTACTTTGCAAATCCAACTACCACAAAAAATCTTTTCATTATTCGGGTTAACATATAGCCTATGACATTCACAAATAACGTGGCTTTCTATTGGTAAAATAATTTTCAAAATCCGTTCAGTAGTTCAAGAGATTACCCCCTACAACCTCACAACCTCACAAACTTTACCTCTTTATAATATTACGAGTAGTATAGAAGTATAGATATTAGAAAAAAACAACGTTATTCGGCAATGAATTTCAAACTTAAAAATATCATGGAATATGCACGAAATACGAGAAACACCCATAAATGTCTGTCTCGCCATAACAACCTATCGGTAGGTTTCTTTCATGTGTTCTTTGGTTCTTTCCTAATGAGTTCCCGGTATTGTAAGTTTTTAACGCTGCGCGCTATTCCAAGCGCCATTGTTATTTTTTTAAAGTCGGTACTGCTTGTTGGATTTTAAAGTAAATACGCAACTGCGCAGTTCTTTTTGTCTGTTGAAACAATGTAGAGATAAGGCCTTTTTAGTCATGTTTGTGTGTAAATAATAAGTAATTTAAAATTAATAAGCTAGCAATTATTGTAAGGAATCATATAAGTAGCCTATTGAGTAATCATGTGCAAATAAACTATAGCTATTTGATTCGTTCCAGAAAAAAAACAGTTTACTTCTGGCTTCGGCGGTGGCATGAAAGCGGAACTCTCGAAGCGCACCACCGCCAACTCTACGCGAGAGCCACGACGGCGGCAGACGATGCGGCTATGGTCGCTGCACACTGCCGACCCGTTTTTGAGCACAAGAGTGACCTCAACTTCATACAGTGTGAGTCCAGGTATACCTTGTTATCACACATATCACTATCTTATTCATAAAGGACAATGCCCATTTTGTTAAGACTTTTGGGCCCCTAAAAAACTTCGTGTGTCACTGTGATTTTAACTTTATTTTGTAGACTTAGAATTACCTTTTCATACCCTGAAAACGATTTTCAAATTTTCACCCTAGTTTAAGAGAAATCGTATGTTTTTGGATTCTGGAATTGAGGTGACAAAACAAGTTTTTTTTTGTTCTAAACATATTTGTAATTAAAATAATAATTTTGTTTAAGTATTAACATTGATTCCTGAATTAAGAAAATATTACATAACTTCTTCTCTTCCCAGATATTATTTAGGTTAAGTACTTGCGCTTACAAATATCCCTTGCCGTGCCATGCCAGCAGTCAGCGTTAAGTAGGCTGTGCTCACCACTAGGTACTGTTGTTAAAAATAAATACTTACCTACGACTAAAGCCTTAGGTTAGAGGAGCTCATGGCTAAGTTACAACAAACGCACGGATCAGTCCCAAGTTAAGTTAAGCTGCTCTAAGGCTGCTTACTTAATTTAAAAAAAACAACAATAAATAGTGGGTAAAATATTTATTCTTCAAGGAATATAGGTCTGGAAATTGCGCTGAGGCGCTTATATCATTAAAACGACCCAGCTTAATTACCACAATACGGTCATAGGTATGAGCGCAGCACCCTACTGTATGATTTGCAACTAAGCAACTACAATAATAATCACTAAACAATTTGTCATATGTTGCTCTCTACTTATCAATAAATATGTGTAATAAATCCTGTTACTTACATGTCTCGATTTAATTATGGCCCTAACTAGTTGTTATAACATGAAATATTAAGGTCAAATCTTTCATTGCATATTTCAACACTGTAGGTACCATTCACCCGCACATGCTCCCCATACTATCTTGCCAGTTTTAATTGGTAAGATCCTAAAGCAAATCTTATAACTCGATTAATGATAATCTTGAAAAGTTATTTAGACGGGGAGCACTGCTGTTTATGCTTTGAAAAATCGTACGTCTTCCATTTATATGTTCCCCGTGAATAAATTCACAACCGGAACCGGCAGTGGTAGTGGAGGTGGTACAGAAATCACAGCATCTAGGATGTTATCAGTCACTGGCGCAGACTCCACGGTGGGTCTGCTAACGCCACCAACCGCCTGGCTCTGTATTTCTCTCGATGCAGCCTCCCAACAAGCACGACAAACTCGTTCCAAATGCAAGACCTAAAAATATAATATTGTATTTATACTATTTATTTTTGTTCAATTAGTTCAAACATAGTTATTCTGCCACAATTAAAACACTTACATGATGAGCGGGTGGGTGTCCATCTTAGTATAACGTTTCTTTGAGGACAGTCTTGACAAACCATACGAATTCTGCGACTTGCAATCGATATGGCACATGCAAAACATATGTTGAGGTGTCCAAGAGCAGGGGATACGAGGGATAGACTTGTGGTTGATGATGTCCGGTTTTGAAAACATTCAAGATGTCATCAGGATAACTGGAATGATAGCAAAAATAAATCAGTGAATTCCTAAATAGATAGATGTACGAGTACATTAATTATTCATGTGCTCATTACAATGGTCTAGGTTTTCTCACAGATCACCTTACACTGCCTAAAAAGGTTAATTTCTGTTATAGCTGAAATAATAGAGATTTACAGTTGACCCCTTGATTGACCAAACATAGGCATCCTAAATGTTCGTACCTATAAGTCTTGAAAATTCCACATTATGAACTTACCGGTGTAGTTGTGTGTTACCGAGGATCTCAGAAGAAGGTCTACCAGGTGTAGACATTTTGCAGGAGTAAAACAGGTGTCCAAGGCTCACTTATACCAATATTATGAGTCAATGTGTTCACTTGTCACTACAACAAGAGTCCAATATCTCAAAACAAATCCACTGGAGGAACGCAAACGCTCAACTGGACAGCTTCAAATTGTAACGAACAGAAGGAAATACGCAGAAATTAATACAACTCGACGCAAAATAAACGGCACGCAGCAATTTGATTGACGCAATGATTTGACAGATATGAGATAGATTTGTCTAAGTGTGACCATGTTAATATTTTGGTAATCGATTTACCAAATCGATTTGTTATAAATAATATTATTTTCATAATTAAAAAGATAGGTTTAATTATAAACGCTATTTAGGGTACGGGAGGTACTAACCTGAGTACTAACCACAATAATGTCTGTGGTACTAACTTTTATTTTTTGGTAATCGATTTACCAAATCGATTTGTTATAAATAATATTATACTCATAATTAAAAAGATAGGTTTAATTATAAACGCTATTTAGGGTACGGGAGGTACTAACCTGAGTACTAACCACAATAATGTCTGTGGTACTAACTTTTATTTTTTAAAGAAACTGTAGTGTAGTGGAACTACTTTTATTTTCTTTATTTGACCCCCCCGTCGTCTACTTCGCGCCAACTCAGTTACATAAGTGTTAGCTAGATTAGGACGTGTGAAAAGCTACTGTAGTCTATCTCCGGTCATTATAGTCGGTGGATTAGTAAAATATCGATATTTCCAATCGATTACAATTATTTAATTGACATAGTCTGTCGTCTGGCAACATTCACGTTAAGTTTTAATGGCGGAACTGATATATATTCAATAGAATAAATATTAATTATGTTTTCCAATGCTAGGGTAAACGAAATATTGATAAAAAAAACTTGAACATGTAAAAATACGACTTAATTTTTGAGAAGTAAATAGTCTTGACACGGCACCGAAACTAAGGGGCCCATTGGTTGTCATTCTCCTTTTTATACTTCGTCATAGTCGCATCAAGCGCACCGCGCGGCCTAGCTAGGACGTTCTAGCGATACCTAATAATTCCTCCAGCTATAGCAGCAATACGTCCGTATTGGACTCAGTGAATGTTATTATTGTTAGTATTACTAGATAATAGATAAATATTTAGTTCTTTAGCACCTATCTTAACAAAGGTGGAATTTTCAATTCGGCGGATTATTTATATGTTTATATTTTGAGGAATAATTTTTAACTGACCCATACTCATATAGTTAAGTTGGCCCGTACCATTATTTTGTCATAATTAAGAATCTTATGTAAGTATTTTTTTGTTTGTTTTAGATTTCAATGGACACCGTTAGAAGGCGCCTAAGGGACGCCGGAAAGAAATGCTGCCGCCCTGCTAAGAAGATTCTAATGAACCAGGCGCATAAGGAGGCAAGAGTAAGTTTTTGCCTGGAATATTATAATTTTGACTGGGCAAACAATATCGTCATTTTTGTGGACGAGAAAAGCTTCCGGTCGGATACGGACGCAAGAAAAATATTATGGCGCAACAGCAATGAGCGCTATGTGGAGGTGAATACTTTACCAAATCGAGCAAGTGGAAGAATATCTCTCAATTTTTGGGGGTGGATGAGCTCAATGGGACCGGGTGAACTGGTGGAGGTTAGCGGGCGCATGACTGGGGATCAGTACGTCGAAATTTTACGTGACGTGATGATCCCCACCGTGCGCCTGCACTATCCAGAGGGCATTATTTACTTGTGCCAAGATAACTGCCGCGTGCACACCTGCAGAGTGGTGCAGGAGTGGTTCGCGGCACAGGATGACGTCATCTGCCTGACATGGCCTGCAAAGAGCCCTGACCTAAATCCAATCAAGAATCTATGGGGTCTCATGGTTCTCGATTAGGATGCCTCAGAAATCCGCAACAACGAAAACTTGCGGCAAGAAGCCCATACTAGGCATGGGAGCATTTCCGAGGCACGGACACCTGCTGGAACATGGTGGCCGGCATGAAAGACAGGCTGAACGCTGTTCTAGATGCGCAAGGTGGTCCGACCAAATATTAAATATTCGGGCAAGTCCATTGTCGGACAATCTGTAACACATAATTATATTGTGTAGAATATACTTTTTTATTTCAAATTAATATCAAACAATCTTTTTATAATAATATTAAAAAAAATACCTAAATTTGCTTCTATTTGTCTGTTATTAAAATTTTACAGTATCTATAGCTATTAGAGTTTTATTTATGTAAGTGACATTTTATTTATCATTTAATAATATATTGTCTTGGCAACGCTTTACGCTCCTTTGTAGTTTACATTTATTACCAACTAAAAGGCCGATCTTGTTGCGTATTTCTGAGGTCAAGTTAGTACTCTTTTAGGTCATGGCATATTCTTTATCGCTAATAACACCCGAGTGAACTTAGTCTTAAGTTTAGTCTACAATACTATAGGCCGTACAGTCAATGTCTGACAACGTGTATTCATTCACACACAAAGACACTCGGTGTCGGACACTGACTGCACGGCGTATAGTGTCGTAGCCTGAATTTAACTTCAGATGACGAACTCCGATGGCAATAGTAAATAATGCACTTCATTCGCCCGGGTTTCCGTAGAAACCTATCCTTTGTGTTTATCCATCCATTTTCACAAACCTTCACATTAAATAGTAGCACAGTTTTACAATTCAATTCATCTAAAATTGTTATTATTTTATTTATCAAAATAAAGGTATTTCGGTATTTCCAACCACTGTTTCTCAAACGCTTATAAATTCTTCCATTGCTCGATTTGGTAAAGACGCCAGACATGTCGTTTGTTGATGTTGTGTCATAATAAACTGGCTTCCTCCATATCCTACATATGGCCGACAAGTTATTTTAGTAAACGCAAATTTTAATGATTTGAAATCTTATTTTATCATGCTTAGCGGTCACATTTCACACACAGCAGGCTGTGCTGTATAATGAAATGTGAATGTCTAACAGTGTTAGATAAGATTCGAAATCATCTGTAAGTATTATAAAAATGCCTTGTCGTGCCGTGCCTCCAGTGGGCGCGCGGCCGTAGACGGCCCAGTCAAGTTATAAGTACTAATCTAGGTAAAAGCTTACTTTTGCTTGGCGGCAGTATTTAACTCTGCTTGGCGCCCATTTAACTGTATCTATTACAAATATAAATAATAAAAAGTTTGTAAAAATTAATATAATCTTGTTGTTTTTAATGTATGGTATAGTTAAGTTTCATATTTTCTATTGTTTGTGTAGTTTAGTTTTATATATATTTTAATTTAGAGTATTGTATTTGTTTTAAGTTTCTTGTTATAATAATTTTAATGTTAAAAAATAAAAAGATAAAGATTGTTGTTCCGCATTTTATTTTGATACTAGCTGACCCGCGCAACTTCGTTGCGTCACTTACATAAGAGACAGAGGCTCTTAGGCACTTACTTATAATACAATTCTAAAGGTAACTGAACTTTCTTTGTTTTATCCACGAACCGCTTCTGTGACATCTCTTAAGATAATCATTAAAATCAAATGATATAAGCGAGATTTTGTTCAAAATTAAGTACTTGTGATGAAAAACGTATTTATTTGTATAAGGATTAATACCATTTTTTTACCTTTTGGCTGCCAGAGTATAAACACACACGCGTGCCCTCCACGGCAAGCCACAATTTTATTTCACCTTCCATTTTGTCACATATTTGTGTCGTTTGGCGTAAAGGACACGCGCTTGTTGTTTAAAATGCATTATTTTAGAAGAAATTAGATTACCATAGAAAATGTTATAGTGAGTCCACCTTAAAAGATAGACATGCTATCGCGGAGTTTTTTTTTAAACTTAATGAAAGAAACCAATCCGTCAAAATGATTGTTGCTTAACTTTAACCGTTTACGCAAAGGAAGCTCTCAAAAGGAATAAATTTTCCCCGTTTTTAGAACATTTGCCATTGATGCTCCGCTCCTTCTGGTCGTAGCGTGATGTTATATTATAGCCTATAGCCTTCCTCGATAAATGGGCTATCCAACACTAAAATAATTATTCAATTCGAACCAGCAGTTCCTGTCATTAGCGCGTTCAACCAAACAATTTCTTCAGCTTTATAATAATGGTATAGATTTCTCCCGCGATTTCACACGTGTTCTCGTAGGAACCTATCCTATGTCCTTTTCTGATATATTAAATCGATTGTAAGTTTTTATAGGTTAGCCATTACGCGGGCTGCCTGTTTTTGATGTGAAACATCTACATGCGCGCCTAGGCAGTAAAACCGACGGGAAATGGCACGACACTGTCATGGCGTGATGCCCCCTCTATGCTAAGTCAAATCAACCTTTTACCATTAAAATGAAGTTTGTTTTGGACCGATTGTTGATCTAAGTATTTCATTTTTGAAAAATACCATGCCACGACCCCACTCAACTAGTTAGGTCGGATGCAGATTTGATCGATAGATATCGATAAAAGAATACATTTAATTTTTAACATTACAATACAAAGATCGTAACATTCATACACTAAATTTATTTTAAGAGTTGCCTTGCCTGTAGCCAATATGGAATATTTTTTTTACATAATTCTTATAATTTTAATAATGTTTGAGAGGTTGCATTGGCTAGCAAGTCATTTCGTGTGTAAG
Source organism: Brachylomia viminalis (assembly GCA_937001585.2). Taxonomy (NCBI): domain Eukaryota; kingdom Metazoa; phylum Arthropoda; class Insecta; order Lepidoptera; family Noctuidae; genus Brachylomia; species Brachylomia viminalis. Next base: position 3,769,756 of record OW443294.2, read on the forward strand.
TAGCGGAATTTACTCGTCAATCGGTTTTAGTTTGATTTTTAATTTCAGATTACAAAACTTCGTATTTTTTTCTGGCCTTTAGCAAAATAAAATGTAGAATCTGTGACTTATGCTAGTTGTGACTAAAATTAAAACGACCAACTAAACGATTTTTTTTATTTGAAGTGCATTTTGATCGTATTTCTTTCAAGCAAATAAGTAGATTGAGGCATGTTCATACGCAATTTGGAATATAATTAGATGGACAAATAATCAACGTTCCTGCTGCAGTTGATACAATGTTAAGGTGATTACAATTTGACATCCTAGTTCAGTTATCATTGGTCAATCTTTAATACAGTCCAATACACCTTGCTACTTACTAACACCACAGCCACTATTACAGAAACCAGAAGATACGTCAAATAATATCCCGTAGCTCCACTGTAAAAACAGTCTCTATTAAAAATACTAACATATTTTATATTATATTTACCTTCAAATAAATAAAATTGAGTGTTTGTTTTTAATTTCAAAATACAGCTTTTTACTGAATACACATGAAAGTGCAAAATATTGGACACGTATTTTTTCTTTTTTCACGTAGGTAAACAAAAAATGAAGACGATACAGCGCGTCGAAAACTCGTGTGACGTCACATTTCAGTACACTTTTTACGGGAAAGTGACGTCAAAAGCCCCCACTCATGATCTTTAATACGTTTTATATCTTCGTATATTTTTTATTGATTTGATAAAATAAAAATACGTGTCCAATATTTTTCGATAATAATCTAACTGAACCATATTTTTTTTACTCAGGAATCATCCCTTTTCTACTATTACATAGATGTTTCAAATTTGCCGGGCGTCCCGTGACGGCCAACTTATTTTTATTACCATGCCATTCTTTCGGTTCGATTCAAGTAGGTATTCAACCTGCTAAACTAGTTTTTTTGCATAGAACAGTTCTGTTATTCTACACCACGACGCGCATACGCACACACCCTCACGCACGCACTGCAGCACGAAACATTACAAGCAAAAACAGACAAAAAGATATTTATCTCTTTCGCACGATTCTCGCTGTTTCTGCTCATAACGCGTTCAAGGTCAATGTGGGGTAGCTTGATGTGCTGGCGACTGTACATAATGTAGCTTATCCATTGAATTAAGATAGATTTTTTCACCAACGGGCCATTTGAACGTAGACGATTTTTGTTTACGTTCGAATGGCCCACGTGCCATTCGATTTGGGCCGTTCAGACTAAGTACCCACTTTTTTTTTGAAAATTTCTTTGCAGAGATTCCCGTATCGACTACTAAATCTCTAAACTCTTCACCCACTGCTGCAGAGTCTTTACTTAAAGAAAACATTCCAGTTTGTGATTCTGAATTTCATTTCGAATATGTCACTTTTAAAGATATAATTAAAACCTTTCACACGTTAAATGTCAAAAAGACTGCAGATTTATGGGGTAATTCTGTGGACGTTGCTAAGTCAATTATAAATATTGTAGCACCTACTTTAGCTGTTATTTTTAATAATTGTATTGACCGTGGTGAGTTTCCTGATCTTATGAAAAACAGTAAAATTATACCGTTGTTTAAATCGGGTAGTACATCAGACCCTACTAATTATAGACCTATTTCAGTGCTACCTACATTTAGTAAAATTTTTGAAAAACTTATTTTAAATCAAATGCAAAGATTTTTTAATGTACATAAATTACTGCATAACAAACAGTTCGGTTTTACAAGGGGTCGTTCAACTACCGATGCCGGAGTTGAACTTCTAGGGCATGTATATAATGCATGGGAGGACAAATGCGATGCGTTGGGCATCTTTTGCGATTTGTCCAAGGCATTCGATTGTGTTCTTCATGCAACATTAATCAGGAAACTGCACCACTACGGAATCCGGAACGCCTCTCTGGATCTTCTTACTTCTTATTTAAGTGATAGGATTCAGAGAGTTGATGTTAACGGGAAAAGATCTCCCGGATCGGTAGTAAGAATGGGGGTCCCTCAAGGCTCAATTCTAGGTCCATTTTTATTTCTTATTTATATAAATGACTTGCCTTACCTCATAAAGGATGAACATGATATAGTGCTGTTTGCAGACGACACTTCACTTTTATTTAAACTCAAACGTCAGCAGCTGGTTACTGACAATGTAAATAGTGCCCTCGCAAAAGTAGTTAACTGGTTTAATGTTAATAACCTTCTTCTTAACGAGAAAAAAACGAAATGTATTAAGTTTACGATACCTCATGTTAGACAAGTAGAAACAAGTATTCTCATAAAGGGTGAAGAGTTGAAACCCGAAAATACCACAGTATTCTTAGGCATAACTTTGGATGCCAAGCTTCAATGGGGCCCCCATATAGATAAATTGTCAAAGAAGCTTAGCTCTGCAGCATACGCCGTTAGGAAAATTCGTGGTTTAACTGATTTAGAGACAGCCCGTTTAGTATACTTTAGTTATTTTCATAGTGTAATGTCGTACGGTATTCTGTTGTGGGGAAATGCCGCCGATATTCAGACGATTTTTGTTTTACAAAAAAGGGCAATTCGTTCAATTTATAAATTAAGTCCCAGACACTCCCTCAGAGACAAATTTAAAGGGATTAATATAATGACTGTGCCTTCTCAGTATATTTATGAAAATCTTTTGTATGCACATAAAAATATTAATCTGTTTAAAAAGTACAGTGATATCCATAATTTAAATACTAGGAACAAGCACAAATTTGTTGTTCCTACTACCAGGCTCAAGAAAATAGGTGGCTCGTTTAGATGCCAATGTATACGTTTTTATAATAAACTTCCTAGCCACATTCAAGCACTAAGCCTTAATAAATTCAAATCTTTTATAAAAAGGAAATTATGCCAGAATGCCTATTATACTGTCAAAGACTATATTGAGGACAAAAAGGCTTGGGATTGAGTTGCTCCAATAAAGCACAGGCAATGTTAATTTATTTTATTTCGCTAACTATTTCTACTTATAATCTTTGCTATAAGTATCTATACTTATTTACATATACAATGACACTAATATTTACTATTTAAAGTATTATATTATTTTAAATTATTGTGAATGTGAGGACTATGTGTGTTTTTGTTGCAGTTTTAATCATGTTCTGGCAGTTTGAGTAGCTGATGCGGCCTACCCAAATGTCCTTTCTTTGGTATTGTTCGTCGAATCGTTGAGCTCCTTAAGTTCTGAGTTGAGCTGCACGGTTACTGACAAATGCGTGCACTGACTGGACAGGTCCACTCAATCTGTGTGGTTCTTTCCTCAAAAGACCATTTCAGACACAAATCTACATGGTCCTCAAAGATTATTATAATATTATTCTAATTATTGTGAATGTGAGAACTATGTCGGTCATTGATTTATTTATATTTATTTTTGTATTTTTCTCAACGTAATCATGATCTGGCAGTTTGAGTAATTTATGCGGCCTACTCAAATGTCCTTTCTTTGGTATTGTTCGTCGAATCGTTGAGCTCCTTGAGTCTAAGTTGAGCTGCACGATTACTGACAATTGCGTGCACTGACTGGACAGGTCCACTCAATCTGTGTGGTTCTTTCCTCAAAAGACCATTGCAGACACCGATCTACATAGCTTTCACATGACCTGACCAAGATTTTGTCTGGACTTTAAAAGAGACTGTGACCTCTGAGTTTGTTTCGGCCTTTCTTCTCAGAGTAGTCAGATAGGAAACGCCGACCCCATCTAGTTTAAAAAAAAATATGATTGACGTGTAAAAGTGTTTGTTCAAACCTACTTACAGAAATAAAATCATTTATCATTTATCATTTATCTCTTTCGCACGATTCTCGCTGTTTCTGCTCATAACGCGTTCAAGGTCAATGTGGGGTAGCTTGATGTGCTGGCGACTGTACATAATGTAGCTTATCCATTGAATTAAGATAGATTTTTTCACCAACGGGCCATTTGAACGTAGACGATTTTTGTTTACGTTCGAATGGCCCACGTGCCATTCGATTTGGGCCGTTCAGACTAAGTACCCACTTTTTTTGATAAAGTAAAGACCCATTTTGTAATAAGTCCATGTTATAGCAAAAATGTTAATTGTGTACAAGACTTATTATTGTTTAAGTCCATCTTTAACTGAAAATATATTACAATTAAAGACTTAATCATCCTTTGGTCGTTATAATTATAAAATACTGTGCATTATAAAAACTTATTCGTGATTACGGCTTTCTTGTAATAATAGTTATAGTTTTTAAAAAGTCGTATTTATCGAAATGTCTATCTGGTAATGAAATTGTTTTGTTTCTTCTATTGAATGTGACAATTGTAGTTCATATTTTTTTTTACGTTTTAGGTGAAACGAGCCAAAACATGAAGAGAAGAGTAGATTATATTTTAGAAAAAGTCAATCTCAACAGTAAAAACCAGGTAAAGATACTTTTGTTCGTATTATTATTCTTGTTTTTACCAAAACAGTAATTATTTTATGCCATAACCTTCTTATTACCCTTATTTCTAGGCACATGCTAATAATATGACGGAAACATCACAAAATTACCAAGATAACTGTGTTCGTATGGTATGTACCTTGGTAGGTAATATATTTGAAACAGATTGGTGTTAAATTGTTGGATATCAAAAATTAAAATACCTATTATATTTTCAGACTGACACAAACAAAGAAAATAATATTCTGCCATTTAATTCATCTTGTGAGGAGTATCCAGATAAATTATCATTCAACCAGATGGACCAAATTGTTGCAGAGGTAAATACACACATCAATAGTGTCAATAGATATTATTTTATTGTATTAACATCAGAACTTAAAACTATTCGCGGTATAGAAAAAGTTTATACTTACGTGGGTAAAATCGTAAAGAACAGCTGCTAGTATTAGGTAGTAACCAAACAGTTCCCTCAAGGTAGATGTTGTGTGTACTTTGAATTTTATAGTGACATAATTTAATCCAATTTTTATTTGTTAAAAATTTACTTTCAGGTCATCCCCGAAGCAAATAATAAATCGTTAACGGATAGCCCTTCCATAATAGAAAACTCTCCAAACCGATCCATTCCATACATTGACCCAAAGGTGCTTCGTGTAGCTGACACCAACAAGGTGGGTTTTCAATTGACAATTTAAATATTATGTTGTTTATTTCTTCTTCTATTTAAATGAAATAATATTATTTCCAGCTACAAATGAAAACGCAAATCCAGGAATTTACTATAGTTTTAGAACCAGAGTTGAACAATTCTGAACAGTCACATGTACCTACTAATGAAAAAGAATACCCACCGTCAAAAAAGTCATATCGTGATCCGTCAACATCATCTGACAGTACTACTTCTTCTTCAAGTAGATCTTCATCATCATCGTCGTCGTCTTCTGATGCTCACACCAATTTTGACAAAAATACATCAAATACCCATTTATCCAGAGATGGGCCTTCCACATCCAACTTGACGGGTCAAGTTACACGCAAAAATACAAAGAATTACCATCAGTCACCCATTCATTCAAATGAAAGTGATGTAGACTTAAGTGACACAGACCCAACTTATACTCTTGATAGCTCTCGGTCTAGAAGAACTACTCGTTTATCCAGCAGCAGTTCTTCGTCTTCAGCCAACACTGCCCTCGAATTGACTAAAACTTCCGAGACAACTAGAAAATCAAGAAAACGCATACGAAATCCATCAAACTGGAAGCAAAATGTTGCAAAAATCTTAAGAAACACTGGAAAGGCTTATGTTTCATGTACCACTAAAAAGGAAGTATCGGCCCGTGTCATTAAAGATGCTTGTAAATCTAGACTTAAATGTCCAGAAAACGTCGTTGATGCAGACAGAAAAACATTGTTTGATAAATATTGGTCATTAGGCAATTTAGAACTACAAAGATCTTTCATACGAAATTGCATGATAGAAATTAAGCCAAAGTACAAATATAGTAATTCTGCTAAACCTAGACTACCGAATAATGCATTTTATTTCACAATAAATAACACCCGAATTCGGGTATGTAAGACTTTCTTCATTAATACTCTGGGAATATGCGATCGTCAGATCAGAACAGTAAAAAAGAAGACTGACCCACAAGGATTTTTAAATACCTATATAAGAGGTAAGCACGTGTCAAGACAGCCTATAGATCCAGCACTCATTGAGAATATTAAACAACACATAAACTCAATTCCAAGAATAGAGTCTCATTATTTGAGAGCAGCAACTTCCAGAGAATACATCAGTGGGGATAGAACAATAACTGACATCTGGAAAGATTTTGATAAAATTCAAAAACAAGAAGGTAAACCTTCTTGTGACTATTGGGTCTACTATGAAATTTTTACAAAACAATTTAATATTAGCTTTTTTCAAGCGAAAAAAGACAGATGCGATTTATGTCTAGACTATGAAGTTGCAACGGTGGATCGGAAAACAAAACTAAAAGATAAATACGATGAGCACCTTAAAGAAAAAGATTTGTGTCGCTAAGAAAAACGCCTAGACCGCCAAAACATCAATGATACATTAATTTGCTCTGTTTATGATTTACAAGCCGTCATGCAGTGCCCTACCGGAGACATTTCTTAGTTTTTTTACAAATCAAAACTCAATTGTCTAAATTTCACTATAGTAGAATTAATGGCTAAGAAATCAGAAATACCTAAAAAACGTAAAAGAAATGAAGAAGACAATGACATAGGTGCTTACAGTGACGTGTACAGCTACTTTTGGGATGAAGTGCAAGGAAACAGGGGAGCTAATGAAATAGGATCGTGTATTCTAGACTATCTGAACAACTTAAATGAACAAAATCCGAATAAAAATCTTCATGTCACTTTTTATTCGGATAATTGTTGTGGACAGAATAAAAATAAGTTTATAATAACGTTATATTCTTATGCAATTACTCATTTTGAAAACATAGAAACCATCACTCACAAATACCTCATCAAGGGACATACACAAAACGAAGGAGATAATGTTCATAGCTTGATTGAGAAAGAAGTTAAAAAAAAAACAAAAAAGCTGGACTAATTTATGCACCATATCAATATGTAACTCTGATTAAAAATGCACGTAAGAATGGGAAACCTTTTACCGTTAAAGAGTTAACATACCGAGTTTTTTACTAATTTAAAGGCACTTCAAGAACTATGGGGATATAATTTCAATGAAGATGATGATAAAAACAATGTTATTTTGAACGACGTAAAAGTTTTGCAGTTTAATAAAGCCGAACCATTTATCTTCTCTTATAAAACTTCGTACAGTCAAAGTGAGTTCAAAAAGGTTAACATAAGGAACAAACGTAAGAAAATGATGAGTCCAGAAGAAATAACTGTGACCAAAGCATTTTCACAAAGACTAGAGTTAAGTGAACGTAAGAAAAAAGACTTGCGCGATCTCATTAATAAGAACCTAATTCCTAGTTATTACGCAGATTTTTATAACTCTATACTGTAATTTTTTGTTATTATGAAAGTTTTAAGTATTAAGTTCCAAACAAGTTCCCTAATGATTGTGATAAGCTATACCTAATTATTAGGCAATTTATATCAAAGATTTAAGTTTTGTTATGCAAAGTTTATTGGTAAATTATTTACCATGGTTGTGATGATTGATAATAATAATAAAAGAAGATTTTTAAGCTAAAACTCTTTGTAAGTTTAATTTTTAATAAAACATTTTATTTCTTATGTTGTTTTTTATGTATCGAATATAAAATTACCCTAAATAATGTAACTATTATAGTGTCTTATTTCTGAATGTAACGCATCTTACAATCAAAACTCAGAAATATAGAGACCTAAAACATAAAAGGTCTTTTTAAAAAATCCAATTTCACTAAAATAAAAACCTAAAATGCACCATGATTTAAAAATGTTTTAAATATTATAGTTTTATTTATTTAATTTCATTTATTTATTTAAAATGATCTAGGTAAATAACTAAAGTTTGATATAAAAATAACAATTTCATAATACATATTTTCAAAATTCAGTCGAATATCTCATGTTTTCTACAAGATTGATAGACTTGTGAATCTTTATGCCACGCTTACCAAAAATTTGCGTTTCCTTGTTGAGTCTCTATAATTCTAAGGGTGCGATATATTCATTTTGTGTATGGATATTGTAATGGAAATTCCATGGAAGCTATGAGGGAATACCAGCGTCGATTTCCGAATCGCACTGTGCCGGACAATCAAACCTTCATAAACGTAAGTTCACATAGTTTATTTATTCGTTTTAGCCCTTAGTATGGTCTCTTTCAGTAATAATAACGTACATGAAGCAATACAGTTTAATAAAACGTCTTTTGTAACACATTTGCTCGTAAGGGGTCTCTTATTGCATCGCTAATTTGTGAACAAGTAAAAGATTTATTCGTGAACAGTTTTATTTATTTACTCGCAAATATGTTATAAAACGTCGTATGACATACGTGCGCTTTGATAATTACAGCCTCTGCTTTCTTGTAGCAATATCGCCTCGGCTGTAATTTTCAACTTACCACACTTACCTATATCATAATGTACTAATACATGACAGTTAAATGTAATGAATGATTTATTTATTTATTTTATCATTTATGTACACACAGTAAAATACATAGGATGAAATGATCTTTTTTTAAATAAAAATAATTACAGAAGCTTCTTAAGAAGGATCTATTCCCATCCAATACCAAGAGCTAATACCATTTGGTATTAGTTTATTTCCGAATTTATTTTCTATTCCCAACGAGTACCACATTTTTTTAAATAAAAAATCTGTTACTAACGAATACCAAAGCGTGACTTTTTGTACACTCAGCTACACAAAGTTTTATTTTATTTTCTAACATTTACATACTATACTATCGTAATTGAATCCTAAAACTTTCCAAACTATAATAATAGTACGCGCGTTATCATCTGAGTCGTCAGGTGATAAAAGTCAAAAGAGCTAGGAATGTGCAGCGCGCCGGACCCTAGTTATCGATAAATGGCTACCTGCGCACGTGCTAATGATGAGTCACTAATAGTCTGTACAAGTCGTGAACAAGATATGATAATAAACGTTAATTATCGATAATATGTCTTTTATTGTTAGGCCCTTTACTAGACGGCTCCATAAGACCCATAAGTGAAAGCGAGATAGAAATAGAGAAATGATTTATGGCTCTAAGACTCAGATGACAACGCGTACGCGCGCGCGTACTATAACAAATAAGTAGTGCAAATTAATGAATCATTTCTCTTTACCTGCGAAAAAGGGTCTATTATTGTTTTGTAATTCGAAGCAACCAATCAGAGTTGAGTGCAAAATAAGTCTTGTCCTCAGACAGAGAACTCAGTTCAGTACATTTCCCTGCCTGCGGCAGATTGTGCATACCTAATCAGTGAAAGTGATATATTTTTATAAAGTGAGTATTTTAGTGTAATTAAATTACTATTTACTTATCTTGTGTGTTCCTATTTTTAAAATAGGTATTATCATATTAGGTAGGTACCTAATTAAAAAGAAGCAAAGATAGAGTTTAATGTGTGAGTAATATTTATGTTTTATATGTATATTTGTTCATCACATGTATATGTTTATCACAGAAATGGCTGATGAAGCTGATAATCAGCCTTCAACATCTTCGGGAAACCCAGGAGGACTGACGTTTATAAAAAGAAATGGTGGCTTAGTTTTGCTGAGAGCTGGTTACCAGTACACTAAAAAACGGGAAAATAAAAATGGATGGAGCCATTGGAGATGTGTGAAGGTTAAAGAGTGCAGTGGATCTTTGCAAATTAAGGTATGTTTTAAGCATCTACATTGATTTTTTAGTTTTTAGTCAGTCAATCAGTATTTGTATTGATATATTGCTGTCTCTGCAGGATGGCAATATTTCCAATGAGAAAAATCATAGCTGCGAGCCCGACGAAGTAAAGAACTTGATGGCGAAGCAACTGAATAATTTACGAGAAACGGTATTAAAGTCTGATTTCACCCCAATACCAAGGATTTATAACACATTTAAATCCCAATTCTCTGAAGCTGAACAGAATTTGGTGAAAACAATCCCATCATTTCAAAACACGAAAACAAAATTGTATAAAGCAAGAAACAAGGAAGCTGATGTGTCTAAAATAAAGTGCAAATCAGTAGATGAAGTAGAAATCCCTTTACAATTCCGAGATTTTGTACTGTATGATTATAAAGACGAGTCTAATACCCGAATAATTATTTTGGCCCATCCAAATCAACTAGCGCAAATTGCAAAAATTAAAGTTTATGAATGTGATGGGACGTTTAAATGTTGCCCTGTGCCATTTGTCCAGTTATATTCTATCCATGGAGATCTTGGAAGCGACGAAGAACACACTCGCATAGTTCCTCTAATTTATGTTTTACTGAATTCTAAAACAGAAGAAACATACATAACTTTATTTGAAATTTTGAAACAAAATATTCCTGGATGGGAACCCTCAAAGTTTATGACAGATTTTGAACAAGCAGCAATGAACGCCATTTCAGCTGTCTTTCCCTCAGTTAAGGTAAAAGGGTGTTACTTTCGTTACTCCAAAAATGTATGGAAAAAAGCAAAAGATCTGAATCTGACAAAAGATGCTATCACCCGAAGATATATAAGACTTTCATCTTTACTGCCTTTACTTCCGCGAGACTTAATATCACAAGGCTGGTGCTACATTATGGAAGATAGTCCTGAAAGTTTCGCAATTGAAGCATTTAATAACTACATGGTGTCGCAATGGTTGGAAAACGAGAGTTTTGTAGACACTTGGTATGTTTATGGTGAACCCCATCGAACCACGAATTCCGTAGAGTCTTGGCATATGAAATTAAACTCCACTGTGCCCAAAAATGCCAATTTATATCAGCTTCTAAAAGCTCTGAAAGAAGACGCAGATTTGCAATCAGTGGTTGTTAATCAATACATGACCAATGCACCTGACGCAAAGCGACGTGCAACGGAAACTATAGCGAAAAATCGGTGGATCACATACGTTACTGACCAACTCCGTGAACAGAAAATTAGCGTTGGTCACTGTTTAGAAAAATTAAGGGTCTAATTAAGGGTGAAATTTTAAAATTAAGCTGATTATTACCTACTTAAAAATGCGTAAGTACTACTTTTAAATGTTAGCAAATTATTTATATTTGACGTCTTTGCAAATAAAAATGCTGATTTATTACTACTAAGCTACATAATTATTTTAAAAGTTGATTGTCTGTGATATTTTATAACTATTGTTAGATTGTAAGTAAATTCACCATTTTTGATGTTTTTTGCCAAAAACATTGTTACATTTAAAGTATCTGTGATATTTTATAATTTTGTTAGATTTTCAGTACTTTAACTATTCATATTCGATTTTTTGCCAAATTTTTAGGTGATTTATTATTATGAATATACGCTAATAGTTTTGTTAGATTGTAAGTAAAATATCCATTTTTGAAGTTTTTGCCAAAAACATTGTTACATTAAAAGTTGATTATTTGTGATATTTTATAATTTTGTTAGATTTTCAGTACTTTAACTATTCATATTCGATGTTTTGCCAAATTTTTAGGCGATTTATTATTACTCGTAAGATACGCAATTTTATGTGATTTATATTCAAACCCTAATCTTGATTAAACATTACTTAAAATCACTCAAAGCATTTTAATTTTACTGAACCTGACTGTATCTGATTTCTTCAAACTTGTTTTGGTATTGGTTTTAAAATGTGGTACTCGTTGGGAATAGAAAATAAATTCGGAAATAAACTAATACCAAATGGTATTAGCTCTTGGTATTGGATGGGAATAGATCTTAAGAAGTGTTACAGTTGCAAAATACACAGCGTCTGTCCGTACCGGATAATAAATACGTTTCGCTTGTTGATATTATTTAAAGGTTCGAAAAAAATCGTACCTAAATAATTCTGCTAAGCTCCTGGTGACTTACTAATTTAGTATCGGACACGAGGGTTTGCAAGCCTATTGCCATTAACCGGACACAAATCCAGACTCGGTGGCTGCTACTCAGAAATTTTTAATGGCAAAACTCAATAACACTGCTCGACCTGGGAATCGAACCCAGGACCTCATGCTCAACAGTCGCGTTGAATAAGTATGTGATGTGCAGGCGAATGCCGATTTGAATAGGTATATGATGACGTGACGAATGACATTTAATTGTTGTTCTAGGAGAGATGCTGCGTGTTTAATTTGAAGCCGGTGTAAACAAAACCAAATTCGACGGCACGGTTGGCGCAGTGGCTGAGCAATCGACTGCTGCGCTGCGTGTCGCGGGTTCGATTCCCGCACGGAACAAATATTTGTATGACCTACAAGTAGTTGTTCCGGGTCGGGTCTGGGTGTTTGTGTACGTGAGTTTAAATGTTTGTAAATGCACCCACGACACAGGAGATATTCCTAGTGTGGGGCAACGTTTTTTTATAAAAAAAATAGGCAAAAAAGTCCTCGGTTGCCTTTGTTCCCACTCTTACCTATGTCACATTTTAAGCGCACTTTTACTTGTTACAGATACATAGACGATTTCGGGAAAATGGTTTAAGATCATCTTCTCACGAGTCTTGAATTTGACTCAGGTTCAAGAAATGAGGATCATGAATCTAATAATTGAAGATCCAACATTATCTACGAGACGTGTGGGTGTAATAGTTGGAGTGTCTCACAACTTAGTGTGGAAATTATGGAAAAGATATGGGCTCCACCCTTACCATTATCGCAAAGCTCAAGGCCTATTACCCGCGGAAATTTTTTCTAGAATAGCCTTTTGTCTGCGCATGAATGAACTTTTAATTCAGGACCCAAATATGATAGGTAAAATTTTATGGATGGACGAAGCCCAATTTACGCGCGCTGGGGTTTTTAATTAAAAAAACCAGCATCAATGGAAAACAGAGAATCCGCAAGCTGTGTGGGAAACTTCTTACCAACATGAGTTTTCTGTCAACATGTGGGCGGGAATTTTAAATAATAAATTAATAGGTCCCATAGAAATCCCGCACCGCCTTAACTCAGAAAATTATTTAACGTTTTTACGGGATCTAATATTCTTAGATTTTTTTGAGGATGTGGATCTGGAGACAATTCGCACAATGTGGATCCAACACGATGGCGCGCCTGCCCATTATGGGACACAGGTACGGGAATACCTAAACGAACAATACCCAGAACGTTGGATCGGGCGTGGAAGCCCGACTATAGCGTGGCCGGCGCGATCACCAGACCTTACCCCACTAGATTTTTACGTGTGGGGTACATTAAAAAGTAAGGTGTATGAAAAAAATTTTTTATCAAGGGACCATTTACTTAGGCGAATTGAAGAAGCAGCTAATGAAATGCGCCAAAACAATGTTTATTTAAATAGGCAGATTCGCACCAGGCTAAATGTGTGCTTGGAATACCATGGCGGACTTTTTGAAAACCATTTAAATTAAATGGATTACTTTAACAAAACTTGTTTTATTTATCATACCCTAAACCCATAAAACACACACACAACACATCAACTTACCCAAATCTGTCAAATCCCCGCAATCAATTTTCAACTCAATATCTAACGATGGCATATTTTGACACATTTGGATAGGCAGGTAAAAATTATCAGTTTACAAATTAAGAAAAATAAAGCCAGTGCTATACCAAATTGCCAAAAGTCCCAGGTTAGTAAGTAAGTAGTTAGGTAAGTTTCTCAAACTTAATAAAACAATGAAGTGATAACATTTAGGCCAGTTTGTTTTCGCTTAACTTATTTCAAATTATCCTATCCATCATCCTAGCGTTGTCTTAGTTGCGTCCTTTAAAAACACTAAAAGCTGAATTTGATGAAACTAAAATTATAAAGTTCACCTACCTAATTTTGTTTGCTTACCGTACAAAATAGACCCTCGATGTGTCTAGGTATCTAAGTTTCATTGATAAATACAAATAATTCATTTTTATTCAAACCAATCATTCATATTTAAAGCTAAGAAAATGCGACGTTGTCATATTTCACGTAAGGGTGTTTTACATGAATAATCGTGACTTTGCCGAATTATTTTGTATGAAAAATGGAAAAAAAAAAATAACGAAGGATTGGAACATAACTCATATGCCAGTTGATTCTTTGATATGGCCTCAATCATACCCTAGAGTTATGGGATATCAAAAAAACACGTTGTAGAATTAATCACAAATGATAAAAAAAACGAATATCTGTTAAGAGATCAATTTGACGTAACTTACTTTAATTAATATGTGTTTAAGTTTCTTTTTATTTTGATATTTGTTTTGTAAGGAAAAGTGCCATAAAATACCACACACACATTATTTTAACACTTTGTTTTTAGGTTTTTTTTATTTAATTCATTAAACCCCAAGCGAACGCCGGCGTTCGCGCACCTATTGTCTTTCTATTGTGTCTGTAATTTCCACGATTGAAAGGTTAAGGTTATAAGTATGGCTTATTACGTTATTACAGAATAAAATAAAGCTTTGATAATGAAACTGAGTTTTATCGAAGTTAGAAAAAAAAAAAAAAAAAATTCAAAATTAAACTGACTTCAAAACGAGTGCTTGGTTTTGTTACTTTGTTTTTTTCCAGCGACTACATTTGGTAGTTTAAAAGATAAAACTTTTATTTCTCCTGTATAAGTGATTAAATAAATAACATACATGTTCGGGTCGAATTGATAACCTCCTTTTTTTAAAGTCGGTTGGCTTGACTTTAGTTTGGTAGAGCAGGATATGGGGATTAAAAAGGGCCAAATCTGATAGGGCTTGGGTCCCCGATTATAACGCTACCACTCTTTTTACGAGGTAATGCATATTTTTCGAGAAATTTATAAAATAAGTTTCTAACCTCAAATCCGATAAAAGGTAGATTGGAACGTTAAAATGGGTCATTGACAACCAAAGCTGTCACAATATATTGCCTTGTGGTGTAAAATATCGTGCTACATCGGTAAAACGAAACGTAAAAAAAAGACGCCATTTGTGTCTGTGTCACTGTCATTCGTTTCGGTCATTCATTCCGTTTCTTCTCGAGTTTCGTGAATGTGCTTTCTGTGTTTTGTGGACTTTTTGTGGCTTTTTTCGACGACCTTGGCTTCTCTCCTGGACTTGTATTGTTAGCCTTTACGATTGACCCACGCTTCTACTCTGGACACCGATTTTCTGCCTACTCGACCGACCCTTGCGCGATATATCCCGGACGTTGAAATACTGCGATCGACGTGTACGATGGAGGAATTGCAGCCATCATCGAGTCGCTCTGCGGTTGAGGATGAGCCTCAACCGTCGACGAGTCGCTCTGCGGTTGAGGATGAGCCTCAACCATCGACGAGTCGCTGTGCGGATGAATTCCAGTCATCAAGCAGTTCTTCGGAGGACGAAACACCCGCAAAGCGTCACCTTTCTGCGAAGGACGCCCGCGGAATGTGGAATCTAGTAAAAATTTATCGCCTATTGGGCACGCGCGAGCAAGCTATTTCATTTGCAGAAGAAAGGGGCATGATACGCCGTGAAAAAATGTGCAACTATCATAAAAAACCAATGACCATCGATTTTACCACAAACAAAACGGTGGGCTCATTTGCATGTTACAGAGGGGCATGCAGATCTAAACCAAAAAAAAGCCGAGGCAAAGGAACGTGGTTTGACAATATCAAGATATCGATGCCCCATGTGTTTTATCTAATGTATGCCTTCGCTCGAAAATTTAGTTATAATATAACAATGATTGAAGATTTTTCAGAAGGAGAACACTGCCTCTCTACAGCAACAATAAGTGACTGGTTCAATTATTGTAGAGAGGCAGTTGTTTCATTCCAAAAACATAAACAAGAAATAATTGGAAAGATTGGGAGGTCCAGGAAAAATTGTTCAAATAGACGAAAGCAAGTTTGGCAAAAGAAAATATAACAAAGGACCTAGGTAACCCATTTGTAGCTGAGGATGGTACCCATACCCAGAGGATAGAATCACAGTGGCGAATAGTTAAACGGTTTTTTTATAAAGAAAACTATAATAATAGAGTGAACATTAACGATATAATTTATGAATATTTGTGGAGAAGAGATGTGGAAAGGAATAATAAAGATCCTTTTGATGAATTAATCGATGTCATCAAATATAATTTTAATAAATAGATTTTAAATTAATGTATTGTATTTTATTTGTTTTTATATCATCTTAGATATCCTGTTTAGAAGAAAGTTAGTAATTCCACTGATC
Organism: Brachylomia viminalis; assembly: GCA_937001585.2. NCBI lineage: Eukaryota > Metazoa > Arthropoda > Insecta > Lepidoptera > Noctuidae > Brachylomia > Brachylomia viminalis. The sequence continues at coordinate 3,785,983 of OW443294.2, forward strand.
ATATGCGAGTACAAAAGGTTATTACTGTTACGAGGATAACTTAAGATGCGAGAGCGAGCGAAGCGAGCTCAAGACATGGGGGCACCCCGACTCGGATAGATTTAGGTTAGAAGGAGGTGGCGGGGTCGTAGTGAGCGAGCGAAGCGAGCGAACACAGACCCCGCCACCTCCTTCGAGGTTATTTTTTTTTAAACCACCCAGGGCCTGCAGTCTCGACATGACGCAAACGGCTGTCGCAAACTACCGAGCGATAAATAATAGCAAAAATAATTGTTTGCCGTAACGATGCTTACGACAAATGGAAATCTCTACACCCGAGATAACGCGCAAGATCGTACATAACTTTGACAAAACGGTGTCGATACGCCAGCGAAAAGCGTATTCATAGTTCAGTTATTTTGAAGACAATTAATGTCCGTAACAAATTCACCTTGAATACAGGCAAAATTAGTGAACATGATTTAATAAAAATAATTATTTTTCTGGAAAATTTTATAGTGGCTATGTAAACCATATCTTGGAAACACTATTTTTCATGAAAACTATTAAGTAGCCATGACCATTTTAAAGAATTAAAATAAGTTGTTAAATATCTAAGGACATTAAAATCTGCGTCCTTGCAACATTATTAACCTAATGCCAAACTTGTCAAGTGTCAATGTCAAGTCATTATGGAATTGTAAATTGTTTATTTGTTGTCATTGCAAGCAAACAATGTATTTTCAATTCAATGGTATTTACTTATAATTGTTCATTGATGTGACAATGTTACAGCATATTATTACTCGGCTTACCCAATTTGGCTCAAGCGGCGACCCCACTGCTCAGAGTTTCTCATTAAAGTAATAGAGTTGCGTAATATGACACTGGACTACAGCAACTCTGTAATGCTGTAGCATTTGAAGAAATGGCTAATGTTTACCTAGGAGCTCGATAAACACGTCTCCTGTAATTCTGTAAAGATACGGAAATGAAAAATTTCAACGGATTTTCACTTTCGTGCGATTTGCAGTCTCATAACCATATCAAGGCTGTTGGAGGTCTCTTGAGGCAGCATGAAGCAAGCGGTCTACACTTCAGAAGGCCACATAGCTTGGAGATGCATCATTTGTGGTGGCTATCTCCTGTAGTGAGAGCACGATGTAGAAGAAGAAGAAAACAATTTGAATTATGTGAATAGTGAAAGTTTACATTTTCAATCAATAAATATTTTTCGATTGGTATGCAACATGCCCCATGTAAACAGTGTCTAGATTATTAGCATACATGAACTTAGGATATGATTGTGGTAATGGAAATTTAATAAAGTTGATGTTTTCAACTTTATTACATTTTGATTGATTTGTGGTTGTGCGTTATTTATTTTTCAATATAATATTTATTTACAAAGAATACACATACTAAAATCAGTTGTTACAGTTGTGAGGAATCCATGTACATTCTACCTAATATAGCAGGCTAATTTAATAAATAAATTACAAAAACTAAATTTCAATACAGTTAACTTACCGGTTACCGGCTAAGAAGTCTTGCACAGATTAATAAATAAATCTACTAATGATGCTGTTAGCTGTTTTCTACTTTATTGAAATGGTAGATCTTTAATATTGCTAGGTATTTTATTATAAGTTATAGGTGAGGTGCCATACAGATATTTTTTTCTTGAGTAAAGAAGTTATGAGTCCCGTGCATGAGTCCTTGGACTTTGTGCCACCCTATGTAAAATTTCTACATAATATATGTCTGTAATTTTGATGGTGTACATATTAAACAGTATCATATCTATCTATGTATTGAGATCTCATATCTGTAGGATTTTTTATAGTTTCATTAGAGGTAGAAAGTAGGTAGATGTTTATTAGTTTTTACAAATTTGGCTACTTCAATGTTAAAAAGGCATGGGAAGGTTAACAATTTATGAGACACCAAACCTTAAAACAGAAAGTAGGTACCAAACCATGGTAAGCAACCAATATTTTCGTTTGATAAGTTATGCAGCTTACTCTTGTACAAATTTCCTCTGCCTGTGCCTTCCTCGTCAACTGGCTGTCAATTAAGATCCCTAAAAATGTTGTGATGGTTATACTCTTTTTCTAAAGTTTATACGGTTAACCATGGGTAAAAGTGTATGATTTAGGTATTTTGGAGATTTTAATTAAATTTCATTATTGTCACTTTTTTATACTGCTGAGTTTATTGGTAATGTCATGCGGATAGGTGTGCAACATAGACATGACATGACATGACAAACAGAGTTGTATAATTAACATTGTAAACAGAGTGTCTAGAATTATAATGTGTGAACTTAGGAAAGGATAGTCATACTTAATGGAGATTTAATATAGTTGAATGATTTGCGGTTGTGTTCTTTATTTATATATCTACTAAGATCGGACAATTCGCTCCCTACAAAAAGATTTAAAATGTCTTTGGCTCCTTCTAATGCGGTGATTGTCGGCGACGTTCGTTCGCACGTAAGTAGTAATACTACTACTACACCTATTTATAGGTTCAGGACATACTACTGTAGTATGTCCTGAACCTATAAATAGGTGGACTTAAAAGCCTCATTGGTACAGACAGACAGACACACCATCGCGACACATAATTCCGCATAATTTTTGTTTGAAACTACTTGCAAACACCAAAATATTATAGTTTACGATGACAAGTTGACAACGAATCACTTAGCGGGCTGTCAAAAATGGTTGCAAACTATAATCGTAAACACTAAGGATATCGTCACTTTTTCGACCAAGATTGATAAAATACTGGTAACAACCGATAAATTTGAGTGTTGAGACTACCAAATATCGTTACATCTGGATTGTTAGGACTTAGCAACCGAAAACGATTGCTAAGCAGTTTGCGTCATGTCGAGACTGCAGGCCCAGAAGTAGGAGCCCCGCGTAGCGGGGCTCCGTCGACTATGCCTTTTAAGCAATTTTGGAGTGTTTTGAGGTTAGGTTACAAAAGATCGTTTTGCTCGGAAACGGTGAGTGACCTCTTCATGGGAGTGGTGCCAGGGGGAGGGGGTCCCCCCCCTCCCCCCCAACTACCAGCCCCCCCCTCCTGCTCTACTATTCTAAAGTTATACCAGTCGGTTAAATACTAATGTATTTTTCCCTATTGTAGACATACCTTTAGAATCTTTTATGTTACTTTTTAAGTTACCGGTAATTTATACTTTTAAGTTGCTTTTATGTTATATGAGGCCAATTTAACGGCCTTACCCATAAGGCCAGGAAAGATGAGGGGAGACCCGAAGGTACATAAACTACTATTAAATTACACATTAAATTTGTTATTAAGACTAATATACTGGATAGTAATTTAAATAATATGTTTATATAATATGTTTCAGGTTACCGACATAAGAGCTCTTAAGTATACACCCCCTGGAGAAATATTTTATAAACTTAAATTCACCGAAGAATACCAATTACTCAGTCAACGCAGGAATGGTCGGATTAACAACATTCCTTTTCATAATTTACCCAACTTAAACAACAAACGCAGGAAAAAAGGAAAATTAGATTTACAGCAACTAAAGAACTCAATGCCAAGAGATTACCAAAATTATTATGACAACCTTCCTCATGAAGCCTAAAATACTATACCTACCTATCTTTGACATTCTTTGATTATATCATTAAATATTTGATAATTATTACATTAAGTAAGTAATTACCTTTTCTGATTTAAATTTAAACAAAAACTATCTTTTTTTTTTAATAAACCTTTACAGAGCTATGCAGCCAACTCCAGTATCTCATAGTTTTACAAGAAAGGAAAAACCGATAACTCCTAAAAACGCTGTAGTTTTGTAAAGAAATTTTTTAAAAGACCTGACAGTATAAAAAATAAGAATTTAGGTTAATATCTACCAACGGGATTTTAGATTTCTTTATAAGTAGTCTACAAAAATTATTATAGAGTTTTAAGTGTCACCTGAAAAAATTGCTCATAAGGAGTTAGCTGGTTTGCCAATTAAGGTATTGATATATAAACATTTCAAGTATCTTTCTATTCAAAGCCGAGAAATGTTTCTTTTATCTGCTGTTAAGTTAACTTTATTGAGATAGACACTATTGATTCTTAACCGTCGATACATTGGGAGAAATACATAGTTTTCTAAGTTAAAAACTACAAAACATAGGCAAATAGCATTTCAAACAGTCCTAAATCCAAAAGAAACACCAAAAATCAAGTATATCTCCATTGTGGCTTTTGAAAAGTCCACACAAACCTTACAACTTTTCAAAAATATGGACAGATTCTTCCCAACATCAGATAACTTTAAACTGTGACAAAAAATTGTGTGAAATAAAATTGGCTTTTGACAGTTTTAGTATGGTGAAACTGGCATATTAACAAGATTATTCTTCAGGATAAGAATAAAACTATGTGTTCGACAACTACAATCAGAATGACAACGAAATGTTATTCTTTGGCTTAGACCAATCCTCTGGCGCAAATCAGTTTTAGAAACAACTTCAACAGAAACAAGCATTCATGACCCTTTGAACAAGAAAGCATTTTCAATTACTGGCGGTAAGCTATTTCGCTTTTACTTCTCTACAGCGAAAAGGCGAATATTTCAGCCTAGGAAGAGAGGACCCTCTTACCGAAATTTGAACACATAATTAAAGACGACGTATCCAAACCAATATTTTAGAATTATTTGTACTAACAAAACTACGAATTCACTGTCCGAATATAAACGACGCAAATTTTACGAAAACCAAATCAAGAGACCGAGAAAAACTTAAAAAGAAATACCTATATGAATAAATCACCACATTTTTCTTAAGAACATTATTTGTGTTTAGTTAGTTTGATTTGACAGTGAGACTAGGAGAACACAGACTTTATAGAGAACTACGTTCAGATATTCTTTAGTCATTGGTTCAGATGCACAACTCCCCTACAAAAAGTACCTATTGGACACAGCGACTTGCTTCTGATTGGTTAGGGGAAAATGATGCTTGACAGTTGTCATTTTTTATTGTTGGCTATTGATTGTAAGCAAAGGCGTGCATTATACAGCTACATATGCTACAGAAACCACCCAGACATGTTTCATCAGTTTCAAAAAGGAAAAGGCAAATGAAAATAATAGATGTTTTGCAATAAATAATATTATTTATTTGGATTTTTCTTCAGTGTTTTCTTAAATTTTTCTAAAGCTTTTGCTTGCATGTTTGGCTTTCTACTCATGTTTTCCAGTCTAACAATGCCTGTACTTACCTTTTAATATTTTATTTATTATATTGCACCAATTATGTATGGTTAGTCTTATTTTTAGAGAAATAAATGCCTGAATGATGTAATTTTTATGTTTTTGGCACGTAATAAACTCAAATACACACTTGTTTTGTATTATATTATAAATGTTGGTCGCAAGGTTGTGTTTGTGTGCATTTGAGTCCAAAAACAGATTAGTTTCTGTAAAAATTGTGCCAAAAAGCATAACAAAATGTTCAGATGCATACAACAATGTCAAGTCAAGCTGACTGACACTGACATTGTCAACACAAACTACAAGATGGCGGGTCGACCGGCTGCCGATGGCGACACAGGGGCATGAAGGAGTTGCAGAGGGGGTACAAACGTCATGTATCATATTCCCGCTGTCATTCGTGTGTCTTTGATTTTTTCTATTATAAGTCAATGATTTTTTCCTAGAAGATTACGAGCCGTGCCTGAGAAGTGGCCGTGAGCACAGACTACATAGAGAACTAGAGAACTACGTTCAGATGCACAGAGCACAACTCCCCTACAAAAAGTATTGGACACAGCGACTTTTTTTTTTTTTGTTATGGCTTCGCACGGTTTGTGCATTTAGCCAATTGTCACGTTTACGAGACCAAAGGTAGGGAAACGAAAGAATATTTATGATCAATTAACGGGATTTAGGATTGGACGATTTATAGGATCAGTGTATTTTATAAAGGTGAATACTAATAGTGAATAATGAGCAAATTACAATGACGACAATTTACAACTTAATATTATTTAATGTGATGAATGAGACTATACATTTATATACAGGGAAGCTATTTGTCCAAAGTAAAGAAACTATTGAGGTAGGAAAAGGAATACGGAGAGACAAGAGGTTACAAAGAATAGAAGAACGGTCATATAAGGGACAAGAAAAAAAAATGTGTTTTATGTCACCTACTACGTCTGTGCCACAGAAACAAATGGGGTCGTTGATGATATGTAGTTTGGCAAGATGGGCTGGAGAACAAACATGACCCAGTCTCATTCGAATTAGAACTGAGGTCTCCATCTTGCCAAATTTTGCCCTGCCAAACCACGGTTTTTCCGGAACGTCGGGTTGTATACTTGAAAAGTAACGGCCCTTCAATTTACTTCCGATATCCCAAGCTACCTTCCAGGTGTCCCGAAGAAAAGTCTTTGGTAATGTCATAAGGTCAATACTAAAGTTCGTATAAGGAACTAAGTCCCCACACTGCACCGCATCACCGGCAAGTGTATCAGCCACTTCATTGCCATGAATTCCAGCGTGGGCCGGAATCCACGCAAATTGCAGTATATTACCCTCAGAGATGATTCTGGACGCAAATTCTCTTATTAAATAAATGATAGGTAACTGCGATTTATGTTTGAAAGGGGACTTATTGATGGCTAGAAGAGCACTTTGAGAATCAGTAAAAATTATAGTTTCTTTGAGCTTTAAAACACGAGTATATTCTATTGCTTTTAATATGCCGAAACATTCCCCCGTAAAAACTGAAGTCTCCGGAGGCAGTTTGATTTTTTGTACGATGTTGTATTGAGAATGGTAAGTACCTATCCCAACACAACCCGTAGGAGAACGCTTGGCAGCATCCGTAAATATATGGTGGTACTCTAGATGTTCAGCCAAAAAATTATTAAAACTTGAATGGCAATCGGGATCTGATTTACTTACACAGTAATTAATGATGGGGCTGAATTGTAAACTCTCATAACTACTGTTAAATAGGGGAAGTTTATTGGAACGGTGAATAGCTTTAGCTTTCAATTAAAGCACCTGCCATCTAATCTCTTCACCACCCTTGGTTGACCGGTAGAGAATGCCTAAGGCATTAAGTCCGCCTTTGTACCTTTTGTGCGAAAAGCTTAAATACATAAATAAATAAATAGGAGAAGAGAGTGAAAGAATTTTTTTATAGCTTACAACTAAACAAGGAGCACGTTTATGGGACCAGTAATCTGAAGATTCAATCTGCAACACAAAAGAGTCCAGTTTAGGAATGAGAGGATGAGTTGAGAACTGAAGAATCCGGAACAAATATTTGTCACATAAGAATTGTCTTCTAAGATATAAAGGAGCTTCCCCGCATTCAACTTGGAGTGCATTAATGGGACTAGACTTCATGGCACCCGAAATAATTCGTAATGCTTTAGACTGGATGCGATCCAATTTTTTAAAAGCCATAACACTACCAGGTTCTAGAACGAACAATCCATAATCCAGAACGCTTCTGATGATTGCGTTGTAAATAAGTTTCAATGAAAATGGATGTGCACCCCACCACACACCAGAGAGGCATCTAAGCATGTTTAGGTGATTTTCACATTTGTTAACAATATAATCACAATGAGGAACACTACTTAATTTACAGTCATATATTATACCTAGATATCTGAATTTATTTTTAACTGGAATAGGTATTCCCTTAAAAGAGACGTTTACTAATGGAATATTTCTCTTCCGGGTGAATAAAACAGCCGCACTTTTAGACGTGGATAAATCCAAGCCGTTTAGATGTAGCCATGACTCCAAAGTTGATAAAGCAGAATTGATAGCATAGCTAGCCTGTTCAACAGATTGGCTTGAAGAATATAATAATAAATCGTCGGCATATTGAAGAACCTTAACATGGTTAGCTATGGATGAGTCTAAATCAAAAGTGTAAATATTGTATAGAAGGGGACTGAGGACAGAACCCTGTGGGAGACCTCTCCATACAAGATGAGATACCTCATGATCTCCTATTACCATGTTAACAAACCGTTCAGTCAGGATATTAATAACGAAATTCGACAAATTCAATGGAACCTGTAAGGCTTTTAATTTATTTTGTAAAACTGATAATACAACGTTATCATAAGCTGCATTCATATCAAGGAAAACTGCAATGGTGGAATGGTTAATAAGGAAGGACAACCGAATATCGGCTGTTAAAATACTTAAACAGTCAGTGGTACTTTTACCTTTTCTAAAGCCATATTGTGATTCTGCCAAAAAACCTTTACTTTCAACATACCCTTCTAGGCGATTTTTAATTAAATGTTCCGCTTATTTCATCAGAATTGAAGATAAAACTATGGGACGGTATGAGGAAGCATCAGATGGGATTTTATTTGGTTTAGGAATGGCAACACCGTTTGACGCTCCCACTCCCATTCAACAGGGATGTTTCCTGTATTCATGATAGAATTAATAAGCTCTAAATAATAACCGAGGACGTCATCATTTACATTAGCAAAAAAGGAATACGGGATGCCATCAATGCCTGGTGCAGAATCCTTAGTATTATGAATTACACCCTTTATTTCAGTGAGAGTGAATGGAAGATCTAGCGTCGTATGAGTGTTTTGGTTATTATTATTGGATACGAGTGAGAGGTTAAGGTTAATAGCCTCGGGCACCCAAGGTGGAGCTAATTTATCTAAAAATTCACTGGCTAAAGAACCAGGAATAGGAGAAGGGTTGTTATAAATGGACCTAAATCTACGAATATTGCGCCAGACAATCGTAGGGTGAGTATTCGGTGTAATTGATGAGCAAAATTAGTTACACCAAGATTAAAATTTTTTCTCATATAACATAGTGCCCTCGACGCCACAGTCACCATAACAGGACACGTAGTGATGCAGGTAGTAGTCAATATAACAGGAATATCGACCTCGACGGCAACTTACGTTATATTTAATTTACTCTGAATTCTGCACTAGTAAATAAATAAAACATTTCATACTGAACTTTAGTTAACTTTTGCTTTAGTTATTGTTCTGAGGTCGTACTCGTCTATGCTTGACAGTCCCATGGTGTCATACGCGGATTCTTTTTGAACCTAAATTTCCCACCTAAAATTCCCCAACATTTTGCTTTTGGTCCATTACCGAGCCGGATTGGTAATCACATGAAGATTTGCTAAAAATCAGTGGATTTGGATAATTATCGTGGAAATTTGCCGAGCAGGTTATAAGCCGGCAACGTGACTGTGAACAAAGGACGTCAAGCTAATTTACGGTGTTAAGAATATTAGAGTTAAAATATCATCACCCAACACTCGTTCAGGTAGTACCTACTTATTTAACCATAATTATGGATTAAAAAGGTTAGTGTTTATCTTCCTTTAAATTGTTCAAAGTAACTAAATTATACCTATTATATAAATTTGATCCAGGTTTCACTAACAAGACAAACATCTATGTTATTTTCTTGCAAAAAGTTAATTAAAAGAGGTTTTTTACTGTAAATACCTACAGTCAAACGGGGTCAATAGGGATGCAGGGGTGAATAGAAACGAAACTTTAAAGGGGATTTTAACCTTGAAATAATTTAGTTTGACCCCAACAAGAGCACTTAATCGTTAATTATATTACAATAAACACATTAAGAGTCCTTTTTGGAATAAACTATATTATTTCAAGGTTAAAATCCCTTCTAAAGTTTCGTCTCTATTCACCCCTGCGTCCCTATTCACCCCGTTTGAGGTACTTTGAATATTGTACTGTGCAATTCTAAGAACAGAAGTATTATTTCTATCCATAATTAAGTTAGATTTTTAAGTAACATTTCTTTAATAAACATTATTAAAATATAATAATTATGCCTGTCTTCTCTATCTGGGCAGCCGGAATAAATGCCTTCATATTATATTTGTCCAGAAAAGCAGTGTTCATCAAAAAGTTATTCGCAGTATTATACTGTTTAAATATCACTGCAATTTTATTAGCGTTTACTCGCTGTATTGAGACAACACCTTTGACGTCCGTGGTGAAAATGTGGTTTAAATAGATAGGGCTCCTGTTGCCCAAACAATCACTATTATTGTTACTTTGTACAATTACCTTAAAGTCCGTGTTGGTTGATTTTTCTGGATAGAGTCTTTTATAATTAGGTTTAAAGTAAGGTAGAAAGTTATCCTCACCGCCGCTGACTAGCACTTGGTCATTATTTTGGTCCTGAGGGTCCATTTTCCTAGCCCGTTTGCCCGAAGTACCCAGGGCTTTAGTGGCCGGGGGAATTTCAACCCCAGCCTCTTCTCCCAACATTTTACAACTATTTACACTTTGAAATAGAATTAAACGATAAACTGTAAACATCTAAAATAAAATATTTAAACTTTGAAAAATTTGCGTCTTTTCAGTTCAAATTCCCGCCAAAGAATCGGCGATGAGATTTTTATTTTTTTAATAATTTTAATGGCCTGGTTGCTGGGACCTTTTAGCCAAGTCTTTATTGGTTTAGTACTAAGTAGTATTTTGTTAGTTTGATTATTATTATATTATTATGTAACTTCACTAAATTTCTTCAAAAGTGTTTTTAATATATTTATATATTGCTCGATAACAAGTCTTACTTTTTAATAAATCGGTCAAGCGGCGGGAGGTATTATTTAACACTTTCACTACACAATTCACTTAATTCACTTGCAAAAATCAGTCTATGTAATTTATGATTTGGGCAGTCAAATAGCATGTGATCAACATTTCCAATAGCTAAATCGCAACTTGTACATTTGTTGTCTTGAACAATACCCAGTCTCGCTATATGAGCTGGTGTTTTGGAATGGCCAAAGCGGAGTCTGTTAATCTTCGTTATGAAGTGTCGACTAGCTGTTCTCAACTTATAATACCACGGCTTAGAAGGAATCTCCTCTTGAATATTTCCGTACCATCTACCTTTTGCTTCTTGATCTTTCTTCCAAATATTATCCCAAAAAGCATTTATATTTATTCTTATTTCAGTATAACAGTCAGTGAATGGAATTGAAGAAGTTAGTCTCACATCTAATGAATTGATCCCTTCATAGGCAGTCTTATCAGCTACTTCGTTTCCAGTTATACCTTTATGTGAAGGAACCCACAAAAAGAAAACTTCAACTCCTTTTTGAAGGTAATTGTAAATTAATTGCCTAATATTATATACAATATAGTTACTTTTAAAACGAACATCATAACTTTCAAGACTTTGAATTAAGCTAAGTGAATCTGTCAAAATCAAAAAATATTTATAGTTATTTACATTGGTAATACGTCTAAGAGCTTCAAAGACTGCATATGCCTCTGCTGTGATTATGCTACAGGTATTATCAAGAACAAAGCTTTGAGCAAATCTTATCTGGGGATCATAAACTGCACTTCTAACATGTGACTCTCCTTTACTACAATCAGTGTAAAGTTGATAGTAATCCTTATTATTATCTAAATATGCTTGTAATTCTTGATTATTAGATATTTTAATTTTGATAATATTAACTTTATTTATCAAAACCTTAAAAGGTTTTAAATAAAAAGGCCAACAATGATTTTGTTGAATATTTCGGAATTTATTTTGCAGGTGTAGAAGAATATTTGGTAATTTGGGAAAATTATTACTTAATAAATCACTGCCCGTTGTTAGTGGTGTGGTCAGTGAAGATTGCAGAATTATAGGACAAGGTATGATTTTCTTTATTATCTGCTGATTGTTGGAAGATATTACTTTAATACAATATCTTTCTGTTAGTAACAGTCGCCTAAGTGTAAGGGGCATTATTACTGTTTCAACCTCCATGGCTCTTATAGGGGTAGAACATATAGCTCCAGATATTACTCTCAAAGCCTTGTTCTGCACAACATCTAACTTATTTACATATTTACTGTCTAGATATCGTCACTTATACAATATGTAACAAAAACCCTGTTGTTCCTTTTACCTACGTTTTAAGAATCGGTCTAAATACGTAATAAAGCAAGTCATTTATAAAAAACTGTTCAAAAAAATTATTAAAATAAATATTTAATAATTAATATTTGTAATGTTTAACTGATTTCTTACCTCTGCAATTCTGCATGAAGCGATGACGCGAACCAGAAAAAAATAGAACGTCCCCGCCCACTCTTTGATCGGTGCCGCCGGCCGGTACACCGCCGACACTTACCTACATATTTTGCTACAAAAGTTCGTGACCTTGTCAGCTGTTGTTTTTCACTTTAACGAATGAATGTTTGAAAATGTTGGTTTACACGGTATTTTGCACAATTGATAATTGTTAAAACTACATTTAACACTTCACTACATTAAAAAAAAACAAAGTCGCCGCGTCTGTCACATAAAACCTTATGTTTATTTGAATGCATTAATTTATTATGATGTCTATTTGACGACTCGGAGATGCTCTTCGATATGACCACCTTTGTTGCAACGCCTACGTACGCTCCGCAGAACGGAGGTATCGGACTTGATGTGGTCAAATGCTGCTACTATCTGTGAACGCATTTCGAACTCCGTATCGCACGTGTTTTTGAACAGCTGTTGCTTTACACTGCCCCAGAGGAAAGAATCTAAAGGCGTCAGATCAGTGATCTTGCAAGTCCAACATCTGCTCCTCGGTGTCAATGTCTCCAGTCCTCGGTCTGCCTCTTCCTGCGTCAGCTCGATGTTGCTCTCGTCCGGGCACACTTCCGGTATTGTACGTACGTGCAAACGTTAGAATGCAATCACCGATGGTAATGGTAGACTCGCTAAACGTTCTTGGTAGAGTCTGCGTGCTCATCAGCATATTCAAATATTCTACGTTAGAATAGGACATGGTAAACGTAAACAAATCACAAGTCACTCACTACGTAGGTCAACAATAACATCCGTTCAAAACTAGGTTGCGCGGGAGACTAAAGGATAAATGAAGTGATTCGCCGGGCGGCGGGTGGCGGGGTCGCGGGGTAGGTAGGCACGCACGTGCGCCGCGGTAGCTTTTGGCGGCATCTTCTATCGGTTCAAAGAAAGTCGCCGAACTCGTAGGCTATTTAGCGAAACAAAGATGTACTTGTAAAATCAGATACTCTAAACATTTTTTTGAATGTGCCGATTTTAATAGTTATTTGGTATTGACCTCTCGACTGGCCAATGCTCATTTTTTTTAAATTATAATTTCATCAATGTTGTTCTTGTAGGTAAATGTATACGTCCCTAAAAGGAACAACAGGGTTTTTGTTACATATTGTATAACAACACCGCGCAAGTCGATTTTTGGCGGTTATTATGTTTTGATGTCATTGGATAGAGCGTTTTCGCGCGGTTTGATCGACCAATAATAGACTTTACTTTTCCACCAATAAGAGCACGCTATTCAAACAATTCTGACACCGCGCAAGTCCGTCAGTCCCAGAACACCGCGCAAGTCTTCATTCCGCCATATTGTTTGTGGTGACTACTTGTTGCTCCGTGAATATTTAATGACTTCAGTGTATTTTTTTGGCGAAACTAAGTGAAAATTGTTTTATTTGAATAAAAAACAGGTAAGCTTTTGATTTTTTATTATAATATGCCGTAAAATATCCACAAACTTACTGTATTTACTTTTTTATGCAGTTGCCTACTTGAGCGGTGTTTATTGTAAACATTTTTAGTACTTGGGCGGTGTTGTAATTTTGTCAATATGTTTACAGTGATACACCATGCAAGAAATTAATTGGGATGCTATGAGTGATCACAGCTCCGACGAAGAAATAGCTGCAGAATTGCGAAAAGCTGGCCTTAGTGTTTCATGTAAAAGAAAATTTTCTAGTAAAAAGACAGGCAAGGAAAACATTAGGAAGACCAGAGTAGGTAAGCGTTCACAATTTTGGCTCTAACCATCAATGTATTTCTTATGTACAATCACATACTAACTATTATTCTCACGTGAAATCACGCCTATACCCCTTACGGGGAGTGTGTATGGACTGATAATAAGATACTTTCGCTATATCTGTTAGACTTAACGTTGTTAATTTATTTATTTTACATTTCAGAGTCATCCACATCTGAGAATGTTGACTTTTCGAGCCAAAAAATGGACAAAGAAGACTCTAAAAGGACAAAAGGTAAGACATTAGCTTTGTCTACATAGATGAGTCTTCTAATATAGGTACATCTTTTTTCATTTTCACTGCGCAAAAGAAATCATGTCTTTTTTTATATTTCAGATTTATCCGCGGTCAAGGATGTTGACAGTATTGATGTAAATAGTCTTCCATTCCTAGAGAATATAGATGGTCAACTGTATCGTCTGGAAGTGAATGAACAACCATCACCAAAAATGAAACACGTTTCTTCAGCCAATATAAACAAAAAACGTCCTAGAATTCCAGTTTCTGTGCCGTTCAAGGTATTATCGTCTGCTTGGTCTTTTGCTGCATCTCCGGCCCGGACCGATGACCGTGAAGCTATGATTGTGATTGATGTGATTGTTGATTTATAAAAAATATAAAGAATCATGTGAAATCGATTCGAACACACCCGTTTGCCGAAAATTATTTGATGACACATTTTTAAAACTCAACCTTAGTCTTTTTCACCCTAAAAAAGACCAATGCGATCTTTGCGTAGGCCACAAAATAGGAAATATCACTGATGAAGTGTACACGCAGCATGTGCAAAAGAAGAATGAAGCTAGAACGGAGATGAAAACAGATAAATCTCAAGCAGATGCTGGAAAATTTCATGTCTTTACCCAAGATGTTGAATCGGTTAAACTAGCTCCATTCCTCCAAGCCAGTGCTATTTATTACAAAACTAAATTGTGCGTACACAATTTTACTTTGTACAATGTGAGTACCAAAGATGTAATGTGTTATTGGTTCGATGAATCCAACTGCACTCTTGAGGCATCAGTTTTTGCTACATGTTTGGTGGACTATTTACAAAAAGCTTTGGACAGAGAGCTATTGCCTGTAATATTATATTCAGATGGGTGCTGTGCACAGAATCGCAATTCCACATTGAGTAGGTAATGCACTTATACGCTTAGCTATTGAAAAGCAAGTGGTAATTGTTCAAAAGTATTTGGAAAAAGGGCACACCCAGATGCAATGCGATTCTGTACACAGCGCAATCGAATGTAAGGTAAAAAATAAAGAAATTTACTTACCGGAACAATATGTAAACTATACAAAAAAAGCAAGGGAAGATCCTTTCCCTTATGATGCAAAGATGTTAGAGTATACTTTTTTCATAGATTTTTCCAAAGATTTGGTGTACAAAACCATTCGCCCTGGCAAGAAGACAGGTGACCCTGTAGTCACTGATATACGAATGTTGGAGTACAGGCCAGATGGTACAATATGGTATAAACTTAATTTTAAAGACGAGATAAAGCCGTTGCCCCAACGACCTACTCCTCTTCATCGAATTAAACCAATCAGCTCTCTGCCCAAACTCTACTCGGGTAGATTGCCGATTTCTGCTCGTAAATTTATGGATCTACAGGATTTAAAAAGAGTTATACCTGCAGCTTGCCATAAATTCTACGATGATTTGCCACATTTGTAAAAATATTATTAAGTAGTATTTAATAATATTTAGTCTATAATTTGTTCCTTATTGTTTGCATATCGGAAGGGGTTATTTATAGGATGTTGATCCTGGTCATCTAAATATATCAATGACTAAAGAATAAGAGAGGACATGAACTAAAAGATCTATATAAATTATACATTATGGAAATATCATACGATTCTATACAGAAATAAAAAAATATACATGTTTCTTTCTAACTTATGCAATTCTGCAAGTGTCAAAAAGAGAAAACCGTATTTTGTCAGTTTTCTAAAATTGCAATATTGAAGTATGACGTCACGGAAGCCCTGCCCATCGGCCGGTTCGCCATTTTAGTTTCTGGTTTTGAGTACTTCTCAGAGTGTACATGAAGTGTCATTTGGCGTTATTGTGCGACTAAATATTAAGTTTTTTTCTATTTTGAGAACATTTTGAGTGCTGTAAATTTGACTGAGGCTGTCTGTGATAGAGGAAACCATGCCTAAGTGTTGTGTGAGGGGCTGTGGCTCAAATTACAGTAAAAAAGCGCCTCTGATATCCCTGCACAAGTAAGTCAAAAGAATTCATAGATTATTAAGTTTCCTATATAAATTTATACCAATTTCTAGTCTCAATTCATGTTTATTACTGTTCGGTCATAGATTATTGCCCATTCATAGTCTTTCGAACGATATATTTCCTTAGTTTGGTTTTGTTTACTACGTATTTTTATTGACAAATATAGTGTTGTGATTGTGTAATTTGCACAACGAATCGATTTTGCATCGATAAAAACCAAATTTCGTTTGAATATTTAGCATGAAAGAATATACACATTTATGTTAGTTTGCGTGTTTTGTTTGTGTTTTTAGGTTACCAAAAAATGATAAACTTAAAAGTAAGTGGCTTGAATCATTGGGTCAAGAAAATATCGACTCCAGCCAGGAAAAAGTATTTGTTTGTTCACTACATTTCGAAGAGTCTTGTATTAATAGAAGTCTTGATATAGTGAGACTTCACGATAATGCAATACCGACAAGGCTCCCTAAGGTAAATTATCACATTTTCATTGTAAGCCTACATTTACCCATATATTCGAAAATAATGTTGGAGCTGATGAAGATTGTACAACCTATCTTTGCATTGTATAAATTCAATCTCTTAGTATTGTATAATTGCATAGCACATGTGTGAGCACTATGTACCCACTATAAAGGTTACTGGGTTCGTCTTTCATTGACTTGAATGTGCCCTGGCGGCTGAGAGTATGTCATGCTCACTCAAATGTGTCGCTGGTGGTGGCGTGTGTATTGGATCATTGAGTTCCCTTCAAAATGGTTGAGCTGAATGGTGCTGATCCATACGTCATGTTCGTGAACGGGCGCCGTCAGTAGACACTGGTCATTTCTTAGCTGCCACGGCTTATTTTAATTCCATAATTGTTTTTATCTTTTTATTACGGACGCTTTTAACGTGCACGTGTTTCTACATCGTTCTCACATGTATAATTACAACATGAATGATGTAACCACTTTTTTGTAACAATATTTTGATTTAAAAGAGTGTCCATGGAGTTTCTTGCCCGTTCTTCTCCATAGGTACCTACTACGCTTTGGAATGGGCAACTAGCTTCATCTTTCTGACTGACCGACCCCTTGACAATTCAAAAGTGCCTGTAATTGGTTTATTTGAAATAAATGCTTTCAGTTTGAGTCATAATACATTATTATTTCCCTGTACATTTATTGTAGACAGGCAGACTTTATTGTATTTCACATTATTGGTGTACTTAATACTAATTATTACAAACTGATATTATTGTATCTATTTGAAATAAAACGGTTCTCCCATTAAATGCATAATATCGATTTCTGTTGTTTTATTTTGTAATCGGTGTAGTTTTGAATTCCTTGTTGCAGTTTATTTTACTCTTCTTCTAGCTTGATTATCACGAGCAACTATTAATCATAGAGTAAATAATATCAAGTACAATTAATTTTAAATGAACCGCCAAATTGATGATTTTTGCAATTTTTCAGTCAGATTACGCAACAACAGGCTTTTTTGTACTTAATCCATAATGCGACGTCCTAGAATGAGAATCGAATAACACCCTACTTACCTACT
Organism: Brachylomia viminalis; assembly: GCA_937001585.2. NCBI lineage: Eukaryota > Metazoa > Arthropoda > Insecta > Lepidoptera > Noctuidae > Brachylomia > Brachylomia viminalis. The sequence continues at coordinate 3,803,636 of OW443294.2, forward strand.
ATCTACATAAAATCAAAAACCTTATTTTAATGTATGTGATTTCGATTAATCGATTTGTAATCAACACGATGAACAAAATCATTGCAAAGAATGAGCAGAGGACAACACTAGGTAATGGGCGGAGCCTACGCCATTTTACTTTCCACGCGGGCACGCGATACGATCTTTTAGTTCATGTCCTCTCTTATTCTTTAGTCATTGAAATATATAAACTACTCTATGACTTCCCTGTCTGTGGTCTCTGTTTAGCGATCCCAAGGTTTCACACAGAGCCGAAGGGCAGACAGGGTGGTCCTACTTAATATAACCCAAGCCTATCTACTAGAATAATTTACTATTTAAGTTAAGTAATATCAACATAATTTTTGCTACTATAACTTTATAATCTTCACCTTTTTATTTTTGAAAGAGCGAGACCTTTTCGCCACCAGTGTATATAATGCTGTAACTACTTACAAAAAAGCCCCGATAAATACTTTTTTTAGAATTTTTGATTATAAGGTTTCTATTTCATTTTTATTGTACTGATTTGTGATCTCAATAAAAGTCTGATTAACTTATTGCCTTTTCTTATTACAAGAAACACCGCTTAAGTCCTAGAATTTATAGCAAAACACCGCCTAAATCAATTTAAAAAGATCCTATCAATAGAACTTGCTCCATTATATTTTAAAATTATATCTTAACTATACTAAAACTATTTAAAACCATTAATTACTTATTTAGTTGTCAAAACAATTAATAAATACTTTTTTTGTCTCTCCTGAAAAGTCGACAAAATTTACTTGCGCGGTGTTGTTATATAAGCGACGATATGCTATACAACTATAATCAAAATGACTTCTTACAATGGCTTTGTACAGAATAGAAAGAGTCAGTGGGTCTGCACCCCATGAAACTCCAGCTAGACATTTAATTATATTTAAACCTTTCATAGCATTTTTTAATATGTAATTGATGTGTGGTTCAAATGATAATTTATTATCTTATCAATAATAACTCCTAAAAATGTATGTTGATTAACTACAGGAATTTTTTGATTATTGAACACTATTTCAGAATTAGGAAAGTCTTTGCTGAATATCATAGCACTGCTCTTATTTGGGTTAATTTTTAGTTTGAGTTTTTCATTGTAATACATTTGCAAATTATCTAAAGCCAAATTAACATTTTGAATTGCAGAATCAACATTGTAATTTACACTGTACAACACCAGGTCATCAGCAAATTGTAGAATATTTACACTACTATTATTTACATATTTTCAAATTTCAGATGTGTGTAAATTATAAAGTAAAGGAGACACAGTTGCCCCCTGCATTGTACCTACCTTTCGATGCAGTTCTAGGTCCATGTAAAATATTATTTAATATAACTTAAAGAGTCCTATTAGTTAAAAATTCATGAATCCATTTACATAATAAACCAGGAATACCCAATCCGGATAATATTTGTACAAGAATGTCTGGTCGAACATTATCAAATGCACCCTGAACCCAAAAATACACATGCTACTACACTCTTACTTTGTTTTGCATTTTCCAGGTCTGAAATGAGTGAAGTGAAGCTGTCTACACAACTCCGACCACGTCTGAAGCCATTCTGAATATTAGGAATAATATTATTTGACTCAACATATTGATCTAATCGAAGTTTAATCATATTTTCAAAAAAAATCCCTAAACAGGATGATAATGAAATAGGTCTGTAAGAGTGTTAGATTCAGAATTGTCTTTGTAGCATCGCAAGTCACATAACCACATACCTAGCTATATGTTTACCACATGCCGCCTCTTTAAAATCATTACTTATAATTGTATAAGTTAGTCGCAAATATACCTGCATTCAGACACCACGTATTTTATTAATCCGAAATCAGTACAAGCAATAGTGGACCTTAAAACAAAGACCATATGGTCGCAATCGAGCCGGATACATCCAGTACGGACGCTTACCGAGAGAACAAAAGGCCCACATTCCACAGCAGCGATAAGCCGACCTGTTTTTTTTGTGCGCATCGGATTCCGAGAATTAGTAAGTTTTTTACTACGAAGACTATTGTAGTAATAATTAAGTGACTACTTTATACATCGGGTATCAGCAGTATTCAAGTTTGTTGACGTGAAAAATGAATACGACTGAAGAACAACAGAAAATTCTCTCCATGTTAGAAGATACTGCAAACCTACTACGGAAAACACAATCTAACTTAAAGAAATGTCCTAGAGCACGCTTAACAAGAGGATATATTGAAGCACGTATGAAAATCATTGAAGATTATTGGAATACGTTCAAATGTGCCCATAAAGACTTGGTAAAAATAACGCCAAAGGAACAAAAAGGAACATTGCCATATTTTTTGCAAGAGGAATTTTTTATTTATGAAGATTTGTTTAACGTGCTTCAAGGTGACTTAAAGGACACGGTTATTTCGTTATCTGAACGACCAGTGGTGGAATCAAAATCACAAAATAGTAGCTTTGACTGCACGAGTCCACAAAATAACCTCGTGTAGGTACCTGCCGAGGATCGAGATACCGAAGTTTTGCGGTAATTATTTATTTATTTATCACAAACACAACTATCATTACAGGCGATAATCCTAATGCGGTAGTGTGGTCTTTAGCTAAATCATCTATTAACATAACATAATACATACAGTGTTACCTTTGTGAATTCATTCAGAGAACAATGAAATAAATCTATCCTATCAGCAGTGTCATTCAGTGTACGCAAGGCGCGCGTCAACGGCGCTTTACTGAGTAAGTTAGTTCGTGCGCGTGGCACTGCTAGCAACCGTGGCTGCCGGCGTCGCACTGCGTAGTTGTCAGGCACGTTCAGATATATCTCCTTCAAAACACCAGAATTAAACGTTTTACCGCGCAACAGCTTAAAAACATACGTGGTGATAGCCAGGTCCCTTCTTGTCTCCAGTTTGTTGTACCCAACCATGCCGATTACGAACAAGGTTGGGTACATCAACGGATAGAACGGATAGACCCCGTAAAGTTTCATGTACAAATACCTGGTATACTTATTCTGTATGCGCTCCAACATAAGACTATATTTAATCTCATGTGGAGCCCATATGACAGCATTACACTCAAGCTGAGTTCTTATCAGAGCATTATATAATGCTGATACTGCTTTAATGTTTGTAAAACCCGCTGCCCGACGCAGTATGAAACCAATGCTTCTGTATGATTTTTTACAAACATGTATAATATGTTCACGAAATGTTAACTCGGTGTTAAGGCGTACCCCCAGATCGCGTACGCTTTCTACTCGCTCAATCGACGAGCCATATAACTCATACCCATGATGATGTGGCACTCTCATTCTGCTAAATGTTATAACCGAACATTTGTTAACATTAAACTGCAATCTATTCTTCCTACTCCACTCTGCCACATTATCTATATCACGCTGCAACTGTGCAACGTCACTCCTATCCTTAATTGCCAGTAGTAACTTAAGATCATCCGCGAATAATAGACAAGTGGCAACCCTGACAACCTCAGGCAGGTCATTTATCATAATAATAAAGTTCAAGGGACCCAGATTGCTTCCCTGGCTTACTCCGGACCTGGTGTAATAAGGCTCGGATTTATAACCAGCATATTCTACGAACTGCCGCCGATCTCTCAAGTAATTAGCAAAGAACTGTAACAATTTGGGAGTACAGCCGACTGCTGCTAGCTTCTCTAATAATATGTCGTTATCCACCAAATCGAAAGCTTTTTTAAAGTCAAAATAGGCAGCGTCAACTTGTACTCCCGCATCAACATTTGGAACCACGTACGTCATAAAGTTCAGTAGATTGCTGGCCGTGCTACAACCCGGTCGAAATCCGTGCTGGGCATCCGACAGCAAACAAGATACTTGGCCTAATATGCACGTTTGTATGGTCGACTCAAAAACCTTTGCTGGTGCTGACAGAATTGCCACTGGTCTATAGCCACTCACGTCCGAATCCATCCCGCCCTTAGGTACTGGGATCACACGTGTGATTTTCCAGCACTCAGGAAAATATGACGAATCAATGCACAGATTATATAGATGTAGAAGCGGCTTCGCTAGTACAGCGCGGCAGTCCCTAATTAGAAAAGAAGGAATCCCATCCGGCCCCGCTGACCGTTTTGCCTTAAGTCGTTCTAGAGCTTTCGTTACTTGGCTCAGTTGTAGGCGACCTATATGGACCCGCGAGCTGTTACCGCCACTTGAGGCCACTGCTGCGTTTACATCGAGTCGTGGCTCCTGATCATTGTAAACGGAATGAAAATATTGCGCGAACTCTCCAGCACACTCCGACTCGGGTACAACGTTACCATTTTTTAGAATAGATTTACGATTCCCTGTTCCCTTTTTAGCCCTCACATAGTCCCAGAAAGATCTCGGATCTTTTTTAAAACCTTGCTGAACCCTCTCCCGGTGATGGTTATGAGCATGCACTATCATCGTCTTTACCTTTGCCCTACACCGAGCAAACATTTCGTAATCACTGCTTACCCCACTTATTTTATACCGCTTATGCAGTATCGCCTTTTCTTTAATGTAATGGATAATTTCACCCGTATACCACTCAGGGTACCTGTACCTAGAATTAACATCCTTTTGCCTTTTTCTTGGAACGCAACTATCAATGGTGTTATTTATGGTGTTATAAAAATAATGAATGGCCTTCTCCGTGTCATTTATGTCATACATAGGATTCCAATCGTTTGATAATAGCAATGAGTACAACAAGCCATAATTTGCTTTGGAAAAATTCCACTGTGGTAACAAGCCCCCCACTTCTGCAACAGCAGGATGTGGCGGAATGGTATCTGTGTATTGACGGTCCGAACGCGCACACTTGCCTACTGGTACGAATATTGCGAGTGGCGGGTGGTAGGGGTCCACCGGCACAAGAACTTCGTCCGCCTCACTCACACGCACCTCGCCCACACTCAATGAACACAGTACTAAATCTAACTGTCGACCATTGCAGTTAGGTACCTTATTTCCCTGTATGAATTCACAAAAAGAAATAAAATACCTATTCATAATAATTAACACGTTGAACGCCAGTGCGTTTTCTTCGTGTTTCCATTTGGGCCATGGGGGGCACCATTTGGTCGACACTTATCTGTTCCGTTGGAGCCGCGGGGGACAACATGTGACCGCAAGCTGGAGTTGATTTCAAACGTGTCTATGGAGCCGTCGGACAAATGTTCTAAGCAAATCTCGATATAAGGTGACCCCCATGGCCCTGTAGACTAATGCAGTTCAGTTGGTTTTTATGTAAACATAATACCTAGAAAAATATGTCAAGTTTTCTAAGCCATATTTGCAATGTAGTGAGAATATAAATGTGTATGAGAGTATTGCGCTCAATTATGGTATAATGCCGAAACCAGTTGGGATAAATTTTGATTACAAATAGAATATGTATATGTGTATAAATTAAATACTATTTTTATGACTTGATAAATAAAACACGCATATAATAATAAAAAATATTATAATTAAATCAGTTTTGGTTTTGGTACTAAATAAAAAACAAAATAGTATTAGTTAATATTCATTTATATATTTATTTATACGAGGAACACATGCAAAATCAGACTTAATTTGAGATCAATGCCAGGTAAACTTAAACTTACATCACAAAATTATTCTAATGAACTTGATGAAAACAGTCGTAACAGAGATATGGTTTATTTGGGCAAGTTTCACAAAATGTAACCACCTTTTTGGTCTTGTTTTTTGCCAAAGCCCTTCCCATTATCTCAACGTTATGTTTATAACAATTTTGACATGTACGACGATTATTTTTGGCGGTGCCTTCTTTTTTCGTGAGCTTGTGCTTTATACGTCTTGGCCTCAAGGTTTCTATTGGTTGTTCTTCCTTTTTTGACAATAAACCCTTCAATATCTGTTTCCTGAATTCAACTACTTGCATGTTTTTCCCAGTGACAGTCTTGTACAATATTAAAGCATTAACAACGGCCGTGTTTAGAAGCAAATTTATGGCCACTTTTTTATACCATTTGACGGACTTTCTCAAAGGTGTCGAATATGCGGCCATCTGGTCAGATAAGTCCACGGCTCCTTTCGCCTTGTTGTAATCTACTACGATTTTAGGCTTCAAAGTGGTTTTACCTCGCTTCGTGACGGATTGGAAGCGGGTAAATGTTTTGTAGAAAGAACGTAAACGTCCCTTTTGTCTTTCCATTTTAATAGAGTTATTCCATCAGTACTCTCCATGGCAATATGTTCGCCTCGTTTCAATTTAGCATTGATTACTTCTTTAGGAAGATTTTTCCTGTTTTTACGAATTGTACCGACGAGGTGCGTTTCATTTTGCAAAAGGTTTCTAGCCAAACTGACACTTGTGTACCAGTTGTCAGTGTATAATGTGTGCCCTTTGTTCAGAAGGTCACTGCACAACGACATCACAACGTTTTCAGGCGTAGTATTGACTTGATCATTTTGTTTGCCCGCATAAATACTGATTTTGTAGGTATATCCAGGTAACGTGCATAGTTTAAATTCCTTTACACCATATTTATGTCGTTTCTGTTTATTGTACTGTCTGAAAATAATTCTGCCCCGAAATGGTACGACACTCTCATCAATGCACAGATCTTCGCCAGGAGTGTAATGATTCTTGAAATTTTCGTTCATTAGGTCCAGAAGGGTTCGAATGCGATGTAATCGATCAGTCTTGTGAGCGTCATCTTCTTTTGAAAAGTGTAGCATTTGTAATAACAGCTCAAACCTGTTCCGAGACATTATTTTTCGTGCAAAAGCATGTCCTATTATTTCGTCCTTGGACCAATAGTCACTCATTTTAGGAAGCTTCACCAATCCCATAAATAATATCAAACCAAAAAAGTTTTTCATTTCATCAACATTAGTAGGCGACCAATTGCGTATGCGTGCTGACTTAGAAGCTTCTCGTGCAGCTATTTTGTGTATAGCAAACTCGTTAGTATCATACACTATTTTCTCAAAAATTTCGTCTGACACCAAAAGGCAGTAAAAATTATATGGCGATTTGTTAATCATAGCAGAGCGGAGATTAAAAGGCAAACCAGGAATCTCAGTGAAAGCAATAATTTGACGCTGATTACCTGCTGGTTGCGTCCATGTACGTGCAGATGTCGACGGAGTACTCATGGTATTCAAAGTAATTTGTAGCTGGTCCAACTCACTTTCATCACTTTCAAAAACCATAACACGGCGACGACCACGGCAAACTGGTTGATCGTCCAGATCTTCCTCTTCCGAGCTGACGTGAAAACTGTTGTTGAGTAAATTTATTTCTAAAGTGTCTATGTGTGATAAGTCTTCTTGACTTATCTCAAAATCTCCGAAATCATCCATCTTTATAATATGAACGCAGTATGAATATATAAAATTAGCAAAAACCAAATAGCGTTGTGAGCGTATCGCGTTCAATGTGACACTAAACACGCACTAAACGACATAAACACTCTAAACTCGTGGGCTGCTCGTGTGTAAGTACGCGGGTGCGGGCGCGCGGGCGGCGGTGCTCGACACCGTGACCCGCGCGGCCCCCGCTAACGGACTTGCGATTTTCTCTTCGCATAGGCCACGGGGGACGACCTATGAGTGACACTCAAATTATAGCAAATTTAAACACTAAAATGTTTTTTTTTGTAACCAATAACTAAGTTTTAGCTTATTTCCGCTCCAATAATACAATAAATACATTGTGTAAAATTTTACATATTTACGGATTTTCTCCTGGCCCTATCGGCTATTACAGTGTCGCTCATATGTTGACCTCCACGGCGTTCAACGTGTTAATAACATTATCATTACAAGAATGCAAATTAAAATCTCCTATAACAACAAAGTCCCTATAACTAACACATAATTGTTCTATAATTCTAAACAAAATCATATAATCATTCTCGCTACTATTCGGGGGAATATATACAACACAACACAAAAACAAATATCTATTACGAGTATAAACTGTAGCACAAACCAGTTCAAAAGCACATCTATCGACGTTGACGTCACCAGGTACTGTTACTTTCCGTAGCTCGAACCCGTGTGTGGCCACGAGAAACGCGCCTCCTTGTTTCCGCCCATCCGATCGGTCGCATCGTAAAATGTGATATCCTTGCGGTATAATTTCTGCATTTTCTATTGACTCATTGCAACCCGTTTCGGTTATTGCAATTAAATCAGCCCCCGATGACTCGACATTATTACAAAACATATCCAATTTAGTTCGCAGACCTCTTGCGTTTTGATAAAGAATTTCAATGTTTCTATTTTCCGTCATTCGGTTTATTTGTTGGTCTCCGAAACCAAATCCATTCGGAAAATTCTGCATTCAGAGTCCATACCTCCGGTTGACATAATTTATCGTAAACGCCCTCAGAGATTCCAACAATAAATGAAGCATAGTCTCTCTCTGTCTTATGCCTAATTTTTTCAATTTTGACATTAACTTCAGAGCCACACACCTGTATCACATGAGCTGTTAATTTTTCCACTGTAGTATCCGGATGTAATCGCCATATGTGGAGATGCTTCTTACGCTCCATTCCTTGAATTTCTTTTAGGCTCGAGTTTTGCCCCTTTTAACATCTTTATTTTGAATCTTCCCTTTCTTCTTATGGACTACTTTCCACCCCTCATTATTCTCTTCCTTGCTGTTCATCTCAACCTCGACTGTTGATAAAGTTTGTCTCTTTTCCTGCGATACGTCCTGAGTCATTGGTTGTTCCACCGTTTTCGTGGCCCCACACGATATCACAGCTGTGGCGGTAGACTTGTTACCCATGTCATTAGCGGTTTGTTTACAAATCGCATCGGCATAATTCAATGCTTTATTGGGAAGTTTCGCCGTGTCCTCCGATGTTTGTGATACTTTGGAGATATTAATTTGGTGTTCTAAATATTGATTACGCTTTATTAGCTCCCTCATTTGATCTTCTAGTGCAAATACTCGATCAACTTTTTGCTCAAGTACCTTCACGTATGAACGTAATTCTTGCAACTCATTTTTCGTGCAATTAAATATTTCCTGCATATTTTCCATCGTATTCGTCTGGATATCTAAGCGTGACAATACCTCCAATCGAAAGTCCTTAATCTCTTCTAGCAATTTGAATGTGGGTTCCGTCATCGGTGATTCCGTGGTCTTTATACGACTTCCTCGCTGAGTGTTCACGTTGCTGCAGATTGAAGAAGTGTTTACTTGGCCGGATTTACTGCTAACAGGTGTATCAGCATTGCGACTAGGCTTGCGTTGTGAGCAGACACACTCAGGACATATCCACTTATCCTTATATTCCTGAGTGTACACTTTGTTGCATGTCTTTTTAGAACACTCAATAAATGGCATGTTAGATATGTCCACACCACATCCACTACAGTTTCGCGACATTTTAGCGAGAACACCAATTAAATTTTCGGTAACGAACACACTAGACGTCCGCTCAGCTCGCGCGCGCGAGTAAGTTATTATGAATCATGGCAAACTTTTCAAGATTTGTTTATCTCGTTGGTGCACAATAACACTTCGCTTCGCGATGTCCAGAAACTTCATTATTTGAAGACTAGTGTTACTCAAGAAGCCGAATCACTATTGAAGCATATACAGGTAACCGATAACAATTATGTAAATGCATGGGATATTTTGAAAAAGAGATACGGCAACAAACGCTTACTTTTGAATCATTCTATGAAAAGGTTATTCAACCAAAAGAAGATGACTTCTCAATCAGCTTCTCAGTTAAAGGCGTTGTTAGATACAACCACAGAGTGCCTTAACAACTTTAATAATTTAAATATTGATGTCGGCTCGTGGGATCCATTCCTTATATATCTTCTAGTGCAGAAGATGGACCCAGAGACGCACAAGAACTGGGAAGAACATGCATATAAAGAAGAAACCGAAAACTTACCTACCTGGAGTGATTTGAAGAAGTTCTTAGAATCGAAGTTCCGTACCCTGGAATTAACAAATCAGAATAGTACACCAAAGGACAATAAAACAATAAAGGAGCGTTCATTTCATGTTGCCGCACCTGTTACGGAGAAAGTTTGTATGATGTGTAAAGAAAGTCACAGTTTAAGTCATTGCAAGGAATTTGGCAAGAAGGAACCTACGGAAAGAAGAGAATTTGTGAAAAACAAACAATTATGTTTTAACTGCTTAGTACCAGGACACTCGGCATTTAAGTGTAAAGTGCCAGTATCTTGTCGCATTTGTAAGAGGCGCCATCATTCCCTTTTGCATGAAAACCAGACCAAGCGGCATGGAGAAGCAACGGTGACTTCACCTCCAGCTGTAACACATGTAGAAGAAGAGCAAGCAATACAAGTCAATACAATGATAGCGTCGCATTTCAGTACTAAGAAGAGAATAGCAGCACTTTTAGCAACGGCAGTAGTGGAAGCAACAAGCGAGCAAGGCAACACCATTTTACTGCGGGCGCTGATAGATCAAGGTTCCGAGGCAGCTTTTATTAGCGAAAAGGCGACTCAATGGTTGAAGCTCGAACGACAACCTGTAAAAGCAAGCATTATAGGGGTGGGATCCCAGAAGACTGATATAAAACACGTGGTACAGCTACAAATACGATCACGATTGGACCGAAACTATTGTTTACCGATCAAGGCATACGTAATGTCCAAGCAACTGACCACAAAGATACCCACCCAAACAATCAATAAACAAGAATGGGCACACATTCAAGACCTCAACCTGGCTGATCCAACTTACTTCAAGCCAGGGTCTATAGATCTGCTCTTGGGGGTAAAAGAATATGCCGAAATTCTACAAAATAACCTAATCAAAGGTCCACCAGGCACACCAAGCGCTCAGGAAACGAGCCTGGGTTGGATTCTTTTTGGAGAAGTAAATACAACACAACAAAACCAGTATGTTGTTATGCATCATTCAGTTGACATAGAAGACATGTTGAAATCAATTTGGGAAATTGACGTAGACACTAAAAGACACTTAACAAAGGAAGAACAACTGTGTGAAGAAGTATACGAAAAGACAACTACGAGAAATAAAGGAGGAAGGTACATTGTTAAATTACCATTTAATACATACAGTCCACAATCACCAGATGGTAACACAAAATCGATAGCAACACATAGATTTACACAACTAGAAAGGAAGTTCAGGAAATCGCCAGACCTGCAAAAGGAATATAGTAAAGTTATTAATGAGTATATAGAACAAGGATACCTCGAGAAGGTATCAGATAAGGAAAAGGATAATAGAGCTGTCTACTTACCTCACCACGCTGTTGTTCGATCTGACAAAGAGTCCACGCGAACACGCGTTGTATTTGATGCGTCGTGTAGAGGATCAAATAATGTTTCGTTGAACGATGAGTTACGTGTGGGTCCTCAGCTACAAGAAGACTTGAGAAACATTTTGATGAGATGGCGCATGAAACATATCTGTTTTATGGCAGATATAAAACAGATGTTCCTCCAAGTATTAGTGACCAAAGAAGACGCAGAATTTCAGCGAATCCTGTGGAGGCAGCAGGAGTCTGATACCTTGGAGGAATACCGATTGCTCAGAGTCACCTTTGGTACAGCGTCTGCACCATTTTTGGCCGTTAGAACGCTACAACAAGTAGCCAAAGACGAAGCAAAGAACAATATTCTTGTTGCGCAAACTATAAACGAGGATTTTTACATGGATTATCTTTTATCCGGCACAGACTCAGTAGCTGAAGCTATGACTCTTTCTAAAGAATTATCAGACACCATAGAAAGAGGCGGTTTTCAACTTACGAAATGGGCATCCAATAGCATCGATTTAATGAAGTATATAGAAGAGGATAAAAGATCTGCAAAGGCACATATTGATTTAAACCTCGATGGTACTCTCAAAGCTTTAGGAATTGAATGGGATTTAAAAACAGACCAGTTTCAATACAATCTTAGATTTACACCCATAACAGAGTCCATAACAAAGCGGAACATATTGTCTGATATACAAAGAGTGTTTGATCCCCTTGGTTGGATAGCACCGAGTACTGTTATGGCTAAAATATTAATACAAAAGCTCTGGCTTGAAAAGGTTAACTGGGATGAACAAGTTAGCAACACATTAGAACAAGAATGGAGAGAAATAAGATCAGACCTCGTTAACATAACTGAAATACAAATAGAGAGGTGGCTTGGTACGATGACTGTTAACAACGACAAAATACAAATCCACGGATTCAGCGATGCTTCAATGCGTGCATATGCAGCGGCAGTCTATATTAGAATTGAAAGTCCAGGCAGCAAGTTTGAAACAAAACTAATAGCTGCCAGAACCAGAGTAGCACCACTGAAGACCATTTCGTTACCTCGTCTAGAACTTTGTGGTGCCCTACTTCTTTCAAAATTAATGAAACAAGTTGGACAATCAATGAGGATACCGACAACACGAATGTACGCATGGACTGACTCTTCAATTGTTATCGCATGGCTTAGTGGTGAACCTAACAGGTGGAAACCCTTCGTTGCAAACCGCGTGGTCGAAATTGTTGAAAACATTAATAACAAGCACTGGTTCCATGTACAGTCACACGAAAATCCCGCTGATGTAGCATCTAGAGGAATGTTGTTATCCGACTTGAAGAAATGTAACTTATGGTGACACGGACCGGGCTGGCTATCTGAAACAAAAATAAATATTAAACATGAAATAACAGAAACAGACTTGGAAATGAAAACAACTAAAATCAATACTTACCTGAACGCAGAACGGATTATAGAACCTGAAACAACATTAATATCACAATTTGAAAATTAACAGATTTAATAAAAGCGATTACATACTGTAGAAGATTTCTGAACTATAAAAAGAATATAACCAATAAAAATCAGAGTTTAACAACGCAAGAATTAGAAGATGCTCTATGGATCTGCATTAAAAAGGCTCAAGAGGAAGAATTTAAAGAAGAGATACATAGAATAAAAATAGGGAAACAAGTTAAGAAAAAAAGTCAGCTACGATGCCTAAATCCATACTTAGACGAGAAAAATGTACTCAGGGTGGGCGGTCGCTTAAGACATGCTAACTTACCTGATGATAAGAAGAATCCTGTGATCTTGGGAAATAGAAACGCACTGATACAGTTACTCATTGCTGATGCACATGAGAAAACACTTCATGGGGGAGTACAGTTAACGTTATGTCACTTACGTTTTAAATACTGGGTTATAAGAGCTAAATCACTGGTGAAGAAATATATTCACAAATGCATGAAGTGTGCTCGAATGAATGCCACAACGAAAGAACAAATAATGGGAGACTTACCGGTGGAAAGAGTAACACCGACGAGACCGTTTCTGCATAGCGGAGTAGATTTCGCAGGACCCTTTCAAACACTGATATCCAAAGGAAGAGGCAACAAAACTAAAAAGACTTATGTGGCAATTTTTATATGCATGTCTACTAAAGCAATCCACATAGAGCTAGTTGGAGACCTCACTTCAGAGGCATTTATAGCAGCCTTTCGGAGTTTTGTTGCCAGAAGGGGTAAATGTGGCCACTTGTGGTGTGTTAATGGTAAAAACTTCGTGGGTGCAAGCAGAGAGCTTCATAAATTGTGGAGTGAAGCACAGACGACAGGAGAAATTACATCCACGCTAGCAACAGATGGCACACAATTTCACTTTATCCCAGCATATAGTCCAAACTTTGGAGGACTGTGGGAAGCTAGCGTGAAGTCGATTAAGTACCACCTAAAACGTATAATTACAACTCACCTGACGTTCGAGGAAATGATCACAATATTATGCCAGATAGAAGCCTGTCTGAATTCACGCCCGTTGTGCCCAATAGATAACACTGACATAGAAAACTTAGATCCATTAACCCCTGGCCATTTCCTAATTGGAGAACCACCGATTGTGGTACCCTCGCCTGATCTGCAAGCTGTGAAGGTACATAATTTGTCACGTTGGCAACATACACAAAAGATTCTTCAAGACTTTTGGCGACGCTGGCAAGAGGAATATTTGACCAGGCTTCAGCAGCGTCCTAAATGGATGAAGAAACAGAAGGAATTTGTAATAGGGGATATTGTGTTGATCAAGCTTGAAAATCAACCACCCAGCAAATGGTCCTTAGGACGAATTACCGATAAACATCCAGGCATGGATGGTATCACGAGGGTGTATAGTGTGAAAAGTGGAGGTTCTATAACAAAGAGAACTATTACTAAGTTATGTGCATTGCCAGTTGATTTTTCTTAGCTTCTGTTGAATTATTGAGATATTGTGAATTATTTTAGTAAGCATATTTAGAATTTAATTAATAATTAATTTACGATTGTAATATTTTGGGCTTTAGACGGTCAATTTGGAATGAGTACTTCATTGTTTAGATGATAACTTGTAAGAATATAATTGTGATTGTAAAAGTACTTAAGTCCTTTTGGTGGGCGGTATGTTAGATTCAGAATTGTCTTTGTAGCATCGCAAGTCACATAACCACATACCTAGCTATATGTTTACCACATGCCGCCTCTTTAAAATCATTACTTATAATTGTATAAGTTAGTCGCAAATATACCTGCATTCAGACACCACGTATTTTATTAATCCGAAATCAGTACAAGCAATAGTGGACCTTAAAACAAAGACCAAAGAGTCTGGACTATCGGGAGGCTTATCAGATTTTAGGACAGGAATGACACATTGTGTTTTCCAAGACAGGTATTGTTTGCTTAAGCCAAGTGCATTAAGTATTTTTAAAAATGAATTTTGAGCTTCAGTATTTAACTTCTTGATTAAAATGTAAGGAAAATCATCCAAGCCAGGTGTAGTATCCTTTCTAGATTGCAAACTAATTAAAAATTCCGTCCATGAAAAAGGTTCTAAGAAGTATTTGGAGCTATCATCATTGTTATGAAGATTGTAAAAACCATTTAAATCAACATTTTCATAAGAATTTCCTGATAATTTGTTTAAAAATGGTTCAACAAATTCATCTCAGTAAGATTTGTTACCTACTAGACTTTATTCTTTTAAACTTTTTAATATTGTTCCAAATTATTGTAATAGGAGTTGTTCTGTTAAAACTTTCACACATTTTTCTCCAACCATTTTTCCTCTCTTCTGCTATTGTTCTTTTCTTAATTGCATCAAATTTTTTATATGATATAAATCTACTAAGACTAGGATTATCTCTATAATATTTTAAGGCCTCTTGGGACTTAGTAACACTCTCTTTAATTTTATCATTCCACCAGGGAGCTGGCAGTTTATATCTATACTCTGACGTTTTGGTAAATTTTGGAATGCACTCTAATTTTAGTGCATCAAGTGCCTTACAAAAGTGATCATATGTTAGTAGAGGATTATTAAGGTCAATATGAATATTATTTAAAAAAATAATTGAGAGTTCGTTGTACTTGTTCCGATCAGCTTTATTATACTGATAATTCATTCAAATATGATATGTCAGCCTTTTTTTTTTTTTTTTTTTTTTTTTTTTTTGTGGGTGGGAAATCATCAAATAACTTCTCCCGCTCTGGGCAGAGCAGGAGGGCGTGTCAGACTCTTACTGACTAAAACCCACCCGTGTTCCTTCAGTTGCCTGTGCCAGGGGCCACGGTAACCCTCTTGGACTTTTCCGCAACCCTAGCAGGCATCGGTCCTAGCAAACCCCGTCATTGGTGCTGACATCTCTTTGAGGCGCGCGTGGAACACAACGCGCCGTCGACCCGGGCCTGGTCCTTATCGAACGGCGAGCTGCCCATTGCTCGCCGTTCGCAAGCCCGCGCCTACGGTGGCCGGGAATCGGCCTGCGATTCCCGACGCCCAGGGCGTCTCCTGCGGCGGCTAGGGGCGTGAGGGCGCAAACTTTGCCTCTCCCTCACGCGTTCCGCCTCCTCCTTCGCGAACATTACTGCTTCGCAGAAGGAGGTGACGGCTTCCCAAGCCCTCTCGCTCCGTACCATGGCCTGGACCAAGGCCGGACGCGAGAGATCGCCACCGCCAATCGCCTCCACGAGGACACGGCGGTGCTCCGCCCAAGCCGGGCAGACCTCCACCGTATGCTCCACCGTGTCCTCCGGGCGATCCACACAATGGTGACACCCGGGCGTTTCCTCCCGCCTTATCCGGAACAGGAACCTCCCGAAACAACCGTGTCCGGTTAGGACCTGCGTCAGGCGGAAGGTGAGGACGCCGTGGCGCCTCTCTAGCCACTCCTCAAAGAGGGGACTTATCGCCGCAATTGTGGCGTGCCCAGCGCTGGGTTGCGACAATCGCACTCTCCATGCCGCCCTGAGATCCCGCCGGAGCTCTGTCCGCTGTACCGTGATTTCTCGCGGCAGCGGAGCTACGCCCCGGCGTTTCGCCTCCTCGCGCCACTCCCAAACGTGCGCGAGGACTTTTGCCTCCAGATCCCATGGCGGTAATCCGGCAAGGAGGCTCGCCGCCTCACCGGAGACCGTACGGTATCCCCGGACCAGCCGGATGGCCATGACCCTTTGGGGCGCGTTCAACCAGCGGGCTGGCCGCCGCCTCAAGGAACGCGCCCACACCGGTGCCCCGTAAAGGGCCATGGACCGCACGACCCCCGCGTAGAGCCTCCGGCAGGAGGCGTTTGGCCCCCCTAGATTGGGCAGGAGCCGCTTTAAGGCAGCCCCGGCCCTTTCCAGTCTGGGAGCCAAACGTCGGAAATGCTCCACGAAGTTCCACCGGCTGTCGAGGACGAGTCCCAGGTACTTCATCGTCGACTCGACGCCGATGTGAACCCCTCCTACCGTTATTTGGGAACCCGACGGTGGCGTGTTCCGAGGACCATGAAAACACATGGCCTCGGACTTGTGCAGGGCCACCTCGAGTCCTAATTGCCGGATCCTCTCGACGATTGTCGCAACCCCGCGTGTCGCTAGTTCGGCCGCCGCCTGGTGCGACCTTCCCTGCGCCAGGACTAGCGTGTCGTCAGCGTAACAAACCACGCTGACGCCGCTGGGGAGGTCGGCGCGCAGCACCCAGTCGTAGCCGATATCCCACAGATGCGGCCCCAGGACCGATCCCTGTGGGACACCGCACGACATCTCTTGCCGGTTCCATACTCCCTGGTGACCGGGGTAGATGACGGCCCTGTCCGTCAAATAGGCCTCGACCACACGACAGAGGTAGGTCGGCATCCGGTGATACCGGAGTGCCTCCCTGATGCAACTCCAGGGCAGGGTATTGAAGGCATTGGCGATGTCTAGAGACACCGCCAAGACGACCCCACCCCGGGCCACAGCATCCCCCGTCGTGAGGGCCCGCACGCGCATGATGGCGTCCACCGTAGAGCGCCCCCTGCGGAAGCCAAACTGGCTCTCCGCCAAATCCGGCCCCACCCGCACCAGCCGCCCGACGAGGCGGTCTGCAATGACTCTCTCAAAGAGCTTGCCCACCTCGTCGAGCAGCACGATGGGCCGGTAAGCGGACGGAGAGTCCGCTGGGCGCCCCGGCTTCTTGATGAGGACCAGTTTCCCCGTCTTCCAACGAAGTGGGAACTGGCCCCTCTCCATGCATGCGCTTAGGAGCCCCCTTAGTCGAGGCCCGAGAGCCTCCGAGGCCAGGACCCAGGCTTTCCCAGGTAAGCCGTCGGGTCCTGGGGCGGTATTTTTAGCACTCAGCCTACGTACCGCCACTCGCAGCTCTACCTCGGTCACCTCCGGAGCATCGTTGTCGTCGTCGGCGGTGTGGTCCGCATTCAGCACCGCAGTAGGCGGAGCCATGGGCGGGGAGATATGGTCGCCTCTAGAAGGGAACAGAGTGCTCACCACGTCCTCCACGAGCTGGGGCCGGAGACTCTGCGTCAGCGGGGGAGCCCATGGGCGGAGCTTCTCACGCACCAATTTGTAGGGGCGCCCCCACGGGTCCCTGTTCAGAGTCTCCAGCGACTCCTCGCGGGCCAGTCCCTTGGCCCGCAGGATCTCCGCTTGGAGGGCGGTCTTCGCCGCTCTGTACCCCTCGTACAGCTCCGCCTGAATGGCTTCCGTATCCGGAGGGCGAATACGGAGCCTGCGGTGCCTGGTGTACCGGCGTCGCGCAGCGACGCACGCACTGCGTAAAGTCGTCAACTCTGGCGACCACCAGCACACCTGGCGCTGAGCGCGTCCGGGCTGGGCCCGGGGCATTGCCACGTCGCATATTTCGGACATGGCCTCCCGGAACCACTCCGCCTCGACGTTGATGTCAGCAGGCCTGTCCGGTGATGACACCCAGGCCTGCACGATCGAGGCTTCCAGGAGGAGCTCCCGGTCCAGCTGCTTCAGCGACCACCGCGGACCACTCGGGGCCTGTCGGACCAGCGCGCTCGAGGTCTGGGCGGAGACGTCAAACCGGATGTACCGGTGGTCGGAATAGGTCTCCACCCCCTCTATGACGCGCCAGTCAAGGACACGCGGTGACAGAGCGGGGCTGGCGAACGAGATGTCCACCACCGATTCACCCCGCATCCGCACACACGTGGGGACAGAACCCCGATTTAGGACGACCAGGCCTGTCTCCAGAGCCCAGTCCTCCACCATCCTGCCCCGTGTGTCCGTATACCGGGAACCCCAAGCCACATTCTTGGCATTGAAATCCCCGAGGACGAGCACGGGGAGGGAACGGAACCCGACGACGACGACTTTCAACTCCGCAAGGGAGTTGTGGAACTCGGCAAGAGTTCGGTTCGGGGAGAAGTATACCCCCACCACTACAATCTCCCCGAACCGTGCTGCCACGCAACCCCGTCCCCTCGTGACTGCCTCGAGGGACGGAGTACCGGCGGCGGCCGACGAAATTAGGGTCACTGAGCCGCTCAGGTCCTCCACCCAGTCATCCCTGGGCGGGACAAAGTACGGCTCAGCGACCACGGCGATGTTAATCGACCACTGCGCCATGCTCTGGAGCAACAGATCCTGAGCAGAGGCGCAGTGGTTGATGTTCGCCTGGAGGAGGCGTAATGGGGCCGTTATTGGCACTCCATGTCAGCCTCCTCCCGAGCCCTCTGTGAGGGCCCCGCCGCAGTGGTGACGGCGGCGACAACGACGGTCGAGGCGGCAGCGGCAACGGCAGTGGCGGCGGCTGCGGCAGTGACGGCGGTGGCGGAGGGCTTGTCCCTGCCCCTGGCTCTGGCGGGTGGAGCGCAGGCCTTGCTCCCCATCCGGTGATCAGCTGGCTTGCCAGCTGCCGCACATACGGTGCAGTGCGGCGCGGCATTACAAGACCCGGCCTTGTGACCGGGCTGACCACAGCGGAAGCAGTGGTGGCTGCGGTCCACCTCCGAGGTGCATTTAGCTCCCACGTGGTTGCCCACCTGGCAGCGGAAGCACCTCAGAGGTCTGGGTTCCAGCAGTTTCACCTGCGCGGAAACCCAGCCCACCAGTAGCCTACGGCCCTCGGCTATTTTTTTGGCCGCCGAATGATATGTCAGCCTTAGAGCAGTCTTGTATTTGCAAAAATGTTCCCAAAGTGGATAATGAGTCTGTAATAAGATTGTTAAACAAACAAAACATTAGGTTGACTGACACTGAGAGCTCTGATATAGGCCTGTTGATAGGAGCTGATTATGCAGGGCTGTTACTGACCGATTCTTTTGTTCATCTCGAAAATGGTTTAACTGCTATTAAAACAAAATTAGGGTTTACATTACAGGGAAAAATATCTGTGGCAAACAGCAATATAAGTAGTAACATCTTTATTTTGTTCACAAGATGTAGAGAACTTTTGGGATTTAGAAATATTAGGCATTAATGACCCTATGCAGGTGCAGTCCAAGCAGCAAAGAGAAGAGGAGGTGATAGCAAGTTTTGAAGAAAATATCCAAGTCGACTCTGAAGCCAGGTATGAGGTGCATCTTCCATGGAAAACTGGGCAAGATGATCTTCTGAGCAACGAACAGCTTGCCATTCGCAGACTGGAATCTACAACAAGAAAATTAAAAGCAGGTAATAAGTTTGATGATTATAATAAAATTTTAAGTGAATGGCAGCAGGCAGGCATTATTGAAGAAGTACCTGATGCAGAGAGAGACATGGTCAAAGTACATTACTTACCTCATAGGGCTGTATCCAAGGAGGCCAGTCTTACCACAAAGTTGCGACCTATATTTGATGCATCTGCAAAAGATAAAAATGGTAAGTCATTAAACTCATGCTTAGACAAAGGAATTAATTTCCTTGATAAAATTCCAAAATTACTAATAGGATTCCGCAAAGGTTGTATTGGTATAACAGCTGACATTGCAAAAGCATTTTTGCAAGTGTCAGTGACACCGCAAGATAGGGATTACCTTAGGTTTTTTTGGTGGAAGAATGGATCGGGTGAAGAGCTTAAGGTGTACAGACACCGGAGAGTGGTTTTTGGTTTAACGGCAAGCCCCTTTCTGCTTTCTGCGACCATATCACATCACCTCAATCAAATAACAGAGCAAAAGGATACAGCAGAAATATTAGCCAAATCATTCTATGTAGACAATTTAGTAACAAGCTTAGATTCCACTAAACAGACCCAGGAATTCATCCAGAAAGCCAAATGTATAATGAATAAAGCAAACTTCAATTTGAGGCAATGGGTAACAGGGGATTTACAAATAAATGAAACTAAAAATATAATGATTCAGGTGCTAGGTTTTCAGTGGGACAATCTCACAAACGAGTTATGTTGTAATTTAAATGCTATGCCGCCATATACTGAATTACATAAAATTACCAAAAGAATTATTTTGTCTTTGACACAAAAAATCTTTGATCCTATTGGATTTACATGTCCAGTCACCTTGGTTTCAAGACTTATTTTGCAGCAAATTTGGAACAGGAAATTAACATGGGATGAAGAACTACCCGATGATATTCAATCACAATTTAAAAATTGGTATAAACATATTGAATGCTTAAATAATTGCAGATTACCACGAAGACTGTCAGCGTCACAGCAACAAGAATGCACTATAAGCTTGCATAATTATGTTCTGCGATGCTAGCCAGGTTGGATATGCAGCCTGTGTCTTTCTAAGAACTGAAAACAAAGGTATTGTGACTGTTCGATTAATTTCTTTCAAGAGTATCGCCTCCAGAGAAAGTGACGATACCGCGACTTGAATTGTTGGTAGCACTAATAGGTGCGAGGTTACTGACGGAAGCGAGAAACGATCTAGAATTGAATGACTGCAAAGAGTTCTGTTGGACAACATAACACTACTCCAGAATCATCTGGAGTAGTGTTATGTTGGATTAAAAGGGAACTACCCTGGAATACCTACATAGGGAACCGTGTCAAAGAAATCAGACAAAATACCAAAACAACCAATTGGCATCATATTCCAGGATCAGACAACTGGGCAGATTTAGCATCCAGAGGTTGCGACGCACGTCAGTTGCTCGAGGTTCGTTGGTGGGAAGGTCCAGGTTGGCTCCGACAGCAACAAGAAATGTGGCCGCAGTCTGCGCTTGTTGTGGATGAGAAAGTAGCCAACACAGAACTGATAAAATCCATATGTAATGCTAACACATGCTGTAAAGATAGTATGATACAGTCTCTGTCCAGCTACTTCTCTAAATAAGAAAGAAATAATAAGAATGACAGCATGGATTATGAGATTCATCTTTAATGCAAGTCGCAAGAACGACAAGAAGGAAGGAGAATTAACTTATGAAGAGTATGAAGAAGCTGAAAAGAAAGTCATAAAAATCATACAAGAAGAAAATAAAGAATTAATTGAAAAACAATAAAGCTTCATAACGACATAGACAATCTACTTAGAGTAGAAACTAAATTGTTACTTACCGATTTTCCAAACGACACGAAGTCTCCGATGATTGTACCAGCGAAAAATGTTGTCATCCGGAGGGAACAACGTCACTTACAGCTACTACATGCTGGCACCAACATGATGATCACTGATTTACGAAAACGATTCTGGATCGTCGGCGTCAGGCTTCTAGTGAAGTCGGTCATAAATGATTGTATAATTATTATGTAAACGACACAGATCTAAGCCAACACAAACACCTACAGCGCCGCTACGTGTACGTTACCCCAGCAAGAAAGTGTCTCCTAGAGTTATAGGAGTAGAACGTATAATTGGTGCCTTATCTGCTGTAAATGTGCCCCCACATAAAAAATGTGTGCCCCCTGTCGTTTTGGAAAAAAACGGAAAAAACGATTCTTGCTGGAGTAACGTTTTTCTAGCAGGAAAATTCTAAACGACTGATCGGAGAGAAAAATTGTGCATGGCCAGAGAGCTTATACAACATGTCCCAAAATTCAACGATAAGCCGGCACCAGAGGATGGACCTACTAATGACTACTCGAGAAAAAAAAAGAAAAAAAAAATACCTCTACTTTTTTTTAAATTACTTAAAAAAAAGGAAATTCTTCGAAAATGTATACCCCTTATGACACTTTTAACTACCATGACCACAATTTTTCAAATATTTCAGTTTTTTTGTTTGTATCGGCAACCTAAGTAGTACTACTATTCACCATAATCTTTGAAAATTACAGAATTTTCGTAGTTTTATACAAAAAAACAACCAAAAAAAATGATTTCCCTAAAATTTTGAAAGATTTTTACGTTCAGTACACTTTAACTCATCGTAGTGTAAAAAAAAAAATACGGACACTACTATGGCAAGTTTTTTTTAAAAATTAGCGCAACTAACCTAAATTTTAAAATGGTATAATACTTTAGGAAAACCAGCCACAAAAAAAAAAAAATGACACTTTTTCTAATCAAGAACCAAATTTGATAAGTTGTTGTTAATAGTAATCACTTCTACTATGTGCCCAAAATAGATTTCTTTCGCAAATTCTTAGAATTTGGAAGGGACATGTGCGTAGTCAGTGAAGTTCAGAAGTCAGAAAGAGATAGATAGTATACGTTAGAGAGAGATAGATAGAGAGCGATTATACGTTAGAGAGAAATAGATAGATTGCGATTATACGTTAGAGAGAGATAGATAGATGTTTGTTGTTAAATAACAATAGGGCAGGTAGGAATGTTGCTGTTCTCTACAAAGTACAAAGTCAGTACGCTCTGCTTCTTTGTTTACTGTGCACCGTTTCGTATTCAATTGTTGTGACTCTCGTACTAACGACTTTTGGCTTGGCTTTTTGGACTGGATTAAGTGATCTGCAAACTGTACTAACCTGGCATTATTTTGAACTGGACTGTGTTTTGTGAATTGGACTTTTGGCGTATTTTGGACTGTTTAGCGTTTATCATGCCGCTACCATACACACCGTTGGAATACGCTAATATGCACCTCATTTATGGAGAGTGCCGATGCAATGGTAGCGCTGCTAGCAGATTATATCGAGAAAGGTACCCAAATGCTCAAAGATACCCGAATTATCGAGTATTTATTAATGTGCATCAAGCGTTTTCGGAGGGCCGTTTACCATCTGACAGGAGAAATGCTGGAAGACCTAGATCGGAACGCGACGAAGAAGTTCTCAATGAAATTGAAAATGATTCAACTACCTCGGTACGTGCCATAGAAATAGCTACGGGAATCCCAAAAAGTACTGCACATCGAATCCTAAAACGTCACAGACTTCACCCATATCACTACAGGCGTGTGCAGACGTTATTGCCGCGGGACTATCCACTACCGAGTCGCATTTTGCCGTGTGATGCTGCAAAAGCACAGAGAAGATCCCCAATTCTTGGATAATATTCTATGGTCGGATGAATCAACCTGCAAGAGAGATGGCTATTTAAATCTTCACAACCTACATAGCTGGAGCAATGAAAATCCGGACCTGATGAGACAAGACAAATCCCAATATCAATTCAAGGTTAACCTATGGACGGGTATTTTAAACGGAAAAGTGATTGGGCTTTTTGAATTACAAGGAAACTTGGATGGCAATAGTTATTTGAACTTTTTACAAAATGACTTGCCAGTATTATTAGAAGACATGCCCATTAGTGATTCACAAAACATATGGTTTCAAAATGATGGTTGCCCAGCTCACTATGCCCGTCCTGTGCGAGAATACTTAAACCAAGCGTATCCAGGGCGTTGGATAGGGCGACTTGGTCCTATTTTATGGCCACCCCGTTCACCCGATCTAAACCCCCTGGACTTCTTCTATTGGGGTTGTCTCAAAGACAGAGTCTACTCGAAACCCATTGCAACACTGAACGTCCTTCGCCAAAAAATCACTCAGGCTGCGGATCATATCAATAGTAGAAGATATGCACGACGAATAAAACGATCTTTTTTAAGGCGATGTCGTGCCTATAATAATGCCGGTGGTAAACAGTTCGAACATTTATTATAATATTATTAATAATGCAATAAATTTACATTTATTGACACCATTTGTTTCATTCATTCAACATTTTCCAACAACAAAAATCTATTTTGGGCACATAGTAGAAGTGATTACTATTAACAACAACTTATGAAATTTGGTTCTTGATTAGAAAAAGTGGCATTATTTTTTTTTTGTGGCTAGTTTTCCTAAAGTATTATACCATTTTAAAATCTAGGTTAGTTGCGCTAATTTTTAAAAAAACTTGCCATAGTAGTGTCCATATTTTTTTTTTTACACTACTATGAGTTAAAGTGTACTGAACGTAAAAATCTTTCAAAATTTTAGGGAAATAATTTTTTTTGGTTGTTTTTTTGTATAAAACTACGAAAATTCTGTAATTTTCAAAGATTATGGTGAATAGTAGTACTACTTAGGTTGCCGATACAAACAAAAAAACTGAAATATTTGAAAAATTGTGGTCATGGTAGTTAAAAGTGTCATAAGGGGTATACATTTTCGAAGAATTTCCTTTTTTTTAAGTAATTTAAAAAAAAGTAGAGGTATTTTTTTTCTTTTTTTTTCTCGAGTAGTCATTAGTAGGTCCATCCTCTGGTGCCAGCTTATCGTTGAATTTTGGGACATGTTGTATGTGTGCCAAAATGTGCCCCAAAAATAAAATCTGTGCCCCTTCAGGTTTTCGAGATATTGCATTTCCTGCTGGAGTAACGTTTTGATGAATCGTATATCTCTACAACCATTGCATCTGCCCCTATAGAATAAACATACACAAGTAGCTCTTAATGTGTGCCTATTATATGCCTACTACCTCCCCTTAACGGCTCCGCCACTATTTTCCAGTCACCCTGTATACAAGTGGCAGAAGAAGCTGTCACTCGGGTTGGTTCCATAAAAAGATTTGACAAATCAAATGACCTAAAAAGACTTAATAATCTGACAGTATTTGAGTTATTTTCTAATAAATTAATATTGAAATCACCACATACGATTATAGACTTACTACTAGCACTGAGTTTCTTTAGCACATCTTCCATTACAGAATCAAACACAGATAGATTCTGGTAACTTGGAGGTCTGTATACGCAAACTATAACATGCTTATCAAGCTCAACACAGGACAATTCAATGGTGTGTTCAACAGACAGTCCGATGATGTCTTTTCGTTCTTTCGATTTAATCGAATTTTTTATTAATGTTAATGACCCACCATGTATCATATGTTTTCGGCTGAATTGGCTAACTACACAATAGTTTTCATAATTTATTGACATTACTTGATGACCCTTCAACCAATGTTCTGTTAAACAAATGCCATCAAATTTGGCATGTTCTAAAAACAATTCTATTTCCAGTAATTTGGAAGAGCAACCTTGGATATTTTGATGAAATAGTTTTAAAGTATGTTGCTCTCCCTTTGGTTTTTTATTATTATGAGTAACATTGCCAGAAGATACCGTTTTATTATTCTCTAATAATAAGTGGTTATTTGACAGGGTAACTTCTGTTGTCTTACTAACTAGTTTAAAGAGTTATCCGGAGTGACCTCCACAACTATAACTGAAGTGTCTAGAATGCCTGTTTGAGATCCATCAGGAAGAGAATACCCTATCTGACTGGTAGTGACCTGCAAGTACGTTGGTATTATAGGTGGACCCTCCTTCGTACAACATGATGACTCATCATAATTGATCACTATGTTGTTAGTATAACTAGACAACACAGACTCGTCACTAAAACTAGAATTTGTTATATTAGCTATAACCTCATTAATATTATATGCTATCAACATAGCAATCATTTGTCTACATTCCCAAGACAGAGATAAAGTTCTCCGAGTCAGCTTAAAACCACTAACAAACTTGTTAGTATAATTTGTCACTATGACAACATGTCAGCATGTGAATAGTATTGTTCAATTTAAAAATATTATTATTTTCATCATCTGATAAAGTATCAGAGTATTAAGCACACGACATTAGCTTTCCTATATTTAACTTTAATAAGGTGCCGACACCATCCACTATGTCCTTTCTGGTAATACCAGTACTATTACCTAATAGCAAAACCATTGTAGAATAATCATTTAGGTTTGTGTTTACAATTCTTGTAATCATTTGTTTAAAACTTATGTTATGACAAATATGAATGGTAAAACCATGGCTAAGGTAATTGAGTAATATTTTCCCAAAGCCTGACCCTAATTCATCACAAAAAAATATAGACTTATAGTTCTGTGTATCAACACAGGGCTCCGCTGGAAAAGCTAACACCGGCGGAGGCAGGTCAAGCTGAGGCTGAGGAGGTGGTGGTTGGTTGGCACAGCTGCAAGAGAGATTATTAGTCAGAGACTCATACCTCTCAGCATTGCACTTCACCAATTCCAGTAGTTCCCCAGCCTCAAACAATTGCTCACTTAATTGTTGTTGTGAAGTCTCATATTTCTCAAAAATATTCTTAAGCAAGTGCTCCTTGTGTAGTAAATCTTTATATAGGAGCTTAGTATCAATGTCATACTTTTCCCTACATTCATCTAGCTCAACTGTACAATTATTTAAACTTTTTGAAAGGATAACACGGTCCTTTCTAAGGGAAAGATTTAATTTTAAAAGATTTTGTTTTTTAATCGCTCTGTGCGACCTTTTAATTATTTTCTTAATTTTAATATATCGCTTTAATTTATTGTGACTCATAACAATAGGACACAATGGTTTGGTATTGTCACCAGTCAAATCTATTGTTACAGCTGGCTCACACACTGATTTCGACTTACTGCCTACCAATTCATAAAATAGGTTACTGGTGTTAGCAACCTGTTCACTGACCTTGACAGACTCTAAGTGAGTTAGGGCCTTATGGGCTTCACATAATTTCTGTACCAGTTCTGAAATATGGTACAACGCTAGTTCGTGAGTATCACTGCACTCTTGGAATGATGACACTTGGTGTTGTAGTTGATGGTGCTGGTCGGCTAAGTGGTGGTGTGTTGAATGTGTAGCTCAGCCAGTTCATTTTTGAGGAACCAAGGTGTTCTTTGAGATAATGTTTTCCACTTCCACTTCACTGTCTTCCCTTTCCTGGAGCAGTTGCTTGCATTCAGCTCGAGAAGCTTCGAGCTCCTTCAAGGTATCTCTTAGCTTTGTTTCCATGTCCTTGAGTGTAGCTCTGCGGGTCATCATTGTGACTAACTGTCAGTTACCTGGAACGTGTGAAGTTATGCAGCTAAATAACAGTGCAAGAAAAGATGTTCTGATGTGTGGATAGGTAGGAGGTAGTTGGGGGAAAAGGTAAATAAAGTAGGTACGGTCAAATGGGGTTACTTTGATACTACGGGGTTACTTTGATAACAACTTTAGGCTTATGAAAAACTTAATTTTATAATAACTACAACGCTATAATACAAAGAAACTATCAGTAGTGCCAAGTACTGATAGTTTATTTTTTAACTGGTGTTGTAGATATTATAAAAAGAAATTTATCTAAATCGAAAGTTATTATCAAAGTAACCCCGTAGTATCAAAGTAACCCCATTTGACGGTAATTAAAGTAATTTGTTGAGAAATAGCTATTAAATATAGATTAAGTTCATTAGAATTAGACGGGGAAAGTTAAACAGAAGAGAAATAATATAGAAAACACTGCTTTCCTAGATATTATCTTATAACCAGTTATCTACCTACCTACAATAAAAATAAAAAAATTAAACTCGAATTTTTAAGACGACTTTCTAACACATTACAGGCTAAAATTTTAAAGTGTGAGCTCGTAATGAGCTTATTTTGTAAGTTTATTATATTAGTTGTGTTCATTGTCTGGGCGAATGTTTCCGTCATCGATTCAGTATTTGTCAAGCAAAAAGAGACATAAACCGTGCCAGTGTGTGATGGACGTAGCTCAGATACCTGAGCAGTATATTGTGGTGTTCTGTGGTCTGTAAACATTAATTACAATCACATAAATAAAACAAAATACTCCCCCGGGATTGATGATAGTTTGAAATCCGTCACCGTTGAGGCGTTGAGTTGACAGCCGGTTTTAAATCCTTTTATAGGTACGAAGTTTTCGCGGACAACAAACAGTATAATCACTGTATACAATACTTAATACCTATGTTTGCCTAAAGAACACTAATTTAACATATTTATTAGGTACACTTTTATTAATTTACTTAAATAATTAACCAAGAGACCGTTTTTTTGACAACGGGTCAGCAAAAAGAGACATAAACCGTGCCAGTGTGTGATGGACGTAGCTCAGATACCTGAGCAGTATATTGTGGTGTTCTGTGGTCTGTAAACATTAATTACAATCACATAAATAAAACAAAATACTCCCCCGGGATTGATGATAGTTTGAAATCCGTCACCGTTGAGGCGTTGAGTTGACAGCCGGTTTTAAATCCTTCTAAAGGTACGAAGTTTTCGCGGACAACAAACACAGTATAATCACTGTATACAATACTTAATACCTATGTTTGCCTAAAGAACACTAATTTAACATATTTATTAGGTACACTTTTATTAATTTACTTAAATAATTAACCAAGAGACCGTTTTTTTGACAACGGGTCCTTAATGATGATCGGTACTTAATAAAGCTAAACATCACTTTTTCGCAAAACCGAGTCATAAAACACAATTATTTTACATTTCGACAGCAAACTTGGTGTAACTACAAACCATAATACGCGTACCAACTAGTGCCGCGGCAGTACGTTACATTAAAATAACTTTTGTGCGTAGACAGAGAATGCTATAGACGCCTGCAAAGCGTGTCGCAGAAAGAGACAAAACAAAAATACGTCACACATTTAGGGTTACCGTGTGAGGAAAAATTTACCCCACAATTTAAAATGTCTATAGATCATTTATTTTTCTCATAAATCGTCTTTAAATCAGTGTCCGTTCAAAATACATATTTGGGAACCTAGATATTCTGTAATACAATCGGAATAAATACACCCTAGCTACAGATTCCTAGATATAGGATTATGTTTGATTTACAAATTATTTTGGTACTTATTACGTTTGCATGAACTACGCATGCTCCCTCAACCCCTTAAAAGCAGGAGAGAGTGACGATGGATGATGATGATGTGATTCTAAATACCTACATTTTCTTAGATGATAGTAGTATCTGGCTTTGTGAGTAAATAATACAACAAGTTTATTTTTAATTAGCTTTTATTGATTTAACACGTTATTGTCCTAAATTGTCCGTCAATAACGTATTTCAATAAGTATATTATTGTAATCTGTAAGTACAAATACTTGTACTTAGAAATTATTATAATATACTGTACTAACAAGAATGCTTAAATTATTTTCAATTTCCATATTCGTTTCTTCATGTAAACTGATGGAGGAAGATGATGGAATACAGGCATTTGATTCCTAAAAAAATATATTATCTTTAAGACGTTAATACAAAATAGATGTAAGAAGATGTTGTTTACGGAAAAAGATATTTTAAATTCTTGATCGATATTTTGAATCGCGTTCAGAGTTTGAGATAAGCCTGTCTCAGTCATTTATTGCACATAAAATGTACAAAATAATAGTTCGCAACAGATAATTGTATATAACAGTTTTAAAAACACTGAACATACAATGTGGCGCTTCAATGGTGACTTTAATTTAATACACGGGTAGGGCTAGTGCCCATTAACCATATAAATATTGATAGGTTAAAATAATACGTAAACTGAAAAAAAAATTTTTTCAAACAAACTAAATAATAAAAAAGTCATTAAAATTGGGATCACCCTTGCAAAAATTCATTCATGAAATTACTTACCTAGCTCGCTTACGTTAACTCGGAGCGGCAGCGACGCGGCGCATCGCGTCTTGTACCTACTCGTGATCGGTCCGATTCTTTGACGGCATATTATCAAAGAAACCGAGCGGCGCAAGTGGTACAAACACTTATCACATCACCCTCTCTTGTTACTATTAGTAATAACTGTCATCACTAATCACTGCCATCACGATCATAAGTTTACACAAGCACTAATAGCACAAATAAATGCGTCCGTATCGCAAGAGGTGTAAACGTACCTACTAGATAAGAAAACGAAAACCAATCAAAGTGTCTTTATCGCAGTACCATGATCTAATTACTATCCTAATTACACAAAAAGAAATAAATAAAACAATAGCTAAGAGTCTTTTTCGCGACGTAATTATGCGCACTAGAGTAAATAAGTGCGTCAAGGACACGGGTTCGACTAGCACTAGAAAAGCAAAAAAAGAATTCGTGTTCGGTGCGGCGGGTGGGTGGAAGGGAGAGCGCGCGTCGCCTGCGCTGCTCGCCAACAAAGGAAATTTCCTTAAATTCGCCTACTCTATGCATTTGTTTCATCCTAATAGTATTGCTTATTCGCTTTAATTTCATTGATGCGAAGTTATGATCCGTGACCGAGGGAAATGACCGCTGCGCGACAGTTCTTTAAGTACAGGTTGCTCTAAGATGCTATTTCCTAAATTCTTTAATAAATCTGTAAATAATAACGTTTAATGGAAATAAAAAATTGTCATGAAACGAAAATGTGAAAACGTATATGTGTGTTAAATTAAGGTCACCATAGCAGCGCCACGCTGTATATAAAAAACATATAAAACCTGTATCGAAACTTAATATGTTATTAACTGAATATTTAGCAGAATAGGTACTGTATTCGGTAATAGCAGTGTTAGTTTCTTCTTTTTATTTAACATTTATTTTATCAAAATGTCTGCTGCAAATTTTTGATGACGGTTTTGGTGTCCAATCTGATCGTCCTGTAGCTACGATCCAATTCCGACGTAAATTATTATCATCTTCAGGAAAACTGCAACAAGCCATTAATCTTTCAGATATACAATTAACTAGCTGCGCCCCGCGCTTTTACCCGCATGTGTCTCGGTTCCGTGAGGATATTGCGATAAAAAGTATCCTATGTCCTAACCCAAGTAATTTACCGATGTGCCAAATTTCATCCAAATCCGTTCAACCGTTTTAGCGGGACAGCGTAACAAACAAACCAACAAATAAACTCAATTTCGTATTACATATTCCGTACATATAATATTAGTTAGGATTAGGATACACACTACAGAATACATATTTCCCATAAAAGTGGGTAATAATTTATGGAAAATTGGCAACACCAAAATCCTTAGGTTAGAATTTAATAATCTTAATTTTGTGCTTTTTATCGATGGATTTACGTCTAGGGTACATTATTCACAATGTATGAACACAGTAAAATGTTATTGATAGCCTAGTTACTGATAAAAAGTGCTATACTTACGAATGAAAGGACAATTAGTCTGAAATTTTCGTTCCACCTATCACTTTTACACCTTAGATCGCTACACCGCACCATGTTTTTTTTATTTAATGGTTGAAATATTAAGGCTAAATGGTTCACAACATAAAATAACATAAATTACTAAACTTAAAGCACATAAAACTGAATTTTACAAGAAGACGATAACCTTTGATTATATATAATCAAAGACGATAACCATCTGTCAAACTTTGTTTAGCAAAGTACTATGCTAAAACCTTCAAAATCGTGGCACGCGCCGTGAAACAAAAAATCTCATCGTTCTGTCTCATTTCTTTACACGGCATCGGCGTAACTTGCTCATTTTCTTGTGTGAATGCGACAAAACACATCAATTTGTCTATAGCATTCTCTGTCTACGTTATTTTGGACACCCATCTTAATGGTTTACCACACTGTGATTATACAGGCTGGTCCAAATAGTGACGTCAACAATTTTTTTTTAGATTCCTCACACCTGGGGGTATCCAAAAATACCCCATGTATGTTCCGCGATTTTTTGTAGTTTTCGAATTATTAGTTTCTTTTGTGTTTTTTTAATTTATTCTGCCAGCGAGGTTGCAAAAATTCATATCTTTTTATGTAGTAGGTATTTTGCAGTTATTTTTTTTGTGCCATAATTGTCTTGAATGTTGTTTTAATTAAAAAAATAACTCAGCTTCCTGAAATTACTTAAAGTTACCCAAAAAAAAGGCTTGAAAGTTAGAACTTTAGTTTTCAGTAGGATTTACCCAAACATTCAACTTCAATTTAAAAATACATAAATGAGTTTTCATAGCTTCAAGTTAGGTTTAAAAACTTCGCAGGGTTCTTAACTAGCAAAATCATACAAAAAAAATACTACTTAATTAGCCTTTTTTTGTTGTAATCGGCGTTCGAAGGCGGATAGGCTAAAAATAATTGAAACACGATTAAAGTTATTTTTCAACTTTTTATCATTCTTATGGTAAACTAAACTTAAAGATGTTATTTTAAATTAATTTTAATTGAAATTCATGCAAAATAACCGTAGCTAGTGTAGCTTTTACAATAATTTGGTCTTACCACTGATTAAAATGTGAGCATTTGTCAAAATAGCTAGTTGTGAAATTACTTGTTTTTGGATAAGAAATAAAAGGCACAAATTACTGAAAAATTGCTATTTATTACAATAAATTTTCAAAATTTCTTCCTCCAACTTGAACACATAAACGACAACGTTTTAAAAAGTTATGTTTTAATTGCCTGAAGCTACTGGAATATTCTTGTTTTATTTTTCTTTCCGCTTCTGTAAGTTTTCGTCTTAATTCAGTTTCGTCGTTGCTTTCCGACGCGTACACCAGCTCTTTGTAGAATCCCCAAACAAAAAAATCGATGGGGTTGAGGTCTGGCGAACGCGCAGGCCATTCGATCGGCCCTGCACGCCCAATCCATCTTTCGGGAAAAGTGGTGTTCAGATGCTCTCTTACTTGTACCGCGTAGTGACAGGGCGCGCCATCTTGTTGAAAAATCATTTCTCGTCGCATCTGGAGATTCACGTCTTGTAACAATGCATAAAGATTGTTTTGTAAAAAATTTAAGTAACTGTTTCCATCCAACCTGGTCGGCAATTCAAAGGGCCCAATCAACACTCCATTTAGGACCCCAGACCAAAGGTTGACACTAAAGCGTGTTTGGAAGCTTGACGCCCTTGCCGAATGTGGGTTTTCGATGGCCCAGCTATGATAATTATGGATGTTGAACACTCCAGTCCTTTCAAATCGGGACTCGTCGGTCCACAGTTTGTATTTTATTGAAGAAATCAGGGTCTTCCTCAGATCGTTCTATCATTGTCTGACAAAAAGCCACTCTTCTTGGGTAATCGGATTCCTGGAGCTGCTGGACGCGCTGAATATGGTACGCATGGAATCCTTCTGTGAACAAAAACACACTGCTAAGTTCCTATCACAAGTTAACTGGTTACAGCGTGGTTTGAACAAAATGGGTTTTAGCAGAAAGAGACCTAGATCAGAGATAGGCTTACCACTATCTTAGACGATACGTACATAATAACTAACTAAATAAAATCTTTTTTTACAACACAATTCGTAATTGCTCAGGTACCTTTTTTTATGACTCACCTTCCTTAAGAATTCTTAGAATCCTAGTTCGTGGAATCCCAGTTCGTCTAGCTATTTTTCTTGAACTTGTAGATGGGTCTCTTTGAACTTCTTCCAAGACTTCATCCACTTGATCTTGGTCCTGGGGTACAGCTCCGCGAATTTGATTTCGCCCGGGGATACGTCCAGCCATCAGGGTGTTGTGTGTATTAATAAAAACCCTGTGATCCGGGTAATGCTCCATTACTTCTCCTCGCCTCTCTAATGCCTGTCGATAAAGCCTCGCAGCTTCACTACCGTTGCCTTGAGCAAAGCCATAATAGTAATGCATTTCTGCGTATTGGCTTAGTGAATAGCTCATGGTATTGCACAAAGACAATCCAAGTCACTGACTAACAAGCACAGGTTGTTCGTAAGGCAAATCAAGGTCCAAAACTCAAGCACAGGTTGTTCGTAAGGTAAATCAGGGTCCGAAGCACAAGCAGAGATAATCGTGAGGCAAATCAGATTCCAGTTAACACAGCGTAAGTAGTTCAAGGAAAAGAAAATAACGTCAACGAGAGCAGTCTTAATGCGCGCGATGGCAAGAAACGACTAATACGATGTACTTACAACCGTTTCCCGGTCCGTGGAATGCACATTCCCCTCCCCCAACGCGTACCGAACCCCTGAGACCCTATCAGTATCGTTGGTTGGTTCACAATGTAACGTGTTACTCGAGTGACGTAAAAAAAGGGGCATGGAGTAAAAATACACGACGTACAGTTATTTTACAGGACATTCAATTAAAATTAATATAAAATTACACTTTTAAGTTTAATTTACCATAACAATGATAAAAAGTTGAAAAATAAATTAAAAATGCTTTGATCGTGTTTCAATGATTTTTAGCCTATCCGTCTTCAAACGCCGATTACAACAAAAATAGGCTAATTAAGTACTATTTTTTTTGTATGTTTTTGATAGTTTAGGACTCTGCGAAGTTTTTAAATTTAACTTGAAGCTATGAAAACAAATTTTTGTATTTTTAAATTGAAGTTGAATGTTTGGGTAAATCCTACTGAAAACTAAAGTTCTAACTTTCAAGCCTTTTTTGGGTAACTTTAAGTAATTTCAGGAAGCTGAGTTATTTTTTTAATTAAAACAACATTCAAGACAATTATGGCACAAAAAAATAACTGCAAAATACCTACTACATAAAAAGATATGAATTTTTGCAACCTCGCTGGCAGAATAAATTAAAAAAACACAAAAAAAACTAATAATTCGAAAACTACAAAAAATCGCGGAACATACATGGGGTATTTTTGGATACCCCCAGGTGAGGAATCTAAAAAAAATTTGTTGACGTCACTATTTGGACCACACTGTATAGCTGCTAAATGTGAACGAAATATCAACATAATTAGATGTCTTACTGGTATTTGGTGGGGAGCACATCCCTTCTCATTAAAACTATTGTACAACACCTTGATTAGAAGCGTATTGGACTATGGGACTTTTTTGCTGGAACCTGCTAATGTTGCTGGTCTTAAGAAACTAGACAGTGTTCAGTCAAAGGCACTTAGAGTGGTTTCAGGTGCAATGAAAAGCAGTCCTATAAATTGCCTTCAGGTGGAATGTGGAGACCCTCCACTTCATTTAAGACGTCAATTTTTAGCTGATAGATTTGTGGCTCGGTGTTTGCAATTTACACGTCATCCTTTGCGAAATAAACTTTCCATTCTCTCTGAAGAAGTAATTTCATCCACTTACTGGAGGCACAAAGCTACTCCGTGTTTAGTTAAAAGCTTTAGAAAATTCAATTTAATTGAAGCTCCCTGTCACCAATCTCAATTTCTTCCTTTATTTCACTGTAATTACAGTTCATTAATTATGTCACCAAAAATACATTATAACCGTAGACAGAGAAACTAATAGACGCAGTGACGATTCCTTTCTCGCTTACACAAGAAAGAGAGCGAAAATTACGCTATTAATGTTTTAGACAGAGATACAACTATACATTTTTTTGTCTCTTACCGTGTAACCTGTTTTTTCAAGGTTAGCAATTCAAATTGCGAAACAAACTTTGACACTTCGTGCCGTCATTGTGTTTGGTGTTAAAATTTTGCTTATTTTTATGATAAAAAACGATTTTAATCCAGTGAGAAGACAGAGAAATTATCCGTATTTCACATCGACGATTATACAATGGTGCGTTGTCGTGTTATTTCATGTAAAAGCGATAGTGAGAAGAAAATTGCCGGTGTGTCTTTTCACGCGTAAGTACGACGGTTTTGTACCTAATTATAGTTTATGAGAGGTTATCTCAGGAAAACCACCTTTTTAGAAATAGAGTATAATCAGAAATAAACACAAAAAAGTTAACAAAGGTACACTAAACTTGTAATAAACAATGGGGACGAAGACCCTTAAAACTAGTATTTTCGCGTAACAATGGCGGCACGAGGGAGGCACGTGGCGATCGGCGCGGAACGTGAGATACGCGTCTACGCAGGATGCGTGTGGGCAGCGGACTGGTTAGCGCGCATTACCCGCGCCTTCTTCGTAACGCACGCGAGGGAAAGAGAGAGCTTATTGTCTTATCGTGCCGGGACGCGACCGCGGGACGCTCGTATTGGAGGAAATTGTGTGTGGGTTGCTACAAGTTTCTTAAATGATGATTATTTATGCCATAGCATGACGGAACGATATGTCTCATTGAAACTGAAGATAATAGGATTTTGTCGAGTTTTTAACATTCATAACCAATAAATTATATCATGTAAGTGTTGCCAGCGTCAGCTCAAAAATGCCCTGAGTCACGATAAAAAATATTGGCTCTACAATGTAATAAAAACAAAAAATATTGGATCAAATAATAGCATAGTATCTTTTAGGGGAAGCTTCGTTATTTATAAATATGTTAATTTAATTTATTTTTTCTCTCCTATTTCTGATCAAATAAGAATGACACATCTATCGTTATGGAATGACGTTCAGTCAGTACCTGTGAGTATTAATAATATAGCTGAGTTTACCGTTAGTTTCCCAGACGATCCAGACCAACGTATAAAATGGATCGAAGCAACTGGAAGAAAAGATTGGATTCCCACAAAATATTGTAAAATAATATGTAGCAATCATTTCCCAGAAAATGTACTACTAAAAAAGAAAAAGAAAACAGTTCTGCATTCTGAATTCTGATGCAGTACCAATTGCGGTAAGAATTTATTAAAATAAAATAATTATAGTGTTTTTTTTAAATATAATTCATAACTTTATGATTTACCTTGCAGATACAAGTTGTTGAAAGTGATAACTCAACCATATCAAAGTCAGCTTCAGTGTCATTATCACAAGACCCAGAAAAATCCATCAAGGTATTCTTCTATTGACAATATATTTGACATTTTTCTTGAATCTTCTTTTGACATTCTTTTTACTTTTAATCTTTGCTATACTAGTACTAAGTATCTATACTTATTTACATAAATACAATGACACTTTTTTTTTTTTTTTTTGTGGGTGGGAAATCATCAAATAACTTCTCCCGCTCTGGGCAGAGCAGGAGGGCGTGTCAGACTCTTACTGACTAAAACCCACCCGTGTTCCTTCAGTTGCCTGTGCCAGGGGCCACGGTAACCCTCTTGGACTTTTCCGCAACCCTAGCAGGCATCGGTCCTAGCAAACCCCGTCATTGGTGCTGACATCTCTTTGAGGCGCGCGTGGAACACAACGCGCCGTCGACCCGGGCCTGGTCCTTATCGAACGGCGAGCTGCCCATTGCTCGCCGCTCGCAGGCCCGCGCCTACGGTGGCCGGGAATCGGCCTGCGATTCCCGACGCCCAGGGCGTCTCCTGCGGCGGCTAGGGGCGTGAGGGCGCAAACTTTGCCTCTCCCTCACGCGTTCCGCCTCCTCCTTCGCGAACATTACTGCTTCGCAGAAGGAGGTGACGGCTTCCCAAGCCCTCTCGCTCCGTACCATGGCCTGGACCAAGGCCGGACGCGAGAGATCGCCACCGCCAATCGCCTCCACGAGGACACGGCGTTGCTCCGCCCAAGCCGGGCAGACCTCCACCGTATGCTCCACCGTGTCCTCCGGGCGATCCACACAATGGTGACACCCGGGCGTTTCCTCCCGCCTTATCCGGAACAGGAACCTCCCGAAACAACCGTGTCCGGTGAGGACCTGCGTCAGGCGGAAGGTGAGGACGCCGTGGCGCCTCTCTAGCCACTCCTCAATGAGGGGACTTATCGCCGCAATTGTGGCGTGCCCAGCGTTGGGTTGCGACAATCGCACTCTCCATGCCGCCCTGAGATCCCGCCGGAGCTCTGTCCGCTGTACCGTGATTTCTCGCGGCAGCGGAGCTACGCCCCGGCGTTTCGCCTCCTCGCGCCACTCCCAAACGTGCGCGAGGACTTTTGCCTCCAGATCCCATGGCGGTAATCCGGCAAGGAGGCTCGCCGCCTCACCGGAGACCGTACGGTATCCCCGGACCAGCCGGATGACCCTTTGGGGCGCATTCAACCAGCGGGCTGGCCGCCGCCTCAAGGAACGCGCCCACACCGGTGCCCCGTAAAGGGCCATGGACCGCACGACCCCCGCGTAGAGCCTCCGGCAGGAGGCGTTTGGCCCCCCTAGATTGGGCAGGAGCCGCTTTAAGGCAGCCCCGGCCCTTTCCAGTCTGGGAGCCAAACGTCGGAAATGCTCCACGAAGTTCCACCGGCTGTCGAGGACGAGTCCCAGGTACTTCATCGTCGACTCGACGCCGATGTGAACCCCTCCTACCGTTATTTGGGAACCCGACGGTGGCGTGTTCCGAGGACCATGAAAACACATGGCCTCGGACTTGTGCAGGGCCACCTCGAGTCCCAATTGCCGGATCCTCTCGACGATTGTCGCAACCCCGCGTGTCGCTAGTTCGGCCGCCGCCTGGTGCGACCTCCCCTGCGCTAGGACTAGCGTGTCGTCAGCGTAACAAACCACGCTGACGCCGCTGGGGAGGTCGGCGCGCAGCACCCAGTCGTAGCCGATATCCCACAGATGCGGCCCCAGGACCGATCCCTGTGGGACACCGCACGACATCTCTTGCCGGTTCCACACTCCCTGGTGACCGGGGTAGATGACGGCCCTGTCCGTCAAATAGGCCTCGACCACACGACAGAGGTAGGTCGGCATCCGGTGATACCGGAGTGCCTCCCTGATGCAACTCCAGGGCAGGGTATTGAAGGCATTGGCGATGTCTAGAGACACCGCCAAGACGACCCCACCCCGGGCCACAGCATCCCCCGTCGTGAGGGCCCGCACGCGCATGATGGCGTCCACCGTAGAGCGCCCCCTGCGGAAGCCAAACTGGCTCTCCGCCAAATCCGGCCCCACCCGCACCAGCCGCCCGACGAGGTGGTTTGCAATGACTCTCTCAAAGAGCTTGCCCACCTCGTCGAGCAGCACGATGGGCCGGTAAGCGGACGGAGAGTCCGCTGGGCGCCCCGGCTTCTTGATGAGGACCAGTTTCCCCGTCTTCCAACGAAGTGGGAACTGGCCCCTCTCCATGCATGCGCTTAGGAGCCCCCTTAGTCGAGGCCCGAGAGCCTCCGAGGCCAGGACCCAGGTTTTCCCAGGTAAGCCGTCGGGTACTGGG
The DNA here is from genome assembly GCA_937001585.2 of Brachylomia viminalis. Lineage (NCBI taxonomy): Eukaryota > Metazoa > Arthropoda > Insecta > Lepidoptera > Noctuidae > Brachylomia > Brachylomia viminalis. Next base: position 3,842,950 of record OW443294.2, read on the forward strand.
GCGGTATTTTTAGCACGCAGCCTACGTACCGCCACTCGCAGCTCTACCTCGGTCACCTCCGGAGCATCGTCGTCGTCGTCGGCGGTGTGGTCCGCATTCAGCACCGCAGTAGGCGGAGCCATGGGCGGGGAGATATGGTCCCCTCTAGAAGGGAACAGAGTGCTCACCACGTCCTCCACGAGCTGGGGCCGGAGACTCTGCGTCAGCGGGGGAGCCCATGGGCGGAGCTTCTCACGCACCAATTTGTAGGGGCGTCCCCACGGGTCCCTGTTCAGAGTCTCCAGCGACTCCTCGCGGGCCAGTCCCTTGGCCCGCAGGATCTCCGCTTGGAGGGCGGTCTTCGCCGCTCTGTACCCCTCGTACAGCTCCGCCTGAATGGCTTCCGTATCCGGAGGGCGAATACGGAGCCTGCGGTGCCTGGTGTACCGGCGTCGCGCAGCGACGCACGCACTGCGTAAAGTCGTCAACTCTGGCGACCACCAGCACACCTGGCGCTGAGCGCGTCCGGGCTGGGCCCGGGGCATTGCCACGTCACATATTTCGGACATGGCCTCCCGGAACCACTCCGCCTCGACGTTGATGTCAGCAGGCCTGTCCGGTGATGACACCCAGGCCTGCACGATCGAGGCTTCCAGGAGGAGCTCCCGGTCTAGCTGCTTCAGCGCCCACCGCGGACCACTCGGGGCCTGTCGGACCAGCGCGCTCGAGGTCTGGGCGGAGACGTCAAACCGGATGTACCGGTGGTCGGAATAGGTCTCCACCCCCTCTATGACGCGCCAGTCAAGGACACGCGGTGACAGAGCGGGGCTGGCGAACGAGATGTCCACCACCGATTCACCCCGCATCCGCACACACGTGGGGACAGAACCCCGATTTAGGACGACCAGGCCTGTCTCCAGAGCCCAGTCCTCCACCATCCTGCCCCGTGTGTCCGTATACCGGGAACCCCAAGCCACATTCTTGGCATTGAAATCCCCGAGGACGAGCACGGGGAGGGAACGGAACCCGACGACGACGACTTTTAACTCCGCAAGGGAGTTGTGGAACTCGGCAAGAGTTCGGTTCGGGGAGAAGTATACCCCTACCACTACAATCTCCCCGAACCGTGCTGCCACGCAACCCCGTCCCCTCGTGACTGCCTCGAGGGACGGAGTACCGGCGGCGGCCGACGAAATTAGGGTCACTGAGCCGCTCAGGTCCTCCACCCAGTCATCCCTGGGCGGGACAAAGTACGGCTCAGCGACCACGGCGATGTTAATCGACCACTGCGCCATGCTCTGGAGCAACAGATCCTGAGCAGAGGCGCAGTGGTTGATGTTCGCCTGGAGGAGGCGTAATGGGGCCGTTATTGGCACTCCATGTCAGCCTCCTCCCGAGCCCTCTGTGAGGGCCTCGCCGCAGTGGTGACGGCGGCGACGACGACGGTCGAGGCGGCAGCGGCAACGGCAGTGGCGGCGGCTGCGGCAGTGACGGCGGTGGCGGAGGGCTTGCCCCTGCCCCTGGCTCTGGCGGGTGGAGCGCAGGCCTTGCTCCCCATCCGGTGATCGGCTGGCTTGCCAGCTGCCGCACATACGGTGCAGTACGGCGCGGCATTACAAGACCCGGCCTTGTGACCGGGCTGACCACAGCGGAAGCAGTGGTGGCTGCGGTCCACCTCCGAGGTGCATTTAGCTCCCACGTGGTTGCCCACCTGGCAGCGGAAGCACCTCAGAGGTCTGGGTTCCAGCAGTTTCACCTGCGCGGAAACCCAGCCCACCAGTAGCCTACGGCCCTCGGCTATTTTTTTGGCCGCCGACACGGGGCAGCTCACCGTAACGGCTCGCATCCCCTTGAAGTCAGGACCGATGGAGCCTGTCCTCACCTGCTCGGCAGAGCACCCTCCAGTCCTAACGACGGCGGCCACCACCTCTCCCTCCGTCACCGAGTCGTCCAGGCCCAGGATGCGCATGTCAGCGCACTTGGTGGGCCTGGACACTCGGGCCTCGTCCGCATTTAAGGACGCCCTAAGCCTTTCGGCCAGAGCGTCAGCGGCCGGGCCGCTGGCCGCACCGGGGATCTCGAGCATCCGGGCCCCAGTCGCCGTGAGCCTCACCCGGATGCCTTCGGTGGCGCCGATCTCCTCGAGGCTCACCGCCTTCCCCACCTTGGCTAGCACGTCGCGGTAGGACACGCCCTTCTTTTCCGCTTCCGGCTGTAGCGTAATCACTACAGCTGCGGATTTCGGGGCGCGGAGCCTAGCCGCAACGCTTCGCGCTTTTTGCCGCTGCCGCCTCTCCTTCCTTTTGGCCGCCCTTGCCACCTTACCGGCCTTCCTTTTCTCCCCGGCTACGTGCCATTCGGCGCCAGCCGGAGGAGATATAGGAGGTGGGGGTGGCCGTCCTGCACCCAGGGCCGGCACCCTCGCCGTCTGTGTAGCCGCCCCGCCCTCTCTGATCATGGGCGGCCCCGCGGGTTTCGGCACGGAGAGGGCCTTCCTCTGCCCCGATGAGCCAGGTTTGGCCACGCCAGCTGCGACGGCGGCAAAAGAGACCGCCTTCTGCCGTCCCGCGGCCGGCTGGCTCGCCGCTAGTGGGGGGCGCAAGACAATGGCCTCCAGGGCGGAAAACCGACTCTGGAAGGCAGCCAGCTCCTGCCGCACCAGGGTCAGAACCCGGTCTTCCGCAGGCACGGGCCGTCCCTGCCCATGCTGCTGCGCCCCCTTCTGCGGCACCTCCCTGGGGCCGGCTGCTCGCAGCCCGGCCAGGTCTGCTCGGAGCTCCTCATTCTCCTTCCGGAGAAGCTCCAAGGCGGCTGTCAAGCGGGCGACCTCCGCCCGCATTTCGGACATTACGTCCGACGGAGGCCCAGGTTGAATGGCCTCCGCTGCCGATATAATGGAGGCCGTGGCTGCGGATATGGCCTTGTCTTTAGAGGACTTAATCCTCTTCACGGCCACATCCTTTATCGCGGCTGCCACGACCTCCGCAAACCTGGCCGCTCGCTCCGAGTTGGAGCCGCCAGCGGCGACCGGCTCACCACCTGAGGACTCTGACATGGCCGCCCTGCGGCCGGTCACGCCTGGGTGGTTCTCCTCCATGGCGGCTCGCTGGGCCGGCTCGGCAGGGCTGGCTCGGCTTAACTTCTTGGCCTCCTCCTGGGTGGCGAGCCCTCTGCCCAAACCTTTTTCCCGGGCCCCACCCCGCCGGCTGGAGTGGATTTTTTTGCGGCCCGAGGTCCACTCTTCGGAGGACGACCCCTGGCCCTCCCCCGATTTGGGGCGCTTCAGGAAGAACTTTCGGTTCCTCCCAGCAGCCCCCTCCACTTCGCGCTCCGAGCTCTGGCTTGAGCCCTTTGCGCCAGATGCGGCGTCGGACTCCGACCCCGTATCACTCCCCTCCTCTACGTCCTTTTTATTTTTATTTAATTTATTTTTTTCCATAGTAAATCCCACGAGTAAATATAGGTAAATATGTCCACCGGGTAGAGCCTAGATGCCCGGTAAGCCTACATACTGCAGAGTGCGGCAGGTGCTCTGCAGGGGAAGCGCTAACGACTGGACTCCCTCCAGCCATTCATCCTCTCACCGCGCTTCGAAGCTTAGGATTGGGTGGTTTTTTATCTTAGAGGTAGCCTTCCTCTGGGCCAGGCAATTAAGCCAAGCCCCCGGCGGCGGCATTAGACATGCCTCCGTTCGCTGTCCGGCCAACCCGACTCAGCGAACCCGCCGAAAGTTCACTCCTCGAGGACTACTCCTCAAGGAGAGAAACAAACACGCGCCGCTTTGGTGCGCCTGCACCGCAGCGGCGGCCCTTCTCCGTCTACGCCCACTCAACTTCCTCTGAAAGCAGAGGAGGAGTGGACGTGTTGACCCTCTGTAGCCCGGTTCCCTTCACCGACCATCAAGCATGATCGGTGATTGGAACCATGACCTTTCCTCGTTTGTTAAAGATTAGCCGCCAGCCCCCATGGCCCACCAAAACCTGGTGGGCAATGGGAGCCGACGTTGCCCAGGGTGCGCCACGAGGAGGCTCTTCAACATGCACCCCAAATACAATGACACTAATATTTACTGTACAAAGTATTATATTATTTTAAATTATTGTGAATGTGAGGACTATGTGTGTTTTTGTTCCAGTTTTAATCATGTTCTGGCAGTTTGAGTAGCTGATGCGGCCTACCAAAATGTCCTTTCTTTGGTATTGTTCGTCGAATCGTTGAGCTCCTTGAGTCTAAGTTGAGCTGCACGATTACTGACAATTGCGTGCACTGACTGGACAGGTCCACTCAATCTGTGTGGTTCTTTCCTCAAAAGACCATTGCAGACACCGATCTACATAGCCTTCACATGATCTGACCAAGATTTTGTCTAGACTTTAAAAGAGATGTGACCTCTGAGTTTGTTTCGGCATTTCTTCTCAGAGTAGTCAGATAGGAAACGCCGACCTCATCTAGTTTTAAAAAAAATATGATTGACGTGTAAAAGTGTTTGTTCAAACCTACTTACAGAAATAAAATCATTTATCATTTAAGTAGTATAATAAAACTTTATTAAAAAAACTCGTTTCGTTTCAATTAAATCCTGAAAATAATTTACCCTACTTCATCTAATAACACTCCAAAAACAGGGGAATGCAGTTACTATGGCAACATTATACGCACACATTGACATATTATCTCTGTCTCGACTGCGGTTACAGTCCCTTCGTCTATTAGTTTCTCTGTCTACGATTATAACCTTAACATTTACCGAGATGACGTATGTCATAACCATAACTTCAACTTCACTATGGATAGAGACTGGAAGGGCTGTCAGCTCTTATTTACAGACGCTTCGAAGCATGGAAGAGACTCATGTGTGGGAGTAGGTGTATACCACTACCACTCCCAATTTAATATCATCCAAAAAATAAAACTTCCGCCCGAATCATCTGTATTTACGGGTGAATGTTACGGTCTATTCAAAGCTGTCGAATATATACCTACTTATGATGGGCTTACGGAATTCACTCATTTTAACTGATGCAAGGAGTGCCTTACAATCTTTGGCCAGATTCCCTTTCTATTCTCATAATCCTTATATTATATTTGAAACACGTGAACTACTTTATAGGTGTTCTATTAAGGGGTATTCATTCAGTGCATTTCGCATGGATACCCTCGCATTGTGGCATTTTAGGTAATGAGAAAGCTGACCAGTTAGCTAATGATGCCGTATTGTGTGGAGACATTTTTCCGTATAAAAATAACACCCACGATCTGGCAGCTCTGCCCAAGGTTTATCTACAGGAATCCTGGGTTCAGCTTTGGTCCGGGCAATCAGCAAAAGGGAAATTTTATCGTAATATTCAGCCATCCATTTTTGTTAAACCTTGGTTTAGCAAGTACAAACTAAGCAAAAAGATTACAACAATATTCATACGTATGCGATTAGGTCAAGTGTGCACTCCTGCTCATCTTGCCAGGCTTGGCATTGTGCAGAACCCTGAGTGTGAATGTGGCGCTGAAGTGGGAGATCTGAACCACCTTATTTTTTCCTGTCCCCTTTATGACCACTCCTCACTGTTCCAAAGTCTTGTTTCCCTCCGAGTCCCTTTTCCCACTTCTATTGCATGTATTTTATTTAATTTTAATGTAGCTATCTATAAAACCATAGCTCTTTTCCTTGTAAATAATGATATATCTATTTAAACATAATTTATAAACCTCATATTGTATCTTACATACCATGTAGTTCTTAAGTTTACGCACCGAGTCGGCCTTTTTGCTGGGCCACCTGGTGGCGTTAAATCGTTACTTTTCTGGTATATTGTATTCCTTTAGTGTTAACTTGTTATAATTTATTATTTTTATTTAATAACAACTAATCTCCTTTCCGTTATAATTTAATCATTTCGCGAACGCTTGATTCTTGCATTTTGTTATATCAAATAAAATCTTGTCAGTGGCAATAAGCACGAATAGTGCAACGCCAAAAAGAAAAGAAGAAAAAAAAAGAAACGAGACGTCAGTGCTAAAAAAAAAAGGAAAATGGTGGTGTTTTATTTCGTGCTCGCAAAAGACTAAAGTTAAATTAAAAAGGTATCTTCGATCCGTGTGATAAATACGTGGACAAGTCGTCCACACTGCTTTATTTCTTATTTCGTGGTCCGTAAAATGTATCTATTCTCGTTCTTTAAATATTTGCGTATAGTATATAATTCTTTACTCGAAGTTCAGAGTGATCGTTTTTATAATTCGAATAAGTTAGAATTTTGTCGACCTGCTGTGGCTTTATTTGGCTTTCGTATCGTAGGGAATGTGGTCTTTGTTTTTATTACGGCTTTACAGTGTCTGGTCGATAAATACGTTCAAAACAAGGAAATCCATTTTCGTCTTTTCGTGCCAGTCAGGAAGCATCGCTGGTACACTAGGTGGTTTCTAACGATTTAAATTATATTTAAATCTGTCTGCCTTAAAAATCACAAATAGCGGTGGCTTTTAATTCTAATTGTATCCTTTTTATCTGTGGATTCGTCGATTTAGAACATTGCAGGTTTTCCCTGAAAGTAAAAACTACTAGTTAAAAACACATCTATGTAAGAAAGAAAGAAGTAATGTTTATTCTGCAACAGTCCATGAAACATAAAATAATATAACAAAGTGAAATGTTTATAAAACAACAGTGTGTGCCCCACGGCTGTGCCAAAAATTCAATTTTAACATGAATGCCAGACATGCACTGTTGCGATGCTGACATAATAACATTGTGAGGAAACTTGGGACTTTCTGTCTTGAGCAAGCATGGTGGTCAATGCTAGTGCCTTCTCTGTATGAGAAAAGGTGTTTGCCCTGCAGTGGGACAGTAATAGACTGGTATTATTATAAAGATGCTGTCTGTTGTTAGTGATATTATAACATTTTGGATGGGGTGTTGTTTTGGTTTACCAGTTTTGAGTCAAAATATTGGTCAGAGTGTCATCTTAGGGGCAGGCTATCTGTAATTTGTTTTGGTCTTAAGGTACTGGCTTCAGCCTTGCTGGCTGTTTAGTCTTGGTGTTGAGCAGGAGAATTCAATGATGAATGAACCATAAAAAGTTACTTGTGAATTCATAGATCATTATGACATGACTTATATTTAAGAATTGACAAAAGAAAACAGTTTGGTTGTGATCGGTCTGTTTTTTGTCTGATCGGTTTGTTGTTGAGGGTAATGGGTTGCATTGTCAGAAGTAAGTGCAGAGGGCACCCCAATAAAATAGTTCTCTAAATGAACTAGTTAAAAATCGTTCGACATAACTTAACCCTTAATCAAACGGAAAACTTTTTAAGAGATAAATAAAAACTGAGACTGGTTTTAGGTAAGTTTTGTCTATAGATTTCATAATTTTTGATAAAATTTTGAAAAAAGGGTGGGGAAAGGGGGTTTTACGGTGGGAAATAATTTCCCGTTATTTGTTACTGCATATCAAAATATTATCAAGTGGGAAAATAATTCCCATTATTCGGTACAGATTGGCTGGACTTGATTGGATTGGCTTTTCAAGACATTTCACTACAAGTTTTAGACTAGATAATCACCCCGGTTTTGCTTTTGAATTTATGGAAATAAAATACAAATAATGAAAAAAAAAATATTAATATCTAAAATGAAAGAACAAAGTAAGAGACTATGTTTTAAATCACATACAATTAAAATTATTGAGATGGTACAGTATGAAATGTTTTGAAGCAGTTTTTAGCGCACAGAGCTACTTCACAGGTGGAACATTGAATTCTGGTCCGCTGTTCCTTCTTCTTTGTGCTGCAGTATCTGCATCGTTTGTATGTATTTATTTCCTCTGGCAAGTGTATGCCCACATTCAATAAACGGATTTCATCCGGGACCCCGAAGACACCGCCTTTTTTATTTTTAAAAGCACGCCTTGTTGTACTTGTGCTTTCCGAGCAGTATAATTATTTATTAGTGCACGTGCTAAACGCAACCTGAATTCTCAGTGCAGTAAAAGAGGTGAAAGACACAATTATAGGACTAAAAATAGGGACCAATTAGTTCAACCAGGTTTCAGACTGGCTAAAGTAGACTCATCCTTCATGGGGTACTGTTTAAAATGTTACAATAAAATACCTCCCCACATACTCCAACTGAATGAAACGAAATTTAAATCTTGTATAAAACGCACACTCTACAGCCAAGCATATTATAAGTTGGGGGATTATATCGCTGACAAAAATGCTTGGCTCAGGGCTGGTCCTGCTCCACAAAGGCGCGTAAACTAATTAATTAGCATTCGAAAATAGTGTTGGAGCTGATGAAGATTGTACAACCTATCTTTGCATTGTATAAATTCAATCTCTTAGTATTGTATAATTGCATAGCACATGTGTGAGCACTATGTACCCACTATAAAGCTTACTGGGTTCGTCTTTCATTGACTTGAATGTGCCCTGGCGGCTGAGAGTATGTCATGCTCACTCAAATGTGTCGCTGGTGGTGGCGTGTGTATTGGGTCATTGAGTTCCCTTCAAAATGGTTGAGCTGAATGGTGCTGATCCATACGTCATGTTCGTGAACGGGCGCCGTCAGTAGGCACTGGTCATTTCTTAGCTGCCACGGCTTATTTTAATTCCATAATTGTTTTTATCTTTTTATTACGGACGCTTTTAACGTGCACGTCTTTCTACATCGTTCTCACATGTATAATTACAACATGAATGATGTAACCACTCTATTGTAACAATATTTTGATTTAAAAGAGTGTCCATGGAGTTTCTTGCCCGTTCTTCTCCATAGGTACCTACTACGCTTTGGAATGGGCAACTAGCTTCATCTTTCTGACTGACCGACCCCTTGACAATTCAAAAGTGCCTGTAATTGGTTTATTTGAAATAAATGCTAGTTTGAGTTTGGGTGCCCGTGCACTGTCACAACATGTGTGTAATTATAGGTGATGTACGAGTTTATGATAGATGCATCAAATAAAAAGAAGAAGAGTCGCATCCAGAATTTTCTTGATTTCCGATTGATTGGATATGAAGACCTAAAATGGTTGAACAGATCTACCCCACCCATACTAAGTGTATACGAAGCAATAGCTGTCGGGCAAAGAATCTCTCTTCTAGAACCATCTTTTTGTGTTCTTTTCACAAACATTACGTCACGTGGCTGATGTGCTGTGGTGAGAACTGCCACTTCCTTAGTATCAAGCCATTTAATGGCCGTGATTGGCTTTGCTGTAACAGCTGCAAATTCATGTTTTTGTAATCTCAATGCTTTCGGTTGCTTTTTTTTTATCATATCCGGGAGATCTTTTCGGTTTCTTCTGACTGTTCCTACTGCATAAATTTTCTTTTTCTAAAGATCTTCCATAAGATTGCAGCTGGTGAAAAAGTTGTCAAATGCAACTAAGGTATTTCTTGGTACATTATTACAAAGTTTCATAACAGTATTATAACCGAGTCCTTCATTCTCAGTACTGTCGCCTTTACCAGTATAGACTTCAAACTGATACAAATAGCCCGTTTTTGCGTCGCACCTTGCCCAAACTTTAAAACCTCTTTTAATTGGTTTCTTAGGCATATATTGTTTCAGTGAGCTACGGCCTTTAAATTTCACCATGCACTCATCAACAGATTGCACGGCAGAATTATGTGCTTCATTCTTATACACCTTGTTCAGTTCTGTAATTAAAGGTCTTAGTTTGTAAAGTTTATCGTGGTCAGGTGATCCCCTTGCTGGTTCCATTTCATTATCGTTTACGTGAAGGTTTTCCGTATTTTTTTTAAATCGCACGATTGGAAAAACCTGGGTGACTTCTTTACTGCAATAAAATGGATCAGACGACCAGTATAACTCCATATCAGGTAGTGGATTTAAGCCCATCATGATCAAAACTCCTAGATACGCCCTGATGTCTTGTTCTGTAACTGGGTTCCAATTAGTGCTATTTTTCTGACGGGCGTATCTATTTGTTTGTTCCACGATTATCATTATCAGTTTATCCGGAAAAAACCGTTCGAAAATACTTTGCGGTGAAGTTTTGTGTGTGTAATTAGCCTTGGGTTTAAAACGCTTTTCAAAAACAGGAACATCGTGAGATATGTGTGCCGTCTTCCATTCTCTTGGATGAGAGGGATCCCTGAGTATTTCATTGTGATCTTGAGACTCTTGCTGATCATTTTCCAATAATTCGTCTATAGAAATGCCATCACGATAATAGTTGTCTTGTCTGTCAGTAGTCACTACTTGCTCAAAGAGTGGAATAGAGGAAAAATCATCCGGTATGTCTACTGGTTCTTGCTGAGTATGTGATGACTGACTGTCTTGTTCCTCAGAACATAATTCTTGTACTTGGAGTTGGCTATGATAAATATCCTGTTCAGAATCTAAAGTCATGGATGTAGTAGTATCAATTGTGTTTTGGTTATTCGGTGATTGACATAAAACATTAAATAGTGATTCCGTTGTCGGTATTGGTTCGTCTTCTATGGAATCGTTACTATAATTATCTTCCAAGCCAAAAATCTGTTCAAGACGCTGTTCTATAAGGTTATCGTCCGGTTGATTCAAGCAGCTATCGTATGGAGAATTTATACTATCGGCGTAGCAAGGGTCACCTGAATCATTATCGGATAAATCGGACAAATCAGCTAAGTTTTCAACGGCTTTTTGTAGATTCTTTATATTTAAAGGTACCCTAATATTCTTTTTCTTATCCATTCTTCAAAATTGCTAGAAATAAATAATACTAATCAGAAGATAGAAACCTAAAATGCAACAGTAATGTAATATATAAGCACTACTATGCGAGCCAACTAAGAATGCGCCTGTCAAGACGCCATTTTGTTGCCATTTTGACAGTTTGCAGTACTATATCTGTCAAAATGGCAACAAAATGGCGTCTTGACAGGCGCATTCTTAGTTGGCTCGCATAGTAAGTGTATTATCTATGTAACTATTATCCTTTAACAAGCACTAAGCTAAGAATTAGGAGTATAGACAGAATTCTCTTTTTGACGTATAGCGCTATTTCCCTTTGTCGGTCTGACGGTTCAATCATCTGTTACATTTTATTAGGTGGACAAAACTTTATATAGATATTTTATTGTTTTTTTTGTATTGCAGGAACAAACAATGGGAAATAATTTCCCACTTATTGGAGACTAAAATTTTCCAATACATATTACATCACTCAGCGTCATTTTCAAGAAAAACGTTGGGAAAATAAGTCTAAAGTACGATTATTAATTCCAGTCAGTAAAATGACAAGTGCAACTGTCACTGATACAAAAAAGGGTGACCCGCTACAATAGTGATGTTCGGCAATCAACAATCGACTTAGACATTTAGTCATGCTTTATTTTAATATGTATCAAAGCGTTTTTTTTTTATTGTTAATATTTAATACATACCGTATTAAATAATCTGATTTTAGAAATATGGACCTTACCAGCATATTAAAATTTCTCACTACAACATTATTACAAAAGCTGGGAAAAAAAATGTATAAAGAGATTCAGAGGAATTAACACTAGAAAGTCGGGAAAATACAAGTAATTTTATACGTTGTTATTCATTACGGTTGTTATTGATTCCGACTCCGATTCTGAATCGGTATATTCAGAATCGGAATCGGAATCAGTTACATTTATAATGAATGAATACACATATTCATCTATGATGTGGTCGAGTTGACACATTTTGTCTTCGACTTTTATGGCATGGTTGATGCACTGTCTCCAATTTTGAGGCGTCACTTCCTTTAGGCCTTCTTCAAATCATTTTTTTACGTCTTTTATTTTAAAAGTTTTATTGTTCCTGGTGGCGTACCCCTTTGCTTGAGCCCAAACTAACTCTATTGGGTTGAGCTCAGAGTGATAAGGGGGCAGACGCAGGATTGTGACACCGTATTCAGCGGCCAACTCTTCCACAGCATAGCGTTCGTAATTAGATTTTTGTAATTTTACTATTTCTATTAATTGAGCCTTTATCATTGTAGGTTGATATTGAATTTGTTTTCCATCCAACCACTGAATAATATCAGCCTTCCGCCAGTTTGAAGTGGGGATACGCTCGACTTTTCTTGAATGGTACGGTGCGTTATCTAATACCAGCACCGCATTTGGCTTTAAATTTGGCAAAATGCTTTTAAGCCATTCCTCAAAACACTCCGAGTTCATTTCTTCATGATAGTCCATACTATTTTTCTTCGATTCAAAAATAAGTAAACCGGCTTCTACAAAACCTTCATCACTGCCTATATGTGAAATTATTAGGCGTCGACCTTTGCCAGTTGGGCCCTTTAGGCCTGTAGTCAAACCTTTAGAAAACGCTTGTTTGGAAGTTTAGGAAGTTCGGGAGCAGAATTAAAAACAAAATGGCGTCCATAGCGTGACAAGTGATGACCATAGTGCTTCCAATAACCAAAAACAAATAATATAACAGTATTTTATGTAATATTTAATTACCTACCGTGTATGTCTTCTGTTTAATTACCGTAAATTACATATTTTTATTTATATAAAGGCAATTTGATATAGAATAAAAAAAATGTAATCTCGACTAACTTTTAATTGTAAAAAGTCGATTCTACCACATCACTATTTATTTGGGACTAAAAACCTGCAACACTGGAAATGTCATTTTACTGACTGGAATTAATAATCTTACTTTAGTTGACGACAATGTTGCGTCCATGCACTTACCAGATTTTTTTTATCTATAACACACACAAAGACCGAAGACAACCGTTAGTTTTCACAAAAGTTCACTACTTGTGACTTTGACATTGACGTCCAATGACATTTTATGGACTTTACGAAAAGTGTTGCCATATATTATGTCAATAATTAATTATCAATGATTTTATTTCTTTACGGTTAAAACTGTTAAGTATTGCCATTAAAATAATAAAATTGATTTTGTTATTTCAAACTAAGTGGGAAATAATTTCCCAGTATTTGATTAAGGGTTAAAGTAAACTGATATTCACCATAACAAATTACATTTCACCAATTCCAAAAGGTCAGATTGATTTTCCAACTCCAGCAGAAGGTTGAAATACCAGGTTGTTTTATTTTTATTTCTTTTGCAAGCTTTTCAAAATCAAAATCAGAATATTTTATTTCACATTAACCTACATGGGCACTTATGAAACGTCAGAAGCTAGGTGCACGGTTCCAATTGGTTGTTTCCTATGGAGAAGAGCCGGCAAGAAACTCCACGGTTACTCTTTTAAAAATAATTGGCTATAATAATGTTTTCAAATTACAGCGTTTATAGGTAGGTATGTGCGGCCATTGTAAGCCTGTCAACAGATATCTGGTCCTTAACAAGATAGAAAATGGTCTTTAAGTTTAGAAGTTAGGCTCACAACATTCTCACATTCACAAAATACAAAGAATCTATATTATAATTAGCCATAGTTAAACGGAAAGGATCCAACCCACACAGAGGTAGTTTTGAGATATTTAAGTTTTAAGTTCAGATCGTATTTCGTCTTTGATTCTCCACTTTAACTTTCGGGGTTGGGTTTAACTAAAGGATAAACATTATACATAACCCACACAGAGGTAGTTTTGAGATTTTTAAGTTCAGATCGTATTTCGTCTTTGATTCTCCATTTTAACTTTCGGGGGTTGGGTTTAACTAAAGGATAAACATATACATTTAAATTTTATGTATCTCTAGTCCGACATCATGACATATTTTTCGAGATATTAGCAAAAATATGACGATGGATCCTTTTCGTTGAAATAATATTTCAAAAGCCCAGGGTAGTGAAAATATTTAGCCATAAGGATCCAAGCTTTAAAATAGAATAAAAACACTAATTATTGAAAAGAAATGGCTGATTTGTGCGTTTTAGAAAATAAAACAAATAATGTACATAATATATCTTAAATCACAACTTCCACAATTACTAGCTTAGTAAGTATAATAGATCTTAGTTAGCTTACTAACAGAAATGAACATTTTTAACAGACGCATAAAAAAAGAATAAACATTACAAAATATCAAACATTCAGTCTTCAAAATTAAGGAATAAACATATCAAACAATCAATCTTCAAAATTAAGAAACAAACATTACAAAATATCAAAGAGTCAGTCTTCAAAACTAAGGAATAAACATTACAAAATATCAAAACAATCAGTCTTCAAAATTAAGGAATAAAGATTACAAAATATCAATTATTAAGTCTCCAAAATTAAGTATAGAGTATATCTTTTACATAAAATAATTAATCATCATTCTCATAATCAATGACAAAATCAACACCATCCCCAAAACCATCAACATCGTCCATAATATTTACATTTCCTCTCAGTGATTCATAAAAAGGTAAGCAATCTTTTGGGATTAAATCAAACATTGATTTAAGATCATCTAATTTAGCCTGCGGAATCTCTTTACCATCTGGCCATAACAAAGTTAAATCTTCTTTCACTAAAGATATTTTTTTAATTTTTTTTTCTACATTTAGCTCCTGAAACTCTTCACTTTCTGTGGATTTCATAAATATAGAGTATGGTTTTTCTTTTTCAATAAGTATTTCTTTAGTTTTTAGCCAGTTTACTTTATTCTTAGTAACAAAATTTTTTCTATTAACTATCGTTTTTTCTATTTTCTTTGTACTTAGAAAATCGTTTGTCTTCATTCTACAAACTTGTAATGGTTTCTGCTTCTTGCAGCTTTTGATGACATTTATATACTCTTCAGCTGTATAAATTCTGTCATGATATTTGATATTTCAGTTGACTTTCTATTTTTGAAAAATCAGTATCATTTGGAAGAAAAGTATGGCCTGATTCCAGATACTTTAGTGTTATAGTTTTGAGAGTGGCGTGGGAGCTCAGCACCGATTTCATCATTAAAACCATTTTTATATTTCGGTTTTGTCCCCCACAACAATCGCTCCATAATGCTAGGTGTTCTTTGGGTCCCATTTTGTATTTAATATAATTTATGAGGCAAGACCCAACTTCTTGTGCCCCACGGCCAGCTTCACCTTCGAGCCACACATAACAGAAGACATTGTCACTAGATCCTGGATGTATTCCGCAGTTATACAGCCATAACTGGCGTTTGTAAAAAACTATGCTTGTGGGAATCCGGGGGAGAGGCAGAGTCTTTTCCATGTCATTCATTCAAACTTCTCGTCTGTGGTCGCTTTTTTGAGATCATGATTCACGTTTTTTCGTAAGGTTTCAGCTCGTTCAAGATGCTCCTGCTTTTCTTTTTGAAACTTGGTGGCTTCAGTTTCCGTGGCATTGGCCAATTTTATGTACAGCGTGTCGCATTTATTGCAAGTGTCCTTTTTTAAGCTTTTGCAACGCAAATTGAAAAAATTATAAAATATATTTTTAAGGGTACCAATACTTGCTGGTTTTTTTATCTTCCCCGTATGTATTTTTAAACTGTTCTATGTATAATTCATATATTTTTGGTACAGTCATCCCTAATTTTAAATACTGACACCCTTAGTGTCTTCTCGCCTATAGTGAGACTCGTATTTAGGCAGAGAGTCAATTACTTGTTTTATAAAATTAATATCCTCCTCAGAAGTTTTGTTCCAGCCACCAGTCTGTCCTCTTCCATCTTTGATTAAACCCTTTCGAAATTTTTTCAGACATTCGTCTACTTTTTTTTGGTGTGATTTGAAAATTGTTTATAAACATGTCACGGCTCACGGCATACTTAATCGCCTCCTACTGTATAAATTCGGCTAAACTGTTTCGGGTTATTTTTGTTACTTTTTTTATCGTTGCTGTAGTATGTTCTTTTTTTTGGTTTTTCAGTAACGCAATTGACTATATACAGTAACTGAGCCTCATAAGACCCCAAGGTTACGTATTTTTCAAATTCTTCTATACGTTTTTCCTTCCCAACAAGGTTCGAACACTGTGTTTTACAATGACAAACATAATCTTTAAATATTTTTGATTCGATAAGTTTTTTGTTGTTGTGGTAATTCAAGTTCGCATATTTTCTTATTTTCCTTTGGGCAATAGTATGGTCTTGATGAATACGTTTTCGTCCTCTTTTCGGCCGACCACGTAGAGTTTCTGGACCATTTTGATCAGAATGTATTTCTATCTCTTCTACAATATTACTTTCCACTGCTTCATCATTTTCTGTTATTGGACCTACAATATTGGTGATCGAGTTCTGGGGTCAATTATTGTAGGGTGTTCGTGTAATGTCAAAAAGAGTGTTTCGACTTATTTCACAAAGGAGAAACCCGTTTCTGGGCCTAACCGTTACACGAATCAGATATGTACCAAAAAAATCGTCTATTTTTCTTAACACGTTAACTGCCATTAAAAAAGTGCATATTTTCCGTTCAGGCCATGGGGGACAATGTTGAGCGACACTGAAGCTTTCCATTCAAGCCGCGTCTGACAATGTTGACCGCGCGTCAGGCCTGTGTTCAAAACTCTCTATTGCGCCAACGGACAGCAGTATCGAGATAATTCGCTTATAATGTGACCCGCGCGGCCCTCTAGTTTATCTTATATAGCTTGGTTTTTACAAGGGCCAAACTTAGAAAAAAATAGTGTTGATTTTTGAAACACATCACTCTTGAAAAATTTTATCACTAAGGATTTTAGAGATTATAATGAAATTAAAAAAACGTTTTTTAGATAAGTAACTGTTTATTAAAATAATTAAAAAGACATTAAAACCGTGTCAATAGGGCCTCTCATTGGCATTTAAACTGAACTTATACAAAAAAAACCTCAAAAGATTATCATCGTAGGGCAAGAAGGAGGTAGCTACTCGTATATAATTATTTTCCGCTAATGGATTTTTGTGAAACATTCAACACAAAGATAGGGTTCATCAGGACAGTTAACACAAAAGGTGTTAACTTTTTTAGTTTTGTTTTTAGCGATTAAACGTCCTTGGGAAGCTACCATATTTTTATAGCATTGTTGGCACGCACGGCGAGTTTTACTTGAAGGTCCTTCCTTTTTCTTCAATTGGTGCTTTACTCTTCTCGTTCTTTGATTTGATGAAGTATCATCAATATCGAAACCTACAAAACTCTTCATAATTTCTTTTCTAAACTCAAGTACTGATATCTTCTTCTTGGCCACGCTTTGATAAAGAATTAAAGCATTTACCATAGCTGTATTTAAAAGTAAATCTATGCCTAGTTTTTTGTACCATTTGATGCTCTTTCTCAGAGGTGTTTGATATGCTGTCATTTGGTCGGATAAATCAACTGCACCCTTAGCTTTATTATAATCAAGAACTATTTTAGGTTTAGAGGTTTGTTTGCCATGTTTTATGATATTTTGAAATCGCACAGAATGTTTTGTTGAGAGAACCAATACATCTCGCTTATCCCTCCATCTCAACACAGTGATTCCATCATTACTCTCTTTTGCTACATATTGCCCTCTTTTCAATTTTGTAGAAACAATTTCTTTAGGAAAATGCTTGCGATTCTTCCTCAAAGTGCCAACTAAATGCGTCTCGTTCTTTAAAAGTTCTCTAGCTAATCCGACGCTTGTGTACCAATTGTCGGTATATAGAGTATGCCCTTTATTTAGCAACTCATTGCATAGCGCCATAACAACCTTAGTAGGCGTAGTATTGACGTTATCGTTCTGTTTTCCACCATAAATGCTTATTTTGTATGTGTATCCAGGCAAAGTACATAGTTTGAATAATTTAATCCCATACTTATGGCGTTTTTGCTTATTGTACTGCCGAAATATAATTCGCCCGCGAAAAGGAACCATACTCTCATCTATACATAAATCTTCGCCAGGCGTGTAAGATTTTTTAAAATTTGCATTCATTACTTCCACTAAGTCTCTGATGCGGTGTAAACGATCGGTCGTATTCTCTTCATCTTCTTGTGAAAAATGAAGCATTGCGAGTAGAAGCTCAAATCTATTGCGAGACATAATAGTTCGCGGAAATTGCTGTCCAATGATTTTATCTGTGGTCCAGTAATCAGCTATTTTCGGAAGCCTTACTATACCCATATATAAAATCAGCCCAAATAGTTTTTTAATTTCAGTTACGTTAGTAGGGACCCAGCTACGAATACGCGCTGCTTTCGAAGCTTCATTAGACATTGTTATTTTATTGAAGGCATAGGCATTAGTGCATAAAACAATTTTATTTAAGACCTCGTCCGTCACCATAAGCGCAAAAAAATCAGCTGGACATTTGTTTATCATAGCCATGCGTAAGTTGAGCTGCATTCCAGGACACTCAGTAAAAGCAATAAGTCTGCGCTGATTACCTTTTGGGTCAGTCCATGTTGAAGGTGGCGAACTTCTGTCTAGGTCTTGGATAGCACGATTGATTTCAGCATCACTGTCTTCACTTTCAGATTGTATGACACGACGTCGCTTCGAATGAGTAGGCTGAATATTATCTTCTTCATCCGAACTTAAATGGAGACTTCTATTCAGCAAATCGAACTCGATATTTTCGATCTGTGTTATATCTTCTTGCGTTATGTCAAAGTCGCCAAAACTATCCATGTTGACCATAACAATTTTATAGTAGTACCACGTAAACAATCAGTCAAATTTACAACGTCATGTGCACGTCACTAATCGGAAATCACGACTGCGAGTGCAACGAGACGAGCGGCGAATGCGCGGGGAGGGAGTCGCGGGCGGCGGTGGGCGGCAACCTGACCGCGCGGCTCTATGCAACGAATTTTTGATATTTCGTTCGGCAAGGCCATGGGGGTCATTGTTGTGCGATGCGTAATAACTAATAATAACGGGTCAAAATCAATGTGTGTTAAGTAAAAAACGTTATTTAAGTATATAAGATGACTAAATAATGAATAAAAACAATCTGTGAAAAATGATAAAAATGAGGACTTTTAGTTAGCTTGATAGCGTATAAAAGCATCGGACAACATTGACCGCGTTGGCAGTGAACGTGTTAATTAAGCCATTTAAATCTTAGCCTCTATACCAATGGCCAAGTGTAGAAAATAAGTAGATTTTTTTTTTTTGTTTTAAACAACCTTTGTAAACCGTTACAACACTTATTACATTATACGTCACCAACTTTACAAACGCTGGTATTATATCAATAGAGCGTACCCTAAGAATATGATCGATTTAGTGGAAATCGATACTGTAACAAATAATTAAATAACACTCCATTGTTTTAGTACAAATTATTTTTTAGGTATTAAAATCAATATTAAATAATAAAATCTGGAATCTAATTGATTTTTAACGTAAGCGCCATTAAAAAAACATTAAAAGAAATAAATAATCGATAAAATCGATTGCACCATGGATTACACTAGTAAACGGCAAATGTCAATGTTAACGTCTGTCAATTGTCATGGTTGTAATGTCATTCGCTTTTCGTATTTTTGCGCAAGTGAATGTGTTTTTCTGTATTTCTCGGGATTTATTGTTTCTTAGGACCTCTGCTCGAATACTGTACTCCGAAATTGATTGCCTTCTGACTGACCCTCGCTTGAACATTGGACACCGTACCCTGCCACCCGTGCTGACCTTAGCTGGAAAACCGGATCTGTTTATTACAATTGCTTTTTTGACGACTGGCTATTAACGGCATCATGAGCCTGTGCATTAATTGCGGAATAGCAACGGACCGCTGCAATACAATAGGAAGGCGAAGATTGGAAGATGAAATGATTCTTTCAATTGTACAGGAATGGGTCGCGCCTCAAACGGTTAGTATCCGATAATTCTTTATTGTAACATTTTTGTACTATGTAATTACTTAATGTAATCAAACTTATTGTGTTATCGCTTATGTTCAGTTGTCTGTTGATAGTTTTATTTTATAAAATGATACCAGAATGTGCAATAAATTCATATTCGAAGACATGACTGTGACATCACTAATCCGGACTGAACCTTCATGGTTAATCATGGCCTATTCCCTTTCTCTGTGATGAGGCCTGTGTCCCTGCAGTGGGAATGTAATAAGCCAGCGTATGTTTACCTAAATGTGCCACTCAGATGTTTATTGCTAAATGCTATTGCTAGACCTCATATTCAAATGATAAATGTTTGTTTCAGGTAAATGAAAACGACCTTATCTGCCAAGCTTGCTTGAATCATGCCAATGCTGTATTTCTTAACGAAAATAGACCAGAAGGGAGTGAACAGACACCTACAGGACACCGACGAGTGTGTATTCACTGTGGACGTTCTCTTCTGAGAAGAGTTCGTTGCCATCAACTTAGGACTGGTACGGTACAAGAACGCAGAATACAAGAAGTTATAAGAGAATGGATCCTACCACGCACGGTTAGCATATTAGTTTTATTCACACTTCATTAATAACAGTTTTTAGTTTAGTTTTGATAACAGCATTAAACAAGCATTAAAATGTTTTATTTGGTATGCTAAAACATTTAAGTGAATTAATTAGAAAGACGGTGTTATAGTGATCAAGCTCCTACATTAGGATTTCTTTAGATCAGTCTTTTTCAAAGTGGGCACTAACACACCACACATCTCTGGTGTGAAGGCACCCTTTAATGTAGATATATTATTTTCAGGTGGGTGCTTCAAGTGTTGTCTGTCACTCTTGTTGGGTGCGAGCAAATAGAGCATCCCGACATTTTCATTCAGGCCCCTCAACATCTGGTGCATCTTCATCATCTGTCAATGTGCCAAATAGTCAGGACATTCCTCATTTAGAAGAACCTCAAACAAGGGAAGAAACTTATTCTGCACCAAGGACGCCTACTGTTGGAACTCTTATTGTTTTACCGGATTATTATAGAGCTGTTGAAACTGAAAGCAGATGTTTTGTGGAAGGATGTCAGAGACATGAAAGAAATCGAATAACAATTACAATGCGAAAACAGTTACTTAAAATGTATAACTATTATGTACCTCCAAATAATCGCCTTTGTGATATCCATTTAACATGCACATCATGGAACTTTCTCAATGATATTAGTGATAATATTATCAACACATTTAGTGCAAATCAAATTCAAGATATGTTTTCATTAAAAGAGTCTGATTGTAATTTTTTGGATTTCGAAAATGTTGAGTCTATGGAAGACCATATTTTTTACCACTGGGTTGGTTTTAACAAAGAGCAATTCAGACAGATATTGAATGAAGTACCTCAGTTTCTGAACCTTAAAAGGGGATCTACTATATTAGCTGCTTATTTAATTAAACTTAGGACTGGGGACTCGGATGATCGATTGTCAACACTTCTACAAATTCCTAAAACTACTTTAGGTACTCAACTGGGTAAAGCTAGAAGTCTCTTGTATGATTATTTTGTGCCCCATCACCTGGGACTTAATCATATTAATAAGCAACAAATAATTGATAGGAATCTTCTTATTCCAAATGATTTGTTTGGTAACCATAATGGTGAAGTAAAACCTATAGTTGTTTTAGATGGCACATATGTTTACGTGCAAAAAAGCTCAAATTATAAATACCAAAAAAAGACATACAGCATGCATAAATATCTAAATCTTGTAAAACCATTTTTGATTGTTTGTACAGACGGATATATAATTGATGTTTGGGGCCCCTATCCAGCGAAAACTTCAGACTCTGATATAATTATTAAAGAGTTTAGAAACGAATCTGTTCTAAGACAGTATTTTGAATCTGGAGATGCGTTTATATTGGATAGGGGCTTCCGGGATGCCTTGCCCTTACTCAATGAATGTGGCTATAGAACATATGTTCCATCTTCTTTGCAACAGGGTGAATCTCAACTTTCAACTCTCGAAGCCAATAAATCGAGAACAGTGACAATATGTAGATGGGTTGTCGAAGTAGTCAACGGTAGGTTTAAGCGAGATTTTAAGCTTTTTCGCCAAGATTTTTTTAATAGAGCGTCAAAAAATTTAATGGTACACTTTGAAGTGGCTGCCGCTTTAATAAATGCTTTCCACCCTCCTATCGCAAACCGTACTGATGCTCAGGAAATTCTGCAAAAAATTCATCAGTATATGTATGTGGAAAATAGATTAAGTAACTATGTTATTAGCAACAATATAAATCGACGTAGGGCGCTGTTCCAAGCAATAGATGTAGGAACAGATAATGTTAGTGAGTTTCCTGAGTTAACATACAGCGAGCTTATTCTGGTCTCCTTGGGCACATACCAAATTAAACAGGCCCGTTCTTACTATGGGGAGCATGTGAGAGAAAATGGCTCATATGTCATAGAAGTGTGTAGAGAGATGGACGGTGACTTACAGCAAGAACTGTCAACATCGGACTCAACCTGGATGTTAAGAGGAAGAATAAAATCGAGGCATATTAGTAATAGGATGTATTTTGTTTATATATTAATCGACAGCTCTCTAAGTGGAAGGGATGCAATAATTCAATATTATTGCACCTGTATCGTTGGCAAAAGAACGGTTGGTTGCTGTGCCCACACCATGAGCATAATATGGTATCTTGGTTGGGCACGGCACCAGGGTAGTCAATTGCCTCCTGCACAATTTCTGGATAGTGTATTATTATATTATGATAATCCTAATGAAGAAGGTAATTAATAAAATCATCACAATTACTTACCTACTTGTTTTTTTTTAAATATATTATTGCAATCTCAGATTACTGTAATCTGAGATTGTATCAAATCCCTCGTCTATACAATAACAAATGCAAGCCAGTAGTGATGTAAGTGGGCCTTGTTTAATAAACATAGTTTTCTGCTGAGGTTTTCAGTAAAATCAGATACTTAAATCAGAAGTCACCCCCCTAAGCGCTTTCTATGTAAGTAGGTACCTAAAATCTCATCGTGATAGGCTGCAGCACAGCGCATGTGTGTTCCAGAGTTACGTAGGAAACAAAGCCTCAAAAATATCATCATCATGAAATACCTAACTCAACTACTAAAAATAACCTAAAATGTATACATTATTGCCCGAGTTTACCAATTTGGCCATTGCTGGGAGACGTGAAAATTGGGTTCATGAAACCTTACTAAATGCTCTAATTTATGGCCAAATTCCAGCCCTGTAACGCCAGGCCCAAGTTTCTATGAAGTTTGGGTTTCTCCTTTCCTGATTGTCTTTAGTTATTATGCACCACAGCTACAACTTTAACTTTTTTCCATTTGCGTGTTAATTTTTCGCTCTCACTACAATTTTCTTCGCTATCTGGCACGTAATCCGAATCAGTATCTGCACTGAAATCTGTTTCCGGTTCATTATCTACAAAATTTTGAACTATGTACCTGCCTTCTTCTTTTTCTGCGTCTTTTGAATTATCTATTTTTGGCGATGAAATTATGTCATCAGTCAACATTTGGAATAGATCTAGAGTGTCTGGAGACATAGGTCGAAGAGGAGACGAGGTTTCTTTTCTACCTACCACGATAAAAATATCAAACATTAATTTCTGACATGATTATTTAACACCAAAATGGTAATAAAAAGTAGAGACTTACTTTCAGAAATAATTTCATCGTGATGAATACTTTTTACCAAAGGGGTTAAAGGCGAATATAATGGAGCCGCTGGTGATTCTACAAAAAAACGTAGAAATTAAAACTGTAGACATGGATTCCAAACTAACACTAAAATTGTAATAAAAAAAGAGACATACTGGTGCCGATTCTGTTGTACACCGAACTAAACTAACTACTACTACTACTCATATATATCATATATTATCAGCATATTATCAATTTCACCATGTTCAGGAGCTCAGGGAGATTAATAAAAGGGCGTGGACTGTATACTAATTTAAATTATATTACAAAAAGGCGAAAAATAGGTAGCGGTACAGTGTCGTTGCCAAAGGGGGACGCCAGTGTCGTTCTAGCCGTGCAATCGTGAAGTGGCCCCCGCCGCTGCCGCTCGCCGCCGCGCGCAGGTCGTCTGCCCGCGCCCGCGCCTCAGCCACCGGTGACGTCAGTCCACATGATCATGCGATTGATGCGTGAACATCCTCCCGCCTGTTGAAGTCTTCGAAGGGAAGAGGGCAAATGTTGTTAAACCCTCTTGTGATGACTCCTCTCTTTGTCTTCACGTCTGCCACGCGAGTGATGCCGTCGACGCCCGCATAGGTTCGTACTACGCGACCTAGTGCCCAAACAAGTGGTGGAAGCGCCTTGTCTCGGATGAGCACAAGCGTTCCTTCTCTGAGCTTCCTGTCTGAAAGAACTGACCATTTGGTTTTCTGTTGGAGTAAGGAAATGTATTCATTAGAGAACCGCTGCCAGAAGTGTTGACGGATGTATTCAATTCTTTTGAAGCGGTCTAAGCTGCTGATGGTTTTGTCAGGAACCTGTGAAGACGGCACAGACGTGAGTGTTCGTCCAATTAGAAAATGGGAAGGAGTGAGGACAGACAAATCAGATGGGTCACAGGACAAGGGAGTTAGAGGACGGGAATTTAGAACGGCCTCTATTTGACACAGACAAGTTGCCAGTTCCTCGTAAGTAAAGTTGGTGAGACTTAGCAACTTTCTAAGATGGTTTTTGGTGGACCTTACGGCAGCTTCAGCCATGCCATTAAAGTGTGGGGAATAAGGAGGAGCAAAAACAAATTTAATGCCTTGCTGTGCCATTTCAGATGCAACATCAGAGTCAGTAATAATTCTTTTTAACTCATTATTAACCGCAACAAAGTTCGTGCCGTTGTCTGATAATATGCCGATATATTTATTGCATATTTTTTATATTTTTGTAACCTCAAGTTTCTTACATATTCATAATAAATGATTTCAGCGATCGGTTGTCGTGTGGTGCGCACGCGGTCGGGCCGGTGAGCTGAGCTGTGTGCTGCCGAGCTCGACGTGGGTGGCGTACCTGGTGACTTCAGACTTGGTGTAGCGTGTGTCATCTTTAAGTCTTCGTGTTGAACGGACCATCAAGCCTCTTTATTTATACGGGTTTGATTGCATAAGTTACTTTACCTAACTTGTTTATTTGTTCCAACATCATTATTTTTTCTGCAAAATGTCAGATCCTAAACCACAGCAGGGCTCTGAGAAGAGAGAAGAGATACGCATTGATATGAAAGATTTAATAAAACAGAGAGGTACGTTAAAAATGCGTTTAACAAAATTCAAAGATCATATTGCCATTTTAAATCAAATTAGTTCAAGTGAGATTACTAAAAAACAAATTAAAGAACTAGGATTACGTTTAGGTAGAATACAAGCTCTTTTATCAGAATTTGATACAATTCAAACACAAATAGAAATGCTGTCAACAAAGATAGAGGAACAAATAGATGAAAGAGAGATCATAGAATCTCAATTTTATTCTCTCATCTCAGCCGCCCAAGAAATTATTGATTCACATTCTAGTAGTGAAGATTTTAGTACTGCTGGTGCAAAAACAATTTGTTCAAATCATGACACTTGCAATAATTTCAATAACATTAAATTACCAACAATAAAACTTCCATCTTTTGACGGAAACTACCTCAAATGGTTGGAATTTAAAGATAGTTTTGATTCTATTATCCATTCGAATGAGTCCATTCCTGAGATCAATAAGTTTCACTATCTACGCTCCTCTTTAGAAGGGAGTGCTGTTGTCGTTTTAAAGTCGTTAGAGTTTACCTCTCAAAATTACAAGGTCGCTTGGGACCTACTATGTGAACGTTACGATAACAAAAAGATCCTGATTAATAACCATTTAAAAGCGCTATTTAATATAGATAGTTTAACACGGGAATCTCATAAGGCCCTTCGCTTTGTTGTTGATCAGGTTACAAAAAACTTGAGAGCCCTTAATTCGTTAGGCTTGCCAACTGATTATTGGGATATCTTAATCATTTATTTTGTTACTATTAAATTGGATT
Source organism: Brachylomia viminalis (assembly GCA_937001585.2). Classification (NCBI taxonomy): domain Eukaryota; kingdom Metazoa; phylum Arthropoda; class Insecta; order Lepidoptera; family Noctuidae; genus Brachylomia; species Brachylomia viminalis. Next base: position 3,868,692 of record OW443294.2, read on the forward strand.
CCACCACTTTAAGAAAGTGGGAAGAATACAGGAACATGTTACCGGAATTACCATCTTTATTGGAATTTCTTAAGTTTTTACGTGACCGAGCAGTCGTACTTGAAACGATGCAAGCTACTAAAAATGATAAACCTGATTCTAATAATAAATCCAATTCTAAAACAGTAAAGGCATGTGCTACTTCAGCTGGCCACAAACCTTCTAAAGGTCCTGCTGCTTGTCCGGTATGTCATGAAGTTCATCGGATAACAGAGTGCATTAAATTCCAAGAAATGAGTCTAAATAGTAAATTGAGTGAAGTCTTAAAGTTACAACTTTGCTCAAATTGTTTACGTAGGGGTCATAAGACTGAGCAATGTCGCCTCGGCACCTGTCAAATCTGTAAACAAAAACATAATACACTATTACACAAAGACACAGAATCAAATAATGCATTAGTTACACAGTCTGAGAATAAAGATACATCTAGTGTGCCGTCAATCGCTAGTGCTGTATCCTCTTGCTCCGTCTTTATGAGGAAACAAGTTCTTCTCTGCACTGCTTTAGTAAAACTAACGAATAAGAAAAATAATAAGACTTACCTTGCCCGGGCTCTCCTGGATGCCGGAAGTCAATCCTGTTTCATATCTGAAAACATTAAAAATAAATTAGGGTTAACTTCTATTAGTTCACGACCTATGTGTATTAGTGGAGTTAATAACATTCAATTTAATATAACAGATTGTTGTGAACTTACCTTTAATTCCTTAATAAGTTCTTACAGCACGGATATTAAGTGTTTAGTTATACCTGAAATTATAGGTAATTTACCTAATAATACTATAAATCCTTTGGAATTAAACATACCTGGGAATATTCAACTCGCTGACCCCGAATTTCATTGTTCTTCTCAAGTTGATCTACTGATTGGCGCTGATATATTTTTTGATATTATTACTTCAAAGAAAATAAGATTAGGTGATAACAAACCTATACTCCAGAGCTCTAAACTAGGTTGGTTAGTAGCTGGGCCAATAGGTATTTTAGATCATAATGAACAAAAGAACTTACATTGTAATTTCACTAAGGAAATAAATAAAAATCTTACCAAGTTCTGGGAACTTGAAGAACTTCCATCTTCAAGTGCTTCTTACTCTGAAAATGATCACGTTTGTGAAAAACATTTTATTAAAAATACTTCACGTTTAGAAAACGGGAGATTTAATGTAAAAATGCCGTTTTGTGAATCACCAGAAACATCACTGGGCGATTCCTATAAAATGGCCTTAAAACGCTTTCAGAGCCTCGAAAGAAAGTTTATTAAAGATCCTACACTTAAAAAACAATATTGTGATTTTATTGAAGAATATGAAAGGTTAGGGCACTTAAGTAAGGTTGAAAACCCATTATTTGGGTATTACACTCCACATCACGCTATATTCCGGGAAAAAAGCGAGACAACCAAAGTCAGAGTAGTTTTTGATTGTAGTGCAAAATCTAGTTCAGGAAAATCGCTGAACGACATCCAGTTTATAGGACCTGTCATTCAGGATGAATTAATAAATATCTTAATTAGATTCCGTCAACACAAATTTGTTTTGTCTGGGGACATAACAAAAATGTACCGACAAATTAGAATCGATCCCTCGCAGCGCCACCTGCAATTAATAGTTTGGCGTGATGATGTAGACAAGCCACTAGAAATATTACAGTTAAATACCGTTACGTATGGGACAGCGTCTGCCCCATTCTTGAGTACTCGATGCTTGCTACAGTTAGCAAAAGAGTGCGATGATAAAATCGTATCTGAAATTATACAACATGACTTTTATTATGATGATTTTTTGAGTGGAGCTGATACGGAAAAGGAACTTTCCCATATCTATCATTCGGTTAATAAAGTACTAGCATCTGGTTGTTTTCCTATTCATAAATTCCGTACAAACTGTCCACAAATATTTGATGCTGACTGTACCTTGTCACAGGCATTGGACTTAAATAAAGAATCAAGTGTATTAGGATTGTGGTGGTTTCCTGATAATGACCATTTACGGTTCTCAGTGAATTTAGATAAAACAGTTAATGACGTCACAAAACGTTCTATTTTGTCTAACACTTGTAAAATATTCGATCCTTTAGGCATGCTAAGCGCGTGTACTATACAACTTAAAATCTTGCTACAAAAACTTTGGGTTTTAAAATTAAGCTGGGATGAGTTGGTCCCACAGAATATTAAGAAAGTTTGGGAAAGGTTTGTTTCCAATGCCCATATACTAGCTAACATTAGGGTACCTAGACATGTTTTATGTACTTCTCCATTGTTAATAGAACTTCATTGTTTTGTAGATGCATCCCAAGAGGCTTACGGGGCTTGTGTTTATTTACGATCTGTAGATCGCCATAATAATGTACAAGTTATCCTGTTATGTGCAAAGACACGTGTCGCACCACTGAAATCAACAACGATCCCGCGTCTTGAGTTGTGTGGAGCGTTGCTGGGCGCGCGGCTAGCTGCTAAAGTGAGTCATTCTCTTCGTTGCACTATTGACCGTAAGATCTTTTGGGCCGACTCAACCGTCGTCTTGGGTTGGATTCGAGCACAACCTAAATTACTCAAGGCATTTGTTTGCAACAGAGTCAACGAGATTCATGAGTTGACAACTAGGCAATCTTGGAGACATGTACCTACCACTTTGAATCCCGCTGACCTCGCTTCTCGAGGAGTGGATCCAGGTCAACTTCAGGGCTCAACAGTATGGTGGAATGGTCCAGATTTTCTGTTACAAAATGAAACAAACTGGCCTCATAATATAAATTCCATAGATTCTTCGAACTTACCTGAAACTAAGGCGCCTACCAAAGATTGTATAACTATGACTAATGTTGCACAGTCACCATTAGTTAATTTTAATAATTATTCTAAAATAAACAGATTAAAGCGATCTATAGCTTATGTCTTGCGTTTCGTTAATAATTGTAAAAAACCTAAAAATAAAATAATAGGTCACTTAAAACTAGAAGAAATAGAAAATTCATTTACTTACCTTATAAAACTGGCTCAAAGTCAAACTTACCTTTCAGAAATATCATTACTCAAACAAGGTAAAAATCTGAAACCAAAATCTTATGTGTTACAGTTGTCACCTTTCCTCGACGACAATGGAGTGCTCAGAGTAGGTGGTCGTCTTCAGAATGCTGCTTGTGAATTTGATAAAAAGCACCCGATCCTCCTGGACGGTAAGCACTATTTCACTCGGCTCTTAATGGAAGGCGAACACCTACGTCTGCTGCATAGCGGCCCTCAACTGCTACTTAGTTCCTTTCGTGAACAATTCTGGCCTGTAGGAGGCAGAACTTTAGCTCGCAGCATTGTTAGAAAGTGCGTTGTTTGCACTCGACTGCGAGGAAAAACTATGGAGCCGTTGATGGGCAATTTACCTGTAGATAGAGTCACACCTTGCTATCCGTTTCAAGTATGTGGCGTGGATTTTGCTGGACCTTTCCATATTTCTAGTAAGAAAGGGAGGGGTAACAGAATAACAAAATGTTATCTTAACGTTATAGTTTGTTTTTCTACTAAAAGTATTCATTTAGAGATCGTTAGTGACCTTAGCACTAATGCATTTATACTTAGCTTACGTCGTTTTATTGCTAGGAGAGGTAAACCTCATACGATATATTGCGACAACGGCACAAATTTTGTTGGAGCAAATAATGAGTTAGGTAGGTTGCTAGCAGCTAGTGTAAATTCTATTTATAACTACACCAATGCTGAAGGCATTAAATTTGTTTTCAATCCTCCATATTCTCCTACTTTTGGTGGAATCTGGGAGGCGGGCGTTAAATCTGCCAAATTTCATCTCAAGCGGATTATGGGCAACGCTAGCCTCACGTACGAGGAATTGGGCACACTGTTCGCACAAATTGAAGCCGTTCTTAATTCCCGCCCCCTTTACCCTCTATCATCTGATCCTACCGACTGTTCCCCGTTGACTCCCGGCCACTTCCTTGTGGGGCGGCCCTTAACATCACTACCGTCTCCACCCGTCACGTTAAAAGCTCCAGACAGGTTCAAACGAATAGAACAGCTGAGGCAACATTTTTGGCAGCGCTGGCATAAAGAATACCTAGCTGAATTGCAGCAGCGAACTAAATGGCGCTTGAACGATAGAGCCTTGAAGGTGGGAGACTTGGTAATCCTGAAAGAGGAGAACTCACCACCACTGAAGTGGAGACTCGGGCGAGTCCAGCAACTGTTTCCAGGAGCGGATGGAGTCTGCAGAGTGGCCGACTTCTACACAGCGAGAGGCGTCGTCCGACGTGCTCTGAACAGAGTCTGTCTCCTACCCACGACGGAAGAACTTGAAAGCGAGACCTTTCAAGGGGGGGAGGATGAATACGCCGAGAACCGGCTCATACCGGCGCGCGAGCAGAGGGGAGCAGAGGGACGCGCGGGACAGGGGCGAGCGCCGGCCGCGGGCGGCGGGCGCGCCGCGCCGACACCGCTACAAGCTCCGACGCGAGACCACGTCTATCATTTAAAATTAATCTTTAATATTAAGTCGATTTATGCAGAAAGTAGATTATAGTCATTATTACGAAACCCTTTTCTATTCATTGAAGAAGACCTCGACCACCTCTACACGAGCTGCTCGTAAATATCAGCTCCGACAACTTACTTACTTTTGGCTATGAGAATCTTAACGCTATTCTGCAAAATAAAATCTCTAAATTTAAAAATAATTTTGACACATCTAAAATCAAATTTGACAATTATTGCGACTCCACGTGGTACTTGTTTGCCGTACCACGTGATCTTTTTTTAGAGCCGTAGGCGCGCATTATGTGCGGCCTCGACTTGTTTTGTATGGAATTTTTTACTTTTTGTATGGAAAATATAAAAAAATATTACCAACACGTTGAGATTTATAGGTTTAAGGTTTAGCAAAGGGGGTCGAAATTTTCATTATTTTTGCGATACGACACACCGTTTTCGAGATATAAGCAAAAGAAAAGAAAAAAAGATACAGTACTGTTTTTGCATCTGAAGTCGAGGTGTTGGTGTGAATTTTAGTTCATGACAACTAATTTTATTCCACACCTTTTTAATCGCGATTAAAAATAGTCAGATTTAGTTAAGACAATCAAAATTTTAGGTGAAAAACGTAAAATTCAGAATAGCAAAATTGCCATTTTCACTAAACTATAATCTCAGTGCCATCTTAGTGCTGTCAAACTAAAATATAGTTAAGTTGTGTCACTTTAGTCAATTTCAGAATGGGAAATCGTCGTTTGACAGGAATAAACTAAATTTTGGTGATTTTTAGTCTAGTTTAGAGAATTTTGTGACAAGAGAATCGGCACCACTGTCGGACATAGTTTCAGCGTGACGAATGTATTTTACCAATGGGGTTAAAGGCGAGTATAATGGAGCCGCTGGTGATTCTACAAAAAAACATACAAATTATAACGCTGGTAAACCGTAGGTATGGATTTCAAACTTTTAAAAAACGGGTTAAAAACTTACCGCTGTATAAACCATCATTATCTTCAGCAACAGCATCATTATCATCAGCAACAGCATCATTATCATCAGCAACAGCATCATTATCTTCAGCAACAGCATCATTATCTTCAGCAACAGCATCATTATCTTCAGCAATAGCATCATTATCTTCAGCAACAGCATCATTATCTTCAGCAACAGCATCATTATCTTCAGCAACAGCATCATTATCTTCAGCAACAGCATCATTATCTTCAGCAACAGCATCATTATCTTCAGCAACAGCATCATTACTTTCAGTGATAGCATTAGTTATAGCAGCTGTTAGAGGAAGCACTGTTACGCAATCAACCTCTGCAAAACAGCCCATCAAAATCAATACTTTTGAAAAATAAGCAGTCAGTCATATAAAAGTGCAAATGAACACTTCAAGGACACGAAACACAATAGGTTTTATTGTTATGACTTATATAGGCTTTTAGGGTGTCCTTGAAAGCGTTATTATTTCTTCAGTAGGTAATGAGAAACCAAACATGGAATTATTTTGAAGACTCCAAACATGCATTGAGTTTTCTTGCAGCAATAGCTAAGAATCACCATGTTAACCCAGCCCTTAGATAGGTCCATCCACCTAAGCGAATCCGCAGACTACAGATTTTCTGGTCAGGTTTAAGATCATGTTAAAGTACCTACATGGGTGGTAATATCATGAATCTAAAACCAAATACAAAGAAAGTGGTGACCGGCCACCGCCAACATGCAACCTAAACCCAAAGACACAGGCTGATAGAGTTAAAAAAAAATATGTCGGCAAGTAATAGGAATGAAATAAATAGGTACTTGGATAAAACTTACTATTGCTGATACTGTTATCACTGTCCACAGTGTTATTTAACAAATCCATTACTGGAAGCATCATTGTGTTATGGATAGCTAAAACAAGGTTAAGCATTATAGCAATAAGTTTTAACAATACATTTGTTTTTAGGTTAGATTTATGTATTGTTAAAGTATTTGTACTTACACGCTGAACTATTTGCTTCTGTGTGAATACTTGAATTCCCCAACGCGTTCATTATCTTTTCAATCCTCTTCATGTTTGCTACACGGTGAATTTATTATTTCAACAAACCGAGACTACAATCTAGTCACGCGCAGGCAAGACAACCTGACAACGAACGTGTACGAACTTGAATAAAATTAAGTAAATCAATGTTGCCAAGTTTCATAAATAGCATTCCCACTAAAAGTACCTTCAGTCATCAATATTATTGTTTCTATTATACAAACAGCCAGCTAGTAATATTATAGAATAATTTAATATTATTAATTAAATAAGATCCAAGCGCCTTGTTTCTTATTTAATATTTTAATCTAGTCACACAACTAATTACAATAAAAGGATCCACGTTACATCGATCGTTTTCGATATATAACTCAGTTATTTTTAATAAAGCTATTGAATTAGCGATAACGATCCATGTAAGATGGATCGTTATCAATGTTAAATCTAGTCACACAATTAACTACAATAAAAGGATCCACGTTACATGGATTGTTTTCGATGTTTAGCTCAGATAATTTTAATAAAGCTATTGAATTAGCGATAACGATCCATGTAAGATGGATCGTTATCGATGTTTCAATCAGTCACTTTAAATAATAAAACGAAAACAATCCATGTCACGTGAATTGTTTATGTTTAATTATATCTTTAGAATAACAGTTATCCAAGTAGTTTGGATCGTTTTAGTAATAGGTGTTTTGTATTATTTTCGTAAATATGATTTTCTCAATAACAATCTAAGTAGCATAGAGCGATGTTAGTAAAAAAAATACGACCTGCTATACATGTGGGTTGGTAACTCAAGTCTATAACTTCATGTTGCGTTTGAATTTTACTTGGATTGTTTTCGTGATATTAAAATTTTAACTTTAAAGAGTGTTTTGGTATACATAACTCATTTTCGGCCATAGTGTGGTGTAGTGGTGTGCGCGGACTATATGTTAAGGTTAATTATTGTATGGTCAATGAGTAGTATTAAATGAGACGTCTCACCGAACACTTGTGTTTCTCTTTAATATAAGTCCCCACATTACATGGCGACCCTGCCATGAGCAGATCGGGTTTCGCGTGGGAGCGGACGGCGACATGCCAGCGCCGGGCTGCAAAACGCAGAGTCTGCACATCCCGATAAACTCAGTACAAACTGCTATGCAGAGTTAAAAAACCATAAAACTGACAGACCCTAAACGTTTAAGTGTAAAACTGTACGTACATTTGTGTGCCGAAAACCTGTGCAATCATTTAGTGCCGGAAACCTGAGCAGATTTGTGTTAAAAAACTTCTACGATGGGACAGACCTATAACAAACAAGAAGAAAAAGAGGTCATAATTTCCCAAAATGCAGTCGGTGACAATGGCGCTACAGGAACCGCAGCAGACCACCTGCAAACAAACAATATCTTGCTCTCAATATTCCTAGCTGTTTTGGGAATCGGAATACTGATATTTATTTTCAAGTACTACAAAAAATGCCACTCGAAATGGATGCGGAAGGAGATACAATCTGACTTCATGAGGCGAATCCACTCAAGGCTGTCGGGACGCGGACTTCAGCGCGATCAACCTAAGGGCCAGGAGGATGTTTGAGCAATAGTCACGGCGTACAGAAGAAAGTGAAGTGAGTAGAGTGAAATAAAAGTGAAGGTAAATAGTGCAGTGTTTAGTTATAGAATTTTCGGGTAGTTAAGATAAATTAGAATAGTAAATGTTTAGTTAGGTATTATTAATGGAACATGATTTAGAACAAATCTATGAAAAGTTGAAACAAATTCAAATAGCGTTAAGAAAATTGGGCCCTAGTAAAAGATTAAAATATAAAGATAATGTTAAGGATAAAATTCAGAAAGCTAGAATATTGTATTGTAAGTATAAGGATATTGTAGAATTAATTACCTTCCAAGAGGATTCAAGCGAATTAGCTGGGTATATTTACCAGGCATTGATTGAAAAAATTGAGTCAATTTATGAGTTAATTTTGAAATTTTGTGTTGACCCTGTAAAAGATTTTGATTTTACCATGGACAAGTTCGATATAAAAGCGGCAGCGTCCTTGATTCCTGTTATGGACGGAACAGATGAAATAACTGAGAGAATAATTAATGGTATAGATATGTACAATAGCTGTTTGCCGGATGAAAACAGTAGGAAATTGCTGATTTTCTTTGTATTAAAAACGCGATTAAGTAAATTAGCCCAACTAAAAATAAAATCAAAATACGAAAATGTTGATACCCTAATTAGTGACATGAGAAATTACTTACTAACAAAAAAATCAGCAAACTCCTTACTCACACAATTAAATAACATCGCGCAAGGAGAAATGTCAGTAACCGACTATGGGTCAAAAATAGAACAACTATTTGCCGACCTTACTATCTCACAAGCAGACAATAACAACTCTGCTTATGAAATATTAAGGCCAATAAATGAAAATATTGCAAACAAAAAATTCGCAGATGGTCTACGTAATAGACGCCTTAGCACCATCATTGCTGCTAGAAATTTTGACAGCTTGAAGAAAGCGATTAGAGCTGCAGAGGACGAAGACTTGGCGCAGCCTAAATCAGGTGTGGTGTTGAATTACAGGGGTAAGTCGAGAAATAATTTCAGAGAACGAGCCCGAACAGACAGACCAGGACCAAGGCAACGAGGTCAAGGTCATCGTGGAACAGGTAATACCAATAATTATAATAATAATTACAACCCAAATAATGGCCATGTCAGAGGACAATATCGTGGAAGAAGAGGTCATAGAGGCTATAGAGGCTATCGAGGTCAAGGTCAGGATCGTTACCAGCATAATGTATTTTACTCGCAAAATCATCAAAACCCAAATCAACCAGGACAATTTGTACCAAACATACCGATTAATCAAGTAAATGCGACACCTGTAAACGATGAAGGAAATCCAGAACTAAAATTTTTTCGAGTATAAAGCATTTACGTGTAACAAGGATTTAAGTTACGTTAACTTCTTTATCAGTAAACAAAAATGTAAATTATTATTAGATACAGGTGCATCTCTTTCTATCATACACAGTAAGATTATCCCAGAAAATACACCTATCTATATAGATAATACAACAGTAAAAGGTATAGGCGGAAATGTAAAAATCAATGGGTACGTTTATTTAACTTTGTATAATGACAACGGGGAACAATTCCATCATAAGTTCCACGTATTCGATAACATGCCGAGCTCAGCAGACGGCATACTCGGATTAGATTTCCTGAGAACGAACAATGCTGACATTGATTTGAGGAACAATGTTCTAAACTTATACGATAATCATCGGTTAAAATGGAGAATGCCAATTTATAATTTTTGTAACGATAACCATTTAAACAATGATTACTTGTTAATACCTCCGAGAAGCGAATCTATACACTTCATAGAATTAAAACAAAATATAAAGGAAGACTGCGTGTTATTTTCGAAACAATTAGGGGAGAATATATTTTTAGCTAGTACGGTTGTAACACCAAAAAATGGAAAAATACCGGTTAGAATTCTTTAAAACGCGGAACAAAAGTGATTCGTCGTATCAGTGGTGCGCTCGCCGTTGAAGTCCGAAAGCCACTGACATTCAACATGGCGGCGCCGACCATAGACTCGACGCTCCGCTAGACTGACAAATGTCAAATCTAGTTCCGACGTATCTTCAACAGATGGCGCTAGCAATGCGCCGTCATATTTTATTCAATTTTTCTTTATCTATGGCCATTCCATTTGACATACCCACAATTTTTTATTAAATTTTTAGTTTTTATACATGTGGGTACTTCGTCTAGTTCCGCTCTCAGACGATGTCGCCAATCATTTATGTTCGCGACGGAGCGTCACCATACTTAGATTTGATAATGTAAATAGTAATTTCTTAAATTAGAATGTATGTACACACGGCTACACATCAAGCTATACAAAACCAGTTTACGCTGGTCTCGCATCGTACGGAAATCCTATACAATGTGAGATCAGCTTATACTGGAAATGTATAGCTTGATGTGTAGCCGTGTGTACGTGTCGGAATATCACCATACTTAATTTTGTTCATGTAACAGTAATTCACTAGTAAGAATGTTTAAAAACTTAATGGGCAGCGGACGTACCACTACTTGCGCCCATGTATCCAGATAGGGTCTTAGGTTCTAAAACTTTCTTAGTGAATAATTGGTAGTAAAACCTTTTAAACGTGGTGTTTTATAGCATAATAAGAATAAGATAGAATAGGTATAGTTCTAGCCTAGACATCATATTGTATGTACTAGAAAACTAATAAATATGAATTTGAGTCGTTTTTCATTTAACCCAATGGTCGCAACCTTGTGAGCATCAAAAGGGTGGGACGTATATACGTACCAAAAAACTATAGGGAAACTATATAGTTTCCCTATAGTTTTTTGGTACGTCCAGGTAGCCTGGACCGAGACCTAGCCCTGGACGTAATTTTTGGACCTGTGGTCAAATGGGAAGTCCACCTTTTTGATGAACACAGGTTGCGAGCAGGGGCAAAATAGTACGTTTTTTCTTAGTCTTCAGAGGCGCTTCACGCCCTGAAAAATCTAGATGTAACTGTGAAAATACTGGATTTCTTTAGTTCGATAGACCTACTTTAGGTACCCGTTTAGAAGTTGAATATCGGTTTAGGGGTTTCACAGGAAATCTACCTGACAAACTGGATTATAGTATTTATTCACCCGTTTTCCCCTTTGTCATGAAATAACTTTTCAGCTGAAAGACACACAGTCGCTCCTGTAGTGTCAATAGATAGGGGATTACGCAAGGAATCCGGTTATGTATAACATGTCTGGATGGGGTGCCTAACTAGGGAGGTTTAGCTGTAAGAAAGCATGTAAACATAGTAAAAATAAACATAAAATCAGGGAGAACTTTGCGGTCCTCGTTACGGTAAAGTTTCGAGCCACCTAAGCGGGCGCGTCACGACCGCTAATTTCGTAGTCATCAGCAGGGAACTTAACGGCTCAAAATACGTCATCAAGTGAACCCCTCAAAAGGACCCGAATCGCACCCTGAATACTTAAAGAACTGTGTACTTGGTGTTATTATTTACAACCCCTTTCATATAAGTAAGTACCCCGGAACACGAAGACATCAGTACGAAGCCACGGTCGGGAATCTAGAAGATACCTGGAACTTATAGGTATAGGACGTCAGCGCCGCTGTGGATTGGGAGACGCCCGACCTCATACTGGGATAGCTCTGGTTGGGTATACAACCTCCCTCACCCTGGAGCCCAGCGATCACGCCCGTCCGGCACATCTGCTGGTCCTGTCGAGCCGGATATTTTCATGATTCCTGAAGAATTGTTCTGGAAGACAGAAGATTTGTATGGAAAGTTGCCCCTGAAATAGAAGATTGGTTCCCGAAGATATGTTCCCGAGGGACTATTTATTACACACACTTCCCGAAAGCTTCAAGATTTAGTATGAAGAATTGATGAAGACTGTTTCCACTGATTTATTCCTGGAGAGATATTCCTGAAGTCACGTTCCTGAAGGATTATCCCTGAAACCTGAAGACTTATTCCTGAAGACTTATCCTTTGAAGATTTGTTCTTGGAATTTGAAGTTTAGTTTTGAAGACTGAAGGATTATCCCTGAAGCCTGAAGACTTATTCCTGAGGACTTATCCTTTGAAGATTTGTTCTTGGACTTTGAAGTTTGTCTTTGAAGATAGAAGAATTTAGTTTGGAATTTAAAGTCTGAAGCCTGAAGACTTATCCTTTGAATATTTGTTCTTGAACTTGAAGATTGTCTTTGAAGATAGTGGAACTTGAAGTTTCTGTTGAAGATTGAAGGATTAACACCGAAGATTAAACACAGGTACGTCTTTGAAGACAGTGACATATTAGTGTGAATTTAAAGTGTGCTGTGAACATAGATGATCTGCCTTGAAGTTTGAATACCTGAACCGAATTCAACATGCCGATTACAAGGTCACAAGGCAGAGCCCCTGAAGCTTGGACAGTGGATGTGGAGAGATCACGCAGTACTACAGCTATCAGACACCAACTGCCTCCACGTTCACCATCCACCACTGAAGGGGTCGAGCATCCGCCGCTGCAGCCACGCCCAGTCTCTCCAAAAGAGAGTGAAGACGTATCCGTGACGACACAGCCTAAAGAAAAGGAACAGTTGGAACAACAAGCAGCTACCAAGAGCACAGACAGATTAGAAGGGACATCTGATAGAACAGTGAAGCAAGCAAAGAAAGCTCTCGACAAGACATACAGCCGAACCATGCCGATGACTACCCGGGGTGACGCCCGTAACGAACATAGAAGGCCGCCGTCGACAGCGAATAGGTCGACGCGGACAAATAGTAAAATTTCAAGAGCACGTGAAAACCTATTGAATATTAGGTTGGAACTTGCTCATATAACACTTCAAAGAGCGGAGGAAGAAGATTCCGACGGCTATATGGATGATAGAAACTCAAACGAAGAGTACGTGCGTTCCTGGCTTGAAGAGGCACCCGAACCTGAGCCATTGAAGGAGGACAACGCCGCCGAGGGGGCCAATAGAAATAGAAGCCGAGTGCAACAGGACCCCGTGGTGGACGTCGACAATATAGCGGATCTCCGAGCGCAGCCTTCGTCGAATCCGATAGAAAATGAAGTGAAGAATACAGAGGCATCGAAGCCAATAGAAGACACCAAGGGGGAAGGCTCACTCCGTTCCTTCATAACGGAGTTGACGTCCGCTATAGCGTCGCTCGCCGACAAGAAAATAGAACCGTGGACATCGAATAGCCCCTCGGCGTCGAAAGTAATAATGACGCTCCCGAATTTCAGCGGGGCGCATACAGAATGGCTTTCATTCAAGCCATCTATGAAACAACTCGAAGATACTTCAATGATATTGAGAATACAGCGAGACTCGGAAGAAGCCTGCATGGAAGTGCATTGGAGACAGTGAGTTCGGAGCTTATCGGACATGCCAGACCAGATGACATCATGAAGGAGCTCGAGCTACAATTCGGACGTCCAGACTCAATCGCTCAAGCGGAGACAGACAGACTACGCGGTCTGCCACGCTGCAGCGAATCGCCTAAGGACATCTGTACGTTCGCAAGCCGAGTAAGAAGCGGCATAGTCACTCTTCGCGCATTGAAGAAAGAACACTACCTTATCAACGCCGAACTCATGCGACTGCTGACGGAGAAGTTACCGAACTCCCTGCGTGTACAGTGGTACAGAACGTACACAGAGAAGCATCTGTCGCTTCCGGACCTCGCTCTCTTCAGTGACTTCGTTACCGAACAAGCTCGTTTCTGCAGTGCCTTCGCTTCACCTGAGAACATCGGGGAGACTACGGCTTCCAAGCGCGTCACTCAGAGGACCCACACAGCAACGGACAAGACGGCCCCTAAATGCCGTGTCTGTGACAAAGAAGGGCATCAAGCAACCGACTGCTCGAAGTTTAAAGAGGGATCCAGTGACAAGAGATGGGAGCTAGCGAAGAAACTCAACCTCTGTTTCCGTTGCCTGCGAAGTCGTCGCTCTGGTCACACATGCAGACCAAAGAAGTGTGACGCCAAGGGGTGTACAGCCAAGCACCATCGGCTTCTTCATTATAACAAGAAGCCTGCTGCAGAGGGCGTCGATAGGCCCGCTGCCCCAGAACAGAAGAAAGGAGGTACTTACATGAAAAAATACCTACTTACTTTGAAGATGGCCGGCCGGCAGCCCGGAGGTAGCGCGCGCGCGCGATTTCAAAGAGTCGCCGGTTTTGTGCATCTCGCTCTTTCACATTATTCTTACGGTACATTTGCAAAGGACGTAGCTCGTAGGAACCAGAAAATTGTCTACTACCTATTTCGACATTTGTCAACAAATCAATTAGCTTTGATATTATTCATATGCACGTGTGTATCATGGACCTAAAAATTAGGTATGTTTATTCAATTGTAGCGGCGCGCGCGCCTACGCTGCGTGCCTAGTTATAATGTAGGCATTAGATACCTACCTATGGCCGTATGAACGATAATTAAATTACCGAACATTAGCTAGATGTGATATTGATAAGCGATATCACCGTGTAAAATTATTTTTTATCTATCAAACTTTCACAGGCTTTGAATTTAGTCTCTACGCACCGCGACGCGCGCCGCTGCTTGCCGTTTTTATCTACCTACCTATCTTACGAGATTGCACCCCCGCGAATCCCGCGATCCCTCTGATAAGTTCGTTGTGTTTAGGTAGTGGAAGTTCTCCAGTGGGAGGTGGCAGTGAAGGACAGCCGGTAGATGCTGTTGTTGCTGAGAATAAATAATTACAGTCATGTAATAAGACTAGTTGTTGCGTGCGTCTAGTGGTGGTAGCTCTTACACATGTAAAACCAAAGTAATTCGCCAACGTCAAAAAGTCCCAAAAATTACGAAAATGAAAAACAAAACCCCTGAGGAACCCTAAAATCGACCACATCTTCAAACCCCTCAATGTAGTAAAATTCCTGAAAAACCCTTAGAGTACCCTAAAATTCATGACAAGTGAAATCCTCTATCGGTCGAAACCGTTTGAACGAACCCAACCGGAGACTATAGGTTTGCATGCTGCGCGAGCTGCTTGCAGCTCGCGTGTTAGTGTGGTACAAAAAATACCTCAAATCCTTAATGTAGTAAAAATGTAGGCAAAATCATAAAGAATCGTCTAGTGTCGTGAAACGCCAATCAAAATCCCTGAGGAACCCTAAAATCGACCACATGTTCAAACCCCTCAATATAGTAAAATTCTGAAAAAGTATGTATGTGACATCAAATGAACGACTGATCAAAAATTGCTAGATGTAATTTTAAAATATTATTATCAAATCATTACATACTTAATTAATTACATAATCACAAATGACGACTGAATAAATTTGCTAGATGTAAATATAAGTACCTACCAAATCTATATATATATATCACAACTTGCTTCAAAACTATACTACATCACTTACGCCTGACAAGATTTGAGATTATACATAGTTTAATAAAATAATATTTATTTCTGGTTCCTCGCTCCGCTCGTCGCGCTCGCGCTCGCTTCGCTCGCATTTTTAAATTGTCTCTCGTTTTCTGTCAGCCATGTCGCCGCTCGCGCTATCCTGCGCTCGCTCCTTTCTGTCAGCTAGGTTCTTGATACCCTGGGTGGCCCCCTCGCTTACGCTCGGGGTTCATCATACAAATAGCTCGCAGGTGATGCATCATTTTAGGTATGTTGATGACCATTTTGACCAAAGGCTTTCTTTTAACAGACAGGCGCTATTCGCTAATATTAATTTTACCTTTTTCAGTTAATCCATTTGATAATAAATTAATAATATTTATCCAGTAATCCATTTCGACCTTTAAACGATTTGGTCAATAGTGTACTTAATAAATAATTTAAACATTGATATTCCAGACTTTGGTCAGCTGAACTTTTGATTTCAGATTATATCAACAATTTATTATCTCAACTGATCGTTATATTAAACAAAAGTATATTAATTGAAATTAAGACAAGTGAACATTCGATTTTTTTGTTATAATATCAACCGTTACTTACACCTAAAAGTAAAGGAAAGCAGAACCAATTATGTAGATACATCAATCTATTCTATTCCAAGTTTTGTAAATCTAAATAGTTCTTTTCCGGGTAGCCTACTAAAATATATATTTTTTTCTGTTAGAAAATTAAGTAAGTAGGTAATTATAAAGCAATGCTTTTTGTCAAACGTTATTTATCACATCATAAAAATCATCATATCAGAATGTTTACGATTAGAATCATCTTTTGGCACACATTTTATATCCTTAATAATTGAAAGACTCATTATCACATCACAGAATATTCATAATTAGAATAATTTGGTACCTATTTCTTATCATAATTAACTTATACTTAATGACTTTTTAAGCCAATTTTTCTTTTAATTGTGGTTAAAAATGCCTACAGCGTATTCTATGTACTTACATGACACTATGCATAATAAATGAAATTCTGCTATCTTCACAGTATGCCAAGTGAAACTGTACCAAATAATCGTCGCTGTAAATAAAATAATGTACCTAGTAAAAATGTAAGCCCTACTGAACCCAAAAATCGTTTACTTAATTAATCTTTAAAGTGTAGTTCAATGCCAAACAAACTCTTACAGAAAGCTGAGTAACATTAATATTGTTATTTAATTTATTGTTATCAGCGCCATCTATCGAGGTATCGGGAATTAATATTTAACTGAAAATAAAAACGTCATTGTTGCTAAGCAGCAAGTTATTAGGCATTTACCTACCTATATTAGAGATGCGATGATTTTTTAATAATACTGACCAGTTGAAAAGGATCCAGGTAGGTACCTGGATCCTTTTCAAGAAAGCTTGCTATATTCACCTATTTTATATTTCAACAACAAAGTCAATGGCTGTATTAGTGATTGAGCCAAATGTATGTAGGTATTGTGTGCATTTAATAGTAGTATTAAAACCTTTGACTTTATTGTTATTCGAGTACCTACCACGTTAGATTCCCTGCCTCAATGTTTTCACACGCAACAAACGCAATTGTGTACGCCCATTTGGGTATAATATAGGTACCTATGGCATAATAATAGATAGTATATTATCACTTGAAATAACGTTCAAATCATATAAATTTCATGTGATCTAATGTTACATTTCATATTAACTTCTTTTGCTCAAATAACACTTCAGTATAACGTTCATTTCATATCATTTTCAATTTGTATAATGCGCCTTTTATATAACGTTCAGTTGACCTACTTTTCATATTTACTCATTTTCAGGCAAAATTATGTAATGATTAAGTAAACATCATACTGTTGTAACCTCATCTAACCCAAATTATTCACCAACAATAGAGGGGATCTGGCGCTTGGCGGCCGCTGCCGCGGCACGCTCGCTGCGCTCGCTCGCCTTCGCGCGCTAATGGTCACTGTTCTAACCTAACCTAACCACCCACATGATTCATCAACCTTATAGAGGATCTGTTAGATGAGGACTAAATGCTAACTGAAAGGTTCATTAGATCATAAAAATAGCATATCCAACCTGTTACTAGTTGGGGATTACAATATACCTGATGCTGCTTGGCAACATCAAACTGACGCTTCTGCCCTTGTTTGTACTGGAACATCATCAGTTTGTGACGGTCTGCGAAGCTTTATGATTCTTCACGATTCCTCTCAATTTAATGTAATTAGAAATTCGAATGGCAGAATTTTGGACTTGTGCATCACTAACATAACTGATTGCTCCGTGATGCAACCACAGGACTCGATTTCTGTCCCAATAGATGGTCATCATCCTCCATTTTATATCATAATTCCTTTCACATCTAACATTAGCACCATGAATCGTAACCCTGCAAAAAAACCTAACTTTTTTAAGGCCAATTACGATCATTTAAATAAAGAGCTGATGGAAGTCTCTTGGAACACGATACTTTACCAACCTTCCGCAGAGAATGCGGTTAACTTATTGTATGAAACTATTTATGATATTGTCAAAAAAAATGTGCCATTTGCAAAATCTAAACCAGCACGATACCCAATATGGTTTAGTTCATCTCTCATACATATTTATAAAAACAAATATAAAGCTTGGACTAAGTGGAAAATATATAAAAATGACTCGGATTATGAGATCTTTTCATTATACAGAACTCGCTTTAAAAGTGAAGCTACAAAATGTTATAATAAGTACATTAGTTCTGTAGAGGATTCTATCCCCTTAAACACTAAACATTTCTGGTCTTATATATCTAACAAAAAAACAAAGACAGGTATACCGTCGAGTATGTCATACAAATCCCAAACTTCGCAAGATCCCGAAACTATTTGTAACTTGTTTTCCTCCTTTTTCCAGTCAGTTTACCAGCCGTCTACTTTAACTCCCCAATGGTTACCACCAAATAGTTATTCGGATCAGTGTGATTTATTACACCATATCTATTTTGACGTAACTGCTATAAAAAAAGAATTAAAAGATCTAGACCCCTCCAAGGGTCCCGGTCCAGATGGGCTTCCAGCGGTGTTTCTTAAACACACTGCTGAATCAATATGTGAACCGTTACACATTGTATTTAACAAGTGTATCGCGGAAGGTTTCTTTCCGGACATTTGGAAATGCGCCTACATTGTCCCAGTCCATAAAAGTGGTTCAAAACATGACGTCACAAATTACCGTCCAATATCTATTATCAGTGCAACATCTAAACTTTTCGAGAAGCTTGTTCATAATGCCGTCTACCCCTTCATCCATAATTATATCATACCCGAACAACACGGTTTTGTAAAACAAAAATCCACCGTGACGAACTTAGCAATTTACTCTAGTTTCCTTTTCCATAGTATTGACAAGGGAGTTCAGGTGGACGCCGTATATACGGACTTTCAGAAGGCATTTGATAGAGTGGACCATGAAATCCTCCTCAATAAAATAGCCTACAACGGAATTAGGGGCAATCTTTTGCGCTGGTTTTGCTCATATATTACTAATCGCAGCCTGATAGTCGTGATTAATGGGTATAAGTCGGGAAGTGCTGTTATGTCATCCGGTATTCCTCAGGGCTCTATACTAGGACCTCTACTTTTTGTTTTATTCATAAACGACATAAATGCATGCTTTAAATACACAAATTTTCTTTTGTACGCTGATGATTTGAAATTATACAAAACCATAAAAAATGATACCGACTGCTCAGAACTTCAGAGTGATCTTAACCGACTCTCGGAATACTGTACAGTTAACAAGTTAAATTTAAGTATACCCAAATGTCATATCATCAGCTTTACTAAAAAGAAAACTCTAATTAAATATGATTATACTTTATGTGGTACTACACTGAAGCGAGTAACGGAAATTAGAGACCTGGGAATACTATTTGACTGTAAACTACATTTGGACCTACATATAGAAAACATCATTACTAAAGCATTTAAAATGTACGGCTTCGTTATCAGAACAGCAACCGACTTTAGGCGCCCTTGCACATTTTTACATCTGTATCGTTCACTCATTCGTTCTCAGCTTGAATATGCTTGTCTGATATGGGATCCATTATATAATAAATATAAAATAGCCATTGATAAAGTACAACGAAAATTCTTAAGAACTATGCAATTCAGATGCCAACTACCACGTTTACCTTACGACGAACTCTTAGCAATGTATAATTTACTCTCACTCGAGAAGAGACGAATGCTTCTGCAAGTAATGACACTGCATGATATCTATCATAATAAAATAAATTGTATAGACCTTACTAATGGTATTAAACTTGTAGTTCCTAGATCAATTCTTCGTCGTGGAGCGCGCGATTACCGATTGTTTGATCAGGCATCAAACCGGACAAACGCAGGTAAACGTGCGCCCCTTCAGCGTCTCACGCAAATGTACAATAAACATTTCGTAGATATTGATATATTTATGCTTAATAAAAATTGTTTTCGAAGAGAAGTTATCAATGTACTGAACAACTTAGATATATCCAGTGGTTAATACTTGTTTATTGGTTTGTAGGAACGATTAACATGTTTCGTAGAATGTGACTAGCAACTAAGTGGCTTACCGATAAGTCCTGATCTTAATATACTTCTTTGTTAATATGTGGAAAATGTTGTGGTTATTACATTGATTTGGTTTTATATAAGTACCTTACTGATATATTTAATGTAATATCGTTTTTTTCCCAAATAAAATAAAATAAAATAAGAAATTAAATCAACAATTCATTATCTCAACTGATTGTTTTAGTTAAACAAAGATATATTAACTGAAATTAGGTCAAGTGAACGTCAGTTTTTGTGTTGTTATATCAACCGTTAGACGCCCATGTTAATTGATTGATGATTGTCTACTTACAATTTTACCTATTATAATTATAATTAAAATGAAACTATGTAGGTAGGCATATTTATCTTTTATGTTATTTAAATATATATTTTTTACAGTTTTATGTTATTCTAATTCTAATTAAAAGTATAAGTAGAAAACGTTATTTCATGACATCTTCTCAAGCACTCCCTGTGTGTCTGCTTGTAGAGTTTTCTTAGCAGTGTAGTTACCTGTGCACAAAAAAATAAAAAGATTTAGTTAGGTAGGCTTACAATAATTAAATTATGTTTGAACGCGAAGGTTTTCTTTTTTATAAATATTTTACTTTTAATCTCACACAACATTGGCTTGAACAAGTCTACTCTGCTGGACTTTAAATAGATTTTTCATACAAATTTCTTGAAGAATGATTTACAATTTTTGATTCGTCTTCCAGTTTGTCATCTTAGCCATTTGAAAACTTTAGCCTTAAACAATGTGCAAGCGTAGCGCAAGCGCGACATCATAATGTTTGATTGATACTCGCGCTAAAAGAGAATGGCTAATTAATGACTGACGGATGATTCGATAAACGGCTATTTTCAGACTCATGAAGATCTGTCGTCTGTATTGTACGTTGCCTGTTGTGCGACTTTCAGCTTGTGGAGAAAACCAATAATCATTAATGAGGCAGTTATAATACTTACATCTTACTTATTAATTCGTTTCCTTAAGTTTCTTTCAGCAAATATTTTTCTTCAAATGTCTTCTTTGCTACCTTCCTTTCGTCTATGTTCATTCCCCATTTTGAAATCTATGAAAACAACAACTTCATTAATAATATAAACATAACGTTTATTAATGTGAAGGTGGCTTCGCCTTCTAATTGTCAGGTTGTGGGTTCAAATTTTCGAATAATTTATGTGTTATCTTACTAATTGAATGCAGGACTACTTGGTATACATATTACATAAATCCAGTTTGTCCAGAAAGTCAATATTAATTAGAGAGAGCCAGTTAAATATTCTTTACCTATTATTTAGTTTCCATAATTTTTTTCCAGCAAACATTTTTCTTCAAGGTCTTCTTTGTTACTTTCTCTGTCCTTCTGTGTTGTATTCCATCCATTTTGAAATCTATGAAAACAATAATTTCATTAAAATACACACATCAAAAGTGTCTAGGGATCAAGCATTTTTATGCGGATTTCTTGAGATTAAGATGTGGCTTTGTAATAAATTTATGATTTTATAAATTTATATGGATCCTTTTTGGTGCATTTCATAATTTGAATCAGGAACTGTGAATCAAATTCGAGTAAAAGATGAAAATCAGCTGTCAATATTTTCCCTATAAAAACATACAACGCATTGAAGACATTATTAGTGCTACTGTTTCCCTACTACTGATTAAAACCAACGTTATTATGGAGCGGCGACGTCATTTAAGCAGGGAAGAAATGCTCAGAGCCGTGGGAATGATAGAAGCTGGTTCCCGGCAACGTACTGTGGCTTTAGCTCTGAATACAAGTCGGAGTGTTATCAGTCGACTTTGGACACGTTACCGAAGCACTGGTACCGTGGCTGAGCGCCATGGAGGACGGTATCGCTGCACCACACGGAGACAAGACCGATACATTCAAATCTTAACTCGAAGAGCTCCAACAATAACCGCCATGATGTTAGCCGTGAGGCTTCATCACTCTTCAGGGAACTTAATTAGCGACCAAACAGTCAGAAACCGCTTGCATGAAGTGAACCTTCATTCCCGAAGACCGCTACGGGTACCACCTATAGCAATGCACAATCGTAGGATTCGATATCAATGGGCTCTTGAACACAGAAATTGGGCAGAAGAACAATGGCGTTTCGTGTGCTTTTCTGATGAGTCTCGTTTTGGTATGAGACCGGATACAAGACGTATACGACACTGGAGAACCCCTGGACGCCAACAGCGATTAAAATCCTGCCAGGAAGTCCATCCTTATAGTGGTGGAACCATCATGGTATGGGCGGGTATTTGGATCGGCGGAAGAACTGAGTTGATTTGGATCAGAGGCAACCTCAACGCTCAAATTTATGCTGAGACGATTGTATCAGACGTCATCGTTCTTCTACAAGTGCAAATCGGTCCCTTATTTCAGTTAATGCATGATAATGCACGACCGCACACCGCAAGAGTTGTAAGACAGACTCTCGCCGCAGCTAACATCAATGTCCTGCCCTGGCCTGCTCAGTCGCCAGACTTGAACCCGATTGAGCATGCATGGGATATGCTACAGAGAAGAGCTCTGCCGAATATGGAGGGTATCCAGTCGCAAGAAGACCTTTTTTTGTTGTTGCAACGAACATGGGCGGCCATTCCACAGCGTGATTTGGATGAACTCATTTTGAGTATGCCAAACCGATGTTCTTGTGTTGTTAGTGTTCGCGGTAGAAACACGGATTATTAATTGTTTAAGTTACCCAATAAAATTTTAAAGAAAACTGTTATTTCAGTCTTTTTTTCGAACTTTTGTGTTAGTGGTTCAAATGTCAAAAATCCCTTTATTAGGAAAATGGCAAATTTCTTTATTAATGCAAAGGTGACTTGGTTTATCGTTACTGTGACAAACGAAAACACTTTATTTTATGAATCCTTAAAGAAAATTTTAATTAATATCAATCAGGAGAAAAGTTATTGCAAAAATATATGTTGATCCCTAGACACTTTTGATGTGTGTATATTAAATCTGAATATTGTTGGTTAGTGTTGGGATTTATAAGTTATCAGAATTTGATTAGGTGTCTTTTTGCCTTCAGATCATTAGGTTGTAGGTTGAAAATTTTGAATACTTAATTAATATGTTCAATGTCAGTGTTACATCTATTGAGATTTCCGATTTCAATTATTTGCTTTTTTTTTTAATAAGCTGGTTCTTATTTATTGTTTGATATTTAATAAATTGTTAAACAAATTACCTTAATGTCCAGTTTGTATTTGAGTGTGTTAATGGTAATTTCAGTTCAGCTACCACTTCCACCAAAGACAACTTCAATGACCACAATGCATTTAAAAAATGTTTGATCTTGATTGAAGATTCTGAAACACAAACGCCTACACGCAAGTTTATCTGTAAATAAATATAGGATAGTTGCCTCTTAGCACCACCCGAGGAGTACGTGCATATTAATCGCTTCCACACACGATGATGATGATGATGAAGAACTGTTGTATATCGTGTGTGACGCGTTTAGAGTGTGGTGTTTCAATGCGGACGTGGGCAACAAGCTCCTCATGTAAATTGTAGTGAATGGTGTGTACCTACATAACTGAGGTATGTACCTTATGTTAATGGTGTACGATAGGTGATTGTTGAAACAATAAATGTTAGTTGTTGTGTCCCTCTTGTGCGTGCATGTCTTATATCTACATTAAAGAACGATAAAGCTATATGTGAGTAGAGTGTGTAATGTACCTATCTTACCTACACCTTAACATGAAAGTCAGTATAGAGTGTAGGCTAGTAAAATTTTGGCTAAACCAAATGAACTCACTTATTTTAGTTATCATTACCAATAAATTTATTGAAAATGCCAACTGATTTGCAGCCAATAATAAACGATTAAAAGAACAATTACGCTCGTTCATATAAACAAACAAATGTCTGAACATGAACGATGTAGATCAATATTTGCAATGCTCGCAAATACCGAACATTTAGATTGTGGAAAGAAAACAGAACAGCCGTAGGGTAACTCCACAATGGATAAAAGGAGATTTAGCCGAATACTTGGTAAAGACGACGCGGAAGAGTTAGCCATAGGAATACATCGGATACATTAACAGAAGGGCCCCAACTTCTTTCTTCCATCTGCTCCTCTCCCACCTAGGTAACTGGATGCGGCCACATGCTCTAAACCAACGCAGCATACGCTGGACGCGAATGACTGACTGCAGACATGAGCAGCAATCCCAGTCACCACACCAAAATACTGTACGTAGTAACTACAGTACTATACGTAGTCTAATAAACCTACAAACACTGAACCTTAAAAACAGCGTAGAGACCCTGATTTGTTACGATCTCTTGAACACCTACAGTCTACAACATTGGAATCAGATACCGTTCGCTTAATGGATGATGATGATGATGATAAATGATGGGATTAGCAGTAGTGTCTGTGTGGGTAATCGAAATAAAATAATATAGCAGCCAGGATTGATACTGTGCGAATGCACTGTTCTAAGTAACATTTTCAAATTTGAAAAAAAAAAAAAGTAGGTAAGGTTTATAAAGAACAATGGCAAATCTCCTTACTTAAAATTGTCTGGAATTAAATTGAAGCATCCCATAGTAAAAAATATGTCTAAAGATTCGGCTTTAGTAGCAGAATCTACAAACGAGTCTATTTTAATTCGAAAAAGCCGGAAAACAAAGATATACGAGTTTGAATTTTTAGGTTATGAATAAAGTGAACACGAACCTATAGGTAACTTATGAATGATAAATTAAAATGATATCAAACAAAAACTGATATTACGGACAAATGAAGTAAACCTAATTGATTTTTTTCTATTATGAAGTTTGTATTAATAGAAAACCGAATAAACACAAAACACGAACGAAACGGAATACGCAGAGAAATTCTGTAGCATCAAACTGTCAATCAGTCACTGTCAAAGATGAAAGTAGAGATGTGCAATTAAAATCAATGTAAAATCGATACAACGTTGAATCGATCCTATGCTCCTTGTTTTGGATTTAAAAGCAATATTACATAAATATCAAATCAAGTTGATTAGAGATAGAATAACTGCATTTAAATAATTATTTTAATAATTCAACCAACCCTAGAATCACCTAGATCAGTTGAATCGATCGTTCATTTAATAATCGATACAGATAATAACATTCATACTGATTGTACGTGTAACACCACTATCTATGACAGCAATTCGCGTAGGTATCTCGATCGGAAGCAATTGATATACTTTTAATATTATAAATTAACTCCGGCTTTTAAGAAAAAAAAGTGAAAAATTGAAAAATCATAAAAAAATAATTCAATTTGTTTCGTTTTTGTGATATCTACGGTCGCTAAAACAAAACCAGACATAATTCTGCCATTCTTCTTTATACAGTAAACCTAAAGTAGCCATTTGTCACTTTTGTCGTGGTCATCATTTGTTGACTTGACATACGCGTAGGTTAACATGGTAAAGCTACGGTAGCCAGTGTCGTTTTGATGAGAGAGCTTCTCAACAGTGTTACTTCTTTACCTACACTTTAGGTTTATTCATTAAATAAATCTAAGGTAGGTAGTTAGTTCAGTCAAAGTCAGGGTCTTTAATTATGAGAAAGCTCTCGTTAAAAAGTGACAGGTATTACAAATGAAGGGGATTACAGTTGAAACATTCTCATAATTATGATGTTAGACTAACCACCTATAATAATTGGAGATTTCTGATTTCACAAAAAAAAAAGTAAGGTTTATAAATTTATACAGTAAACCTAAAGTATCCACTTGTCACTGTTGTCGTGGACATCATTTATTGACTTGACATACGCGTAGGTTGACATTGTAAAGCTACGGTAGCCAGTGTCATTTTGATGAGAAAGCTTCTCAACAGTGTTATTACTTTACCTACACTTTAGGTTTATTTATTAAATAAATCTAAGGTAGGTAGTTAGTTCAGTCAAAGTCAGGGTCTTTAATTATGAGAAAGCTCTGGTTAAAAAGTGACAGGTATTACAAATGAAGGGGATTACAGTTGAAACATTTTCACAATTATGATGTTAGACTAACTACCAATAATAATTCGGTATGTAAAGTAAAAATTAACCTAAGCCGATTCCAAAACCATTTCGAGATTTTAGGCTTCTAAGCCTTATTTTTCTATTAATAGGTCTTAAAATTTTAAGATCGTATTTATTTTCACAAAAATACTTAAAATCACTTGACTTTCATTTGACCTCTAAATGACGTCATAAAGTAGATTGAATTCAAAACTTTCAGTGCCTCTTCTAAATAAATGATTAAGTTGTTCTGTAGGTATGTGTCAAGCGTCAATGTCAACGTCAAAGGACTTCAAAAAAGACGTTTTGCTCCCGTATTATTATTATACCTACTCTTTTGCGTTTATGCTTTCGTAAATAAAATCTTGGGCCTGGATGTAAAAACCCTTGCTTTCCCCTCGGACTTCGATACTTACTGCTAGGTACATTGACCATTTAGCTTGTTATACGGAACTGCTTGCCTACCATTTGGATTTGTTTTAAATAAGAACCTCACTATCTCAATATGGACCAGTTTATGCGCGCCGACTCTACTAACTTGCCCAAGTTGGACATTGTTATGATCCGGAGTACATGAATAACAATGATAAACATAACATTGCTGAAATCCGAGGAGCTAAGGCTCTAATGTAAGTAATAGTGTTGCTACAAAATTAAGTTCGTAATAAACTACAAAACAACAACATTGATTGATATTGTGTTGTTTCAGGTCATCTCGCGACTCTTATGTGGACACTGCTGTCGGTTATGTTGAAGTTAAAAGAAACCGAGTCGAGTGTATAATAAGAGCAAAAGTTGTTCCAGAGCACCGAGTTTCTTCTAAGCAGTATATTGTCGATGTTACAATCGACGAAAAGGATGCTGTAGTACTACAGGCAACTTGTGATGGCTGCGCTGCTTCTGCCGTGGATGCAAGCATACACTCGTGTTTTTATTTTGGCTCGATAAAAGAAGCAGTGAACCCGCATCAACTTCTGTCCAATGTTATTCGAGAAAACCAAAACTATCTGGATTACGAGCGGAACCTATAAAATGCGAAGACATTTTTCCAAAATCAAAAAAGGTGAAGTTAACTCCGAAGGATCCAAGTACTTTAAAATATTTTCTAAAAGAATGTGAAAAGCAGAATGTAGGTCATTCACTTGCTACATGCTTTACTAAGGTAAAGCAAAGTTATAATATATTTGATTTAACAGTAGAGTATTTAATCAATGAAAATGAAGATGTTGACAAATACATGTCTTTCTTAGACAATAAAATAACAGCAGATGTTGTTCAAGAGATCAGCAGTAAAACAAGAATGCAGGTCAGTTCCAAGCTGTGGCATAACATTCGACAGGGAAGGATAACAGCTTCTAAAATATATGAGGCCTCAAAAACTGAGTTTATTAAAAGAGGTAAACGTTTAGAGCAATGTGTTATTAAAGAGGCAGAAAAAAAATTTAACATCAAAATTGATAAATCAGGTTTCATCCTCATCAATGGAGTAGTAGGCGCTTCACCTGATGTAGTTTCAGATGATTTTATCATAGAATATCGTTAAAAAATTATGTCAATGATGGCATCATTCAAAATAAATAAGTTGCTCAAATGCAAACCCTAATGCACGCGGCAAGTAAAAAAAAGCAGTATTCTGTGTTGCTGATCCAAAATAAGAAGAAAATAAAAAGATTACGCTGTATTGGATAAATTATGACCCTGAATACACTAGCGATTTATTAAATAAAGCTATAATATTTTGGAAAACATATATTTACAGTAAGATTATTATTAGTGCAAGAACATAAAATAAAACCATTTATTTTAATCACTTTTTATTATTTCATTTTGTAAATTAATTAAACCACACGCAATCAACACTACATGGTCTAGATAACCAACATGTTTGTGGCTGACTACTGAATGAGGTTTAAGAAATCGAAACTCTCGAACCCTCCTTATAACTCTTTCTATGTGCACCCTTAAGCTTGTATCTATCCCTTTATCTTTATCTTTACTGTATCTGATGTGCAGCCATAAAGTGATGGCACCGGTGTAATCTCACATGATGATGATGATGTTAAAGATGCAGGCAAAGGCAAAGACTTTATTGTTTTCATTAGGCCTTTAGTGGAAGTACTCTGGTCAATCACTTTGACAAAACATTGTGTAGCGGCATCAACCTGTAAGTAAAAATATACATTATATTCTTACCTAAAAGAATGAATTATTTAACCAAAAAATAACATTTAAATGATCTATGTTTAATCACATGTCCCACACAAAGGTTGTGGTTCTTCAATTCATAGAATGAAATACAAACTACAGTATTCAACTGATAAGAAGGCACTTGGGAGTTTCTGAAGGAGCCTTTCAAACCAGTGGCATAAACAATGCTCTACAAAACCAGTTTTTCTAAAATATTATCTGCCTTTTCAACGGCCGCTTATTATAATATTATAGGAACCTTTGCAATATGACAGATATAATGCCACGATTTCTGAATAGATTTAAATAAACAAATCTTACCTTCATGGGATATGTTGATGCAGATGTCATAGTAGGGTTAAATCATATTCAGTCTCTCCCTTTCTAGGAATATCTTGCATCTGTAAGTTCTCAATAGGCTTCAGTAGGGGTGAATTCAAAGTCGGTAATGCCTCAGCAATAGTTTTCGTTTCCTGAAACAGTCGTTTAATTTTGATGTAGGAGTATAATTATTATAGAACTAACTTAATAGAAATAACCCTTTCAAAGAGATGCTTACATCTTTACTGCATGATGGCAAATCGTGTGTCATATGTAGCTTAGCAGTAGCTTTCAATATATGTCTTCCCTTCATTATTTTACAATATTGATAGTTTTCTAAATCTTCTTCCAACTGCAAAAAAGGTTTAACATGGTAGTAAGAAAATTTGGTACGGTCAAATGGGGTTACTTTGATACTACGGGGTTACTTTGATAACAACTTTAGGCTTATGAAAAACTTAATTTTATAATATCTACAACACCAGTTAAAAAATAAACTATCAGTACTTGGCACTACTGATAGTTTCTTTGTATTATAGCGTTGTAGTTATTATAAAATTAAGTTTTTCATAAGCCTAAAGTTGTTATCAAAGTAACCCCGTAGTATCAAAGTAACCCCATTTGACGGTACTTAAAATTAGGAGTCGAAGGAGAAAGAAACGCATATTATTATATTCAGTTAAGTTACTTAGTGGTTTTTCACCAGCGACCGACAGTACAAATCGAATCACATGATGTACCGTCTCAGGAAAACTTAACTTACGTTCAAATGATCTTCACAGCAAAACAGACGCCGCCCAGACTTGTACTCAACATTTACTTCCTCGCACCATTTCCTTTATAGGGTTTCTTTCACCAACACAAACAATTTGTGTCGGCTATTTGTTGTAGAGTTTTTACATGACGGTATGAAGCATTTAGCAGAAGTAGTCTATGATCGATTCATAAATTACTATTAATAAGCTATAACTTACGGAAAATCGGAAATCGCTAAAGTATGAAATCAAAACAAATTAACTGTCACATTAGACTGTTTGACATTACTGAATTTTGGTTTTAAATAAGTGTTATAGGTGGCAAAGTTCCTAAGCCATTCAGCCTACTTTATGACGTCAGCACGAACTAAACTTAAAAAAAATATATAAAAATAACTACGGCTTGGAAAAGCAAAAACTTGAAATTATGTGTTTCAAATACTTATATCTTTATAATGAAAATATAAAAAACATACCTGAAAAATACTTTACATACCGAATTGGAGATTTCAGATTTCACAAAAAAAAAGTAAGGTTTATAAATTTATAAAGTAAACCTAAATTAGCCACTTGTCACTGTTGTCGTGGACATCATTTATTGACTTGACATACGCGTAGGTTAACATTGTAAAGCTACGGTAGCCAGTGTCGTTTTGATGAGGGAGCTTCTCAACAGTGTTATTATTTAACAATTTGATGACATACACATTAGGTTTATTTATTTAATAAATCTAAGCTAGCCAGTGTCGCTTTGATGAGGAAGCTTCTCAACAGTGTTATTATTTAACAATTTGACATACACATTAGGTTTATTTATTTAATAAATCTAAGGTAGCCAGGGTCTTTAAATAATTATGAGAAAGCTCTCGTTAAAAAGTGACAGGTATTACAAATGAAGGGGATTAGAGTTGAAACATGTTCATATGATGTTAGACTAACCACCAATAATCATTGGAGATTTCTGATTTCACAAAAACAAAAAGGAAAGGTTTTTAAATTTATACACTACAGCTAAAGTAACCAATTTGATAAAAGAGATTCTTCACTTTTGTCGTGGTCATCATTTGTTGACATGACATACGCGTAGGTTAACATGGTAAAGCTACGGTAGCCAGTGTCGTTTTGATGAGGGAGCTTCTCAACAGTGTTATTATTCAACAATTTGACATACACATTAGATTTAATAAATCTAAGGTAGCCAGGGTCTATAAATAATTATGAGAAAGCTCTCGTTAAAAAGTGACAGGTATTACAAATGAAGGGGATTAGAAGTTGAAACATTTTCATGTGATGTTAGTCTAACCACCAATAATAAATGGAGATTTGTGATGTCATACCGTTAAAGTAAACGTGTTATAATGATAGTATGTCAACAGAGTTCTTGGAGGACCTATACATGTGCTAAAAATTGCTAACGATTTATGCTTAATGAACTTAAACTCGCAAAAAAAAATCATATGATGTCAGTCTAATCACCATTAATATTTAGAGAATTTATACACTAAAGCTAAAGTAACCAATTTGATAAAAGAGATTCGTCACTTTTGTTGTGATCATCATTTATTGATCTGACATACGCGTTACATTTACATGGTAAAGCTAAGCTAGCCAGTATCGTTTTGATGAGAGAGCTTCTCAACAATGTTATTATTTAACAATTTGACATACACATTAGGTTTATTTATTTAATAAATCTAAGATAGTCGGGGTCTTAAAATATGAGAAAGCTCTCGTTAAAAAGTGACAGGTCTCATAAATGAAGGGGGATTAGAGTTCAAACATTAAAGAAAGGATCACATAAATCGTGAGATGTAATTGTTAAGATTATAAACGATTAGTAAAACGGAAAATGTTTAGAAATTAAAAGTTCTCAAGGTTTCAATATGAAGGTTGCAACTCGCTAACAAAAATTTCATACGAAATCTTTTTCATTAGTTACAAATTGTTAAGGATTTGAGCTAAATAGAACCTGGTTAATTTTGAGAATAGTCAGTCACATAAACTTTTTGGGAAACTGATGAGGTTAAGGTATGTGTTCGCATTCAACTTTGTGCAACGAATGGTTAAGGAAATTTTGTTCTATTTTTGTAACTAGATGGCGTTGATCTTTTACGTCATAATTCTGAATCTCGATGTTAAGAGTCTCCGTCTAAATGTAAGGTTTAAGAATGTATGTTTTTTGTTTGAGTTTGAGATTGAGTATTAAGATCACGCCAAGGTCTAATACAAATATAACTATACTATCAAAGTATCCGGTGTTTTATTTATCCGAGATCCGCGAAGTAAAGTACATGGTCCTTATCGAGTCGGATAAGTGAGTTCCAGATAGTTTTTTGTGATTCTTGGCGTGGAAACCAGGGTGGATCGCCCTGAAGCGCCGCACACCCAAGCTGGTGTGCACAGTGAAGTGACCGGTGCTGCTGCAGCGGAGTTGCCGTGGACCAGGCAGTGGTGCAGGGTGCAGGGTGGAGTTTGACACCAGCGGAAGCAGGGCGGACTGAACATCATCATCACCAGCTGAGTGAGGCGCAGGGCGGAAACAGTTGAGTTCGCCAACGCAAGAGTGGAGTTTACAACTGGGTGACGCAATGGAGTGAATACGGATTCAGTGTTAGTGAAGTGCGGTTTGTTGAAGGTGAAATCGTGAGTACATTTTTATTGTTACATATTTGCAAGTCGGGTTTTCTGAAGATAGAAAAATTCGTCTGAAAAGTGCTTTAATTGGACATTAGTAAACTTTATTTGGACTTTATTAGACTTTATTCATAAGTTTTATAAGTGTCCCTGCTTGCACTTGTGGTATCTTATGTACCAATCCGCGCAATATTGAACCAATTGTAAAAAATTGAATTTGCCTTTGGTATAATATATTTCAACCAAAGTTTAAATAATTTATCGTTGCTGTGGTATCTGGTGGTAAATAATAAATTCAGCTTGTTTTGTGAATGTGGTTAACATTTTGCCTTTGGTAGTTTTAGTAGAAATTTCATTATTTCAAATTAAAAGGTTCATACTATTAACTTCTTACGGTCTTTATAAAATTAATAAATATGGAGGCTATGTATAAATGGCAAAATAATACAAAGCTTCTTATTGAAAAGGCTCAAATCAACTTTAAAAAAGCACCTAAAGACAGAATAACTAAAACGTACGTTGAGACTAGATTAGAAGCACTTGAAGCTTTGTGGAAAGAATTTGTGTCAACTCATAAAAGTATAATACAGAATGCTTCAGACGCTCAGCGAGAATCGGATAGGTATTTTATAAATGATAGTTATGACATCACTGAAGAAACGTACATTTTCCACAAAACGCAATTAAAAGAAGTTTTAAAATTATATAGCGATTCCGATCGAAACCCAAGAACAAATGTCGACCACACAATATCAAATAGCATCAGATTACCAAAGATAAACATCCCAAAGTTTTCGGGCCACTATGCAGAGTGGACAACATTCAAAGATTTATTTACATCTTTGATACATAACAATGAGAGTTTAGAAGACGTGCAAAAGTTGCATTATTTAAAGTGCTTATTGTCGGGAGAAGCAGATCAACTTGTCAGACATATTGCGGTTACTTCTGACAATTACAAAGAATGTTGGTCATTGCTACATAGTAGATATAACAACAAGCGATTTCTGTCTAATTGTTTGTTAAAGCGGTTATTGAGTCAAACTATTGTAACAGAATGCTCAAATAGCCTTAAGGGTTTACTGGATACCACAATGGAATGTCTAAATGGTCTGAAAAATCTCGGAGTCGATGTTAGCACGTGGGACATCATAATCATTTTCATAATTAGTTCTAAACTTGATTCTGAATCACGAAAGCAATGGGAGACTAAAATTAGCTCCAAAGATGAATTACCTGTGCTCTCGGAGTTTAGAGATTTTTTGGAAGCCAGATTTCGTGCGCTCGAGTTTTTAGACAATAAGTCAAATAGACCTAAACCAAAAGTTCACCATATAGTTAGTACCGACAATAAAGCCGTAGCAACAACTTGTCCATTCTGTAATGAAACCCACAGAATTTCTAATTGTAAGAAGTTTGCCCAAGAGAGTTATGAATCTCGTCATAGCTTTGCACAAACCAGGCGCTTGTGTTATAATTGTTTAAACGCGAATCACTCCATTAAGTTTTGTCGACATACTGCGTCGTGTCACATATGTAAGCGAAGGCATCACTCACTACTACATCCAAATTCGGTCTCAAACTCCACAGTAGTTAATGAAAGCTCTAATACAGCAGCTGAAGTTAAATCAGCGGTGTCTAGTGTTCAGGCATCGTTATCAGCAAGCAAGCAATCAACTTCAAATATAGTTTCACATTTTTCTAAGGGGTCAGTACCTATTCAAGTTTTGTTGGCCACTGCTCTTGTCGAAGCACAGACAAGAACTGGCTCTACACAACTGCTAAGGGTGTTGTTGGATCAGGGATCTCAGGCATCATTCATAGCAGAATCAGCAGTGCAGCTACTTGGACTAAAGAAGAAGCCGACCAAGTCGGTTATATCTGGAATAGGCGGTGAGAGAAGTGCTTTTGCTTCCAAGTTTACAGTCACGATGACTATTCACTCACGCTCAGATCCAAATTTTAGTGTTCAAGTGCATGCTTTTGTATTAGGTACTATTACGTCGCTTTTACCTTCAGAAAAATTAGAACAGTCCTATTGGCCCGAGCTAAAAGGGATACCTTTAGCTGACCCAGAGTTCCATACGCCAAGCAAGATAGACATCTTACTTGGTGCGGAAATATATGGTCAAGTTCTTAGAGATGGTTTAATTCAAGGTCCACCAAACTTACCGGTAGCTCAGAATACTGCCCTCGGTTGGATCCTTTCTGGACAGATAGCGTCAAGCAGTGACTCTATTCATTGTCATCACGTCATTCATAGCAGCTCAGATCAGGCTGATGACAACGCGCTGTTGCGACGGTTCTGGGAAATAGAGTCTATTATCCCTGATAAGAAGATCCTTTCTGACGAAGAGCAACGATGTGAGGATATTTATGCAGAAACTACGTGTCGCGATGAAGAAGGTCGCTATGTAGTTAATCTTCCCTTTCGCGATCAAGACCCGCAGTGTCAATATGGGAGTTCGAAAGACCTCGCAATAAAAAGATTTAATCTTCTTGAAAATAAATTCAAGAGGAATGCGACAATTAAAGCTCGATACTCAGATGTGTTCCAAGAATACATCGACCTTGGTCATATGGAGCCTGTACACGATGATGAGCGTAACATGAATACAGCAATTTATCTGCCACATCACGCCGTGGTACGTGAAGACAAATCTACAACCAAGGTTCGAATAGTGTTTGACGCTTCAATGAAAGGTTTAAATGGAGTGTCTCTGAACGACGATCTTATGGTTGGTCCCATGTTGCAACCTCCGTTACGTCACATCATTATGAGATGGAGGATGCATCCCATAAGTCTCTGTGCTGACATCATAAAAATGTACAGACAGGTGAAGGTTTCTCCTGAACATGCACAGTTTCAGCGAGTAGTATGGCGCGATGATCCAGAATCTGAAATAAAAGAATACAAGTTAGTAAGAGTTACGTTTG
Source organism: Brachylomia viminalis (assembly GCA_937001585.2). Lineage (NCBI taxonomy): Eukaryota > Metazoa > Arthropoda > Insecta > Lepidoptera > Noctuidae > Brachylomia > Brachylomia viminalis. Next base: position 3,903,678 of record OW443294.2, read on the forward strand.
GTACAGCAGCAGCTCCTTACCTCGCAGTGAAATCCTTACAGCAGGTGGCAGTTGATGAAAGCAGAGGTCATCCTGAAATATCTGATATCATAAAAAATGAGTTTTACGTCGACGATTTAATGACAGGGTGTCAGACAGTTGAAGAAGGTTTACACATACATAGAAATTTAACAGAGTTACTTAGCAAAGGTCAATTTCAACTACAGAAATGGGTTAGCAGCAACGATGAAATAAACAAGAGAATTCAAGAAAATACAGTTCCAAAGGTAAGGCGGGATGAAGAGGAAGAAGAACAGGGAAAGGATATTAAGTTGGACACGGTTATAAAAATTTTAGGAATTTCGTGGGATCGTGAGAGTGATGAATTTAAATATTCAGTGCATCTTGATCCACAGCAGACCCCAATCACCAAGAGAAAGGTAATATCCGACATCGCACGCCTGTTCGATCCGCTTGGCTGGCTGGCACCTTGCATTGTTACCTCCAAGATCTTCATTCAAAAGCTTTGGCTTGCTGGCCTGGAATGGGATGAAGAATTAACTCCAGCACTTCTATCAGAATGGGAAACTTACCGTCAAAGTCTTGAACAGACGAACAAGATCAGCATCCCCAGATGGGTTAACACAAAATCCGACGATCTATTGGTAGAGTTACATGGATTTTGCGACGCGTCGATTGCTGCTTATGCCGCCGTGGTGTATATTAGAGTCATCGATGCCCACAGAACCATTCATGTTAGTTTAATCACCTCTCGTACTAAGGTTGCACCAGTCAAGCAGCAGTCAATTCCGCGTTTGGAACTGATGGGGGCAGTGTTGCTTTCTGAACTCATTTCCGAAGTTGCTGAAGTAATGAGAATCGAACCCCTTCAAATACACGCCTGGACTGACTCGTCAGTGGTTTTGGCATGGATCAGTAAGCATCCCAGTCACTGGACTACTTTCGTTGGAAACAGAGTGTCTACTATTCTCTCTCTCGTCGACAACTCACATTGGGCTCACGTCCAATCTACGCATAACCCTGCAGACTTGGCATCCAGAGGTTTAACACCACAAGATCTGGTATGCAACTTACTATGGAGTCGAGGACCCTCATGGCTTCATGATGAAACGATAGAATACACCAGACCAAAGTCAATTATGACCAACACGGAGCAAAGAGCAATCAAGGTTCACGTTGTAACTGAACCTCTTCAGGAAGATCTTTTCTGGACAAGGTATTCATCGTTACAAAGGTTAGTTCGGGTCGTAGCGTACTGCAGAAGAGTTTTGAGTTGGAAGAGACAATCACATGGTAAAAGGGTATTCGAAAGGTATCTAACCAAGGAAGAAATACAAGAAGCAACAAAAACGTGTTTAAAACTGGTTCAGAATCAAGAGTTTTCCGAAGAAATGAAGGATATAAGGAAAACAGGAAGCGTGAAAACGAAAAGCAAGCTTAAAAGTCTTTGTCCAGTAATCGATGATGAAGGCATTCTCTATTGAGATTAGGATAATAAACAAGACTTCTTTGAACTTATTAAACGTTTTAATAACTGCACAGTAAAAGTTTTTTTCATTTGACATGACAGGCGAGTCAGGCGACCGATGCACACACGAGGCGCCATCTCGCGTTACAATATAAAAGTAAACAGGCAAACAACAAGTAGCATACAGCCTAGAATTAAATTACTTATAAAATTTTATCCAATACTCCCACTAAATTTTATAAACAAAAATCTCTCATATTTGCCTGCTTGTAATAGAAAATAAACTTAACTTACATAACTGACATTATTTCATCTCTTATACGTTCGAATTTAGCAGTAGGTAGAGCCTTAGTAAAAATGTCAGCCAGTTGATCTGAACTTTGCACATACTTAATAACAATTAATTTTCTATTAACTTTTTCTCTAATGAAATGGAATTTTATATCAATGTGTTTTGTCTTTTTATGATAAACAGGATTATTAATTAGTTTGATTGCACTTTGATTATCAATACACAGAGTTGTACAATTTTGAATTACATCAATTTCTTTGAAGAACTGTCTTAACCATAAAAGATTCTTTGCAGCTTCACAACCAGCCACAAATTCAGCTTCAGTTGTTGATAAGGCAACACAAGGTTGTTTTTGACTAGACCAAGATATAGGTCCACCATTTAACATAAAAATATAACCACTGGTTGATTTTCTTGTATCTAAGTCCCCAGCAAAATCTGAATCAGAATATCCAATTAAACTTTCATGACCTTGATACTTTATACATACATTTTTAGTTTTTATAAGATATCTAATAATCCTCTTAAGCTGATTAACATGATCCATACTAGGATTATTGATATATCTACTTAACAGATTTACTCCATATGAAATATCTGGCCTAGTTGCTGTAGATAAAAACAGTAATGACCCTATGGCTTCTCTGTAAGGAAAATCAATCTGCTTATTGTCAATATTTTTAGTCAACTGAACATTTACATCAATTGGTGTAGTGCTTGAGTGTGCACTACTCATATTAAATTTACTTATTAACTGTTCAATATATTGTCTTTGACTGATACAAACAGAATTATCATCTTTTAATATTTCTAAACCAACAAACCGATTTAAAATTAACTCTTTGATATTAAATCCTTGCTTTAAATAACTAACAATTTGATCTAATATTGAATTTGATTGTGACATTATTAGAGCATCATCTACATACAATATTAACAAAGCTTTAATACCATTAAAGTTACCAACAAATACACAATTGTCAGCTTGCGACTGAACAAAACCGAACTTTAATAGAAAATGAGTAAACTTCTGATTCCAGCAACGAGATGCCTGTTTTAGGCCATACAGGGATTTGTTCAATTTACATATTTTATTTGCTGGTGCTTTCACACCATCTGGAATTACCATAAAAATATCCTCTTCTAACTCTCCATATAGAAAAGCTGTCTTGACATCTAACTGTCTTAGGTTCCAATTATTTTCAGCAGAGATAGATAACAATATTCTTATTGATTCATATCTTGTAGTAGGTGAGAAAATTTCATTATAATCTATCCCTTCAATTTGTGTGAAACCACGGGCACAAAGTCGAGCTTTATATCTTTCTACTTTACCATCTTTGGTTCTTTTAATATTAAAAAGCCATTTTGATGTTATAGTTCTCTGGTTTTCATTATCCACAAAACTCCAGGTGTTATTGGTATGATGAGCTTCTAACTCTTCATTTATGGCCTCTAGCCATAACTCACTCTTTTTACTATTAATTGCTTCATTGTAACTCACAGGTACATCCAATTCTATTAAATTTGCCTCAAAAACATTGTTTCTACGTGGTCGCAAAGTAATATTTGAACGATCCATATCTGTAAGATCAATTTCTTGTGAAGGTTCATAGGTCTCATCATTTTCATCAATGGCAGTATGTGTGCTGTCATCACTTTCAGTCAACTCAGTGTTATCTATCTCCTCTTCAGCGATTTGTTCATTATCATCCCATATAAAAATTTCAGCTTCATTCCGTTTCATCTCAGGACTTTTCTGTTCATTAAAAATAACATTCCTTGATATTGTAATTCTTTTTGTGATTGTATCATACATTTTGTAGTTTGAATTATCATATCCAACTAACATCATCTTACAACTTTTACTATCAAGCTTCTTTCTCAACTGGTCTGGCACATGGACATATCCTTCACATCCAAACACTCTGACATGATCTAGACTAGGTTTAACACCACTCCACAACTCCATAGGGGTAATATTTGGTGTCTGACTTGAAGACGTGCGATTTAACAAATAAACAGCACAATTTACTGCTTCTGCCCAAAGATTGAGTGGTACCTTACGGGCATAAAGCATGGATCGAGCACTTTCAACAATTGTCCTAATTTCTCGTTCGGCCCGGCCATTTTGTTCAGGCGTGTAAGGGGCCGTGAGCTCATGAGAAATACCCTCACAGTCAAGATATTCTTTAAAGTCTTTGCTTATGTACTCTCCACCATTGTCAGTGTGCAATATGCATACGCTATGTGAGAACTTGTTTTTAATCATTGAATTATATTTCTTGAAACAGTTTAACACATCACATTTATTCTTTAAAAAGTACACATACGTAAAACTTGTAGCAGCGTCTTTAAAAATAACAAAATATTTCATACCTTGTACAGAAGGCACACTAAATGGTCCACAGACATCACTGTATACAACATCACCTGGTTGCTGTGGTCCTCTGTTTGATTTCTTGAATGGCTGACGAGCATGCTTACCATAAGCACAACCCTCACACACAAACTTGTCACAGTCTGATAAGTCCACACCAGTAATCACATAGTTTTTACACATTTTCTGTATTTCTTTGACATTTAAATGTCCTAGACGTTCATGCCACGTTTTAAGGTCCAATTTTTGCACTACATTACACACTGGATTTTGAAGCGTCTTCATCTGTAACTCATATAGATTGTTGCTTTGCAAAGATGCACACAGCACTATTTTATCGTCCTTGTATATTAAAGCATCTGTATGTTTCTTTATAATGTTATAACCTTGTCTTGTCACTACTCCTTCAGAAAATAGGTTTCTTCTCAACTTTGGTACATAAAGAACATTTTTCAGGATGCTTGTCTCCCACTGTCCATTGACGCACTTGTCTATCAATACATTTCCTTGGCCCACTACTTCTACAGCTTCTTGGTTTCCAAGTTTCAGTGGAGACCCCGTATACTCATAGAATTCAGCAAAATTTTCACGTTTGTAACACATGTGAGCTGAGGCACCACTGTCTAGTATCCATTTTAAACCATCTTCATTATTTTTCCAATCTATATTTGCTACATTGAATGCTAACATATTCTTTTCTTTTTGTTGTTTCTGTTTTTGTTTTGGGGCACGGCAATCTCTTGCATAATGACCGCGTTTCCCACAGTTGTAACATGTAAAGCGATGTGACTTTTCATTTGACCCTTCATTTAACTTTTCATTTGATTCTTTGTTTGTTTTCTTTAATGGAACAGTTTTCTTCTTTGTACTTTGTTTTGCCACTATTAAAGCAGTTTCATTATCTTCTTCTACATTCAAACTGGCCTCCTCATCTAGCAAACGAGCTGTCAGATTAATTACAGTTTGATTCTTCGGATCAAGCGACATCCAAGCCTGGCGAACAGATCTGTACTTGGGAGGTAGTGAACTCAAAATTTTTGTTATGATTGCAGTTTCACTAATAACTTCTCCGCTTTCTTTAAGTTGCTTAGCCAAACTTTCTACTTTAGCTATATGCTGAGCAATTCTGTCTGCTGGTGACATTTTATATTGATAGAAACGCTCATGTATCATCATTTTAGTCATCTCAGACTTTTGTTCGTAAATGGACTCAAGCTTGGTCATCACCTCTAGCGCTGATTCGCAATTTTCGATGAGTGCTATTTGATTTAAATCCATAGCAGACGTTAATACAAACATCGCCATGCCATCATCTTTATTCCATTGAATCGCATTTCCACTTGGTTTTGGCGTGTTGATATCTAACCCCTTGGCTCGCAGGGCACATTTAATTTGAAATTTCCACTGTTTAAAATTCGTTCCATCGAATTTTTCAAGGTTTGTCTTTCCAATCTCCATTTTAGGTTATAGACAGCACGCGGTTCTCCCGTCGAAAATCACCAAGAACTTTTCTGTTTTCTCTGCTCTTTGCTTATCACCAACTGTTAATTAACGTGGACCTGGGCCCATAACCTATTGAGATTAGGATAATAAACAAGACTTCTTTGAACTTATTAAACGTTTTAATAACTGCACAGTAAAAGTTTTTTTCATTTGACATGACAGGCGAGTCAGGCGACCGATGCACACACGAGGCGCCATCTCGCGTTACAATATAAAAGTAAACAGGCAAACAACAAGTAGCATACAGCCTAGAATTAAATTACTTATAAAATTTTATCCAATATTCTCCGTGTCAGTGGACGCATTCATAATGCAAATTTAGATGAGGCTGTCAAACATCCCATCATCCTACCACCTAATAGTCACTTCACCAACCTAGTGATTGATGAAGCCCATAAGAGGACGTTACATGGGGGACCAACACTAATGTTGAGCCAACTGCGTACTAGGTATTGGATCCTTTCCGCCAAAACAAAGGTTAAAGCTCACGTACACAAATGTGTAATGTGCAGGCGGTACTCGGCATCTATTCAAACTCCACTTATGGGCCAGTTACCGTCTTGTCGAGTCATTCCAGCAAGACCATTCCTAAAGAGTGGCGTGGATTTTGCTGGTCCCATCAGCATCCGAACGTCAAAGGGTCGAGGCCACCGCTCATACAAGGGGTACATTTGTGTCTTTGTATGCATGGTGACCAAGGCTATTCATTTGGAAGCCATCAGTGATTTGACGTCGCAAGGCTTCATCGCTGGCTTTAAAAGATTTGTGGCTCGGCGAGGTCTTGTCAGTGACATTTGGAGCGACAATGGAACGAATTTTGTTGGCGCTTCCAAGGAGCTTCGGCATTTAGTCGCTGCGGAAAAATCTTCCGTGGCTGTAGAGATTAGAGAGTGGTTATGTAACAACAGCACTTCTTGGCATTTCATTCCGCCTCATTCCCCTAATTTCGGTGGCTTGTGGGAGGCTGGGGTGAAATCTACCAAATTCCACCTAAAACGCGTGATAGGTAATTCTACACTTACGTTTGAAGAAATTTCAACACTTTTGTCCCAGGTAGAAGCATGCCTTAATTCCAGGCCGTTATCAATGTTGCCCGACACTTACATAGATCCCACTCCTTTAACACCAGGTCATTTCTTGATAGGGGAGCCTCTCATAGCAGTGCCTGAACGTAATTATGAGAATTCCAGCATCAGCAACCTGAGACGTTGGCAGGTTACACAACGCATGTTGCAAGACTTTTGGAGGCGATGGTCAGATGAGTACTTGGTTCATTTGTTACAACGTTATAAATGGACTAAAAATATTCCAGAACCAAGTATCGGAGATATAGTTTTAGTCAAGGAGGATAACTTACCTCCAGCCCGTTGGCTTTTGGGCAAAGTCGTAGACAAGCACCCTGGTTTGGATAAGGTTACACGAGTAGTGACCCTCAAGTGTAATGGATCCTCAATCAAACGACCTACGTCCAAATTGTGCATTTTACCAGTTGCAAAGTAAGGTAAACCTTAATACACGTTAAGTTTTGGTTAAGCAATTTTTTTTGCAAATTACCATAGATAAGTTTATACAGTCCACAAGGTATTGTTTTTTTTTTGTGCCAATGAATAGGTACTTTCCATAAAATATTATATTTTTGTTTACGTCATCACTTGTCGTTGCACACGTAATTGATTGTTATTTTAGTTTGAGCCCTTGACCTCATGGTGGGCGGTTTTGTGTAATGAAGGACATGAATTATGTCCTTGGTGGGCGGTATGTTCGCATTCAACTTTGTGCAACGAATGGTTAAGGAAATTTTGTTCTATTTTTGTAACTAGATGGCGTTGATCTTTTACGTCATAATTCTGAATCTCGATGTTAAGAGTCTCCGTCTAAATGTAAGGTTTAAGAATGTATGTTTTTTGTTTGAGTTTGAGATTGAGTATTAAGATCACGCCAAGGTCTAATACAAATATAACTATACTATCAAAGTATCCGGTGTTTTATTTATCCGAGATCCGCGAAGTAAAGTACAGTATGATGATGCTTTTAATTCAACTATTACTTCAATTTACGGCTTATGTGGTATTACTAATAATAAGGCAATTTTAATAATAGTGGAAATCAAACCACAAATACTACCGATACTAAAAGGATAACGTTCATCTAATACAAATTATTTTTACGCAAGTACCTGTTATTAAAGATTATTACATAGTTGATACATTATAATAATGTGCTAATTGCATCTTTTGTTTTGTGAGCATTTTCTTTTGCTGTACCTTCTTTTGTAATTTTTTTTTGCCTTTTTTTTTTTTTGATGAGGTATGTTGGCTTTTTTGAAAAATCTTTTGGCAATCCTTTTTTTTGCCATTTTTTGGCTTTATCTTTTGCCAATTTTTTTTTATTTTTTGTAATACATTGTAATAGTAGTTTCTTTAGAATAAAATTTACTTCTTGGTTCTTGACTTTTCATTTTTCATTGACTTCTTTTATGTTGTCCATCCTATGTGTATGACTTCCAATGACGTGTTTGTAACAAAAATGTTTTGTTGTTGTGCAATCTCCGTATTATTTTTTATATAATATATTATATTGAATCATTTCCTTTCAAGTGTTGTTTCTGTATTATCATTTAGGTCTTCGATGGAGCAATATTTTGTTGTCTCTGTTTTGACTTTTCTTGGTATAATGTTGGCATGATGGTTGAGTGGTAGGTACTTTGTACCATTAAGGCCTTTATCGTTTCATCTTGGATAATAATCTTATATAATAATATACATAATGGCATCTCACTTGCGAGCGTAGTTGAGATGACGATATTTTTCGTACAAATAAAAATCAGGCCGAACAATGGAGGAGACATAATCATCAACTCTATAAGTATTTGCATTATATCTGCACCAAGTTAAGACAGAGCATATAAAGCATGAAAGTAGTAAGCAGATGGATACGGATGACGATGGGAAGTTGCACGTGCTTGATTGGTTGGAATTGCGGAAGTTTGGATGTCAGGAAGTTAGTAGGACTTGCTGCGACGCACGATTGGATGTTGGTATACAGTTGAAAAGCAAGCAGGAAGCTGTTCTTTTTGTTCAGGTTGTGGTTTGTTATTTGCATCATGCTGGACTTTATCGATAAAGTTTAGTGATGGTTGACAATTTATATTGTAGGTACTAACTAAAAATGGTTAACGATTGATGTGATTTTTAAACAAATTAAACTTAAAAATTCGAAAACAAAAGTTTCATATGACGCCAGTCTAACCATTTAGCTGGAGATTAAAATAAACGTGATGACAGTATTTGTCAACAGTTAGTTGCTAACGATTCACGTATGCGTAACTTAGTAAAATGTGGTACCAATAATTTCTAAACAAATAAAACCTAAATTCTGACTAAAACTCCTTATAATGACAGTAAGTATGTCAACAGTTTTTTTAGGACCTACTTTACATGTGCTAAAAATTGTTAACAATTTGTGTATGCTTTACATAGTAAAATGTGGTACCAATAACTTTTAAACAAAAAAAAAAACAAATAAATTTTATGATTAAAAAGATAATAATAATGGTAGTATTTGCATGAAAAATTCTGTAATTAAATTTAATGTGGTTTAATGAAACCGTAATTTATCAAAGGTCGTTTTGGATTTGAAAGTAATGTGACCTTATAATATTTATTAAGTATTGTAAAGTGTGCAGTCATATTTTTCCGATTTACTAATCATTTATAATATTATATATTTATGCTGTAGCCTCTGCCAGGTGAACGGTATGTGATTCCAATGTTGTAGAGGAGTGTGTTCAAGGGATAGTAACATACCAGGATACTATGCTTAAAAGTTTCAGTATTTGTAGGTTTATTAGACTACGTACCAATATATAGGTGCGGTGGATGGGATTGCTGCTCATGTCTGCAGTCAGTCGCCCGCGTCCAGCGTATGCTGCGTTGGTTTAGAGCGTGTGGCCGCATCCAGCTACCTAGGTGGGGGAGGAGCAGATGGAAGAAAGAAGTTGGGGCCCTTCTGTTAATGTATCCGATGTATTCCTATGGCTAACTCTTCCGCGTCGTCTTTACCAAGTGATCAGCCATGCCCATTTATCCATTGAGGAGTGTTACCCTACAACTGTTATCCGTTAACTTTTCACAATCTAAACGTTCGACATTTACGACCAATACAAACGTTGATGGTCCATCGTTCATGGTCAGTTCATTGGTTCGTTTACATAATACGAGACGAAATTGTTCTTAAGTATCGTTTATTAATGGTTCCATATCAGTCAACTTGTCTTTCAAACAATTGATTGTCAATGAAAACATATAAATAAGATCATTGCAATTGATCCATCAAAAATTCTACTCAGCCCACGGTAAATTAATGAGACAAAAAATCTCATTAATTTGTGATTTTTGCAAGTATATAATATTCATGATTTAAATAATAAATTAAAGTCCAGTGCGTGCTTAAATACATAATTTTCCTAATCGATTTTATTTACAAAAATTGCCGCCCCACCCGAGTAGAGGAGATTAAAAAAAAATTTAAAGTAATAATTTCGGAAAAACGACGTTATTTACGAATGGTTTATTATTAATTACACGATTTAAATTTAACAAAAGCTTTAAATCGTGTCGGTTGCGAACCCTACCTAACGCGACGTACAACTGTCCGTGGCTAAAGACATCGGATCTTAAATCTATCCCGACTCTTGAAATTGTTTGCCCCTGGCTTTTATGTATTGTCATCGCGTAACAGATCTGTAAAGGAAATTGACGTCGGATCATTTCAATTGGGCTGTTTGAATCTAACGGTGCTTTAAATGTTATGCGCGGAATGAAGTAATCTTCATCATCGTCTGGTTTTCGTACTCTAATCAGAAGCGGAGAATGACCTACTACAATAACTTTAGTGCCGTTTACTAAGCGATCCGAAAAACTAAGGTTTCGCATTATCATGCCGCACCTACGGTGCTATAACGTCACTTATGTATCTAACGTATTTTTTCAGGAGAAGCGTTTGAAAATTGAACATCCTATTAAATTGTATAGTTTTACTCGACTAAAAAAATAAATTGATAATATTGAAACTAAACCATTAAACCTTACTTTAACATAAAAGCAAACATTTCACTGTTTACTATTATGAAGATATAAACGTTTAAAAATTACAACCCTCGCAGAAGTGACGTTATGGGTCTAGAAAATAATTTATTCGTCAATTATGTCAAAGCAAATAAAACACGTCATCATGCATTTCTAAAAAATATTTATTCAAATAGAAAAAAAGAGTAACAAAATTTCTGAATTCTAAATAGTAACTTTTATATTAATCAGACTTTTTAATGACAGATTATCTTCTTACTGCCTAAACTTGAACAATCGTAATTGCAATTATCCATAGAACTTAACTATTGATTAGTCTATTAATCACAGTCATTGTACCCTTATTTGACTCTTATTAATTAATAATCAACAGTAGGTATCACATACCAATATAATTACTTCACTTATCCTATACCTACAAAAAAAATACTGTTTACTTTTAACTTAGAATCACAGGCTTGGTAAACCTTAAGGTAAAATACAAAAATTAAATTAAATCATTATAAAAACTTTCATAGTATCTTGGCACAAGATTAGCCTCCAATAATTGCAATAAATCACGCTTTTTACGTTCTGAAATTGGTATTTTGTTGTTGTAAGCTTGCTTCAATGTAATTTCGTCTATTTTTCGATTGCCTCTATTGCCGCGTAATTTTTTGGGTTGAACAATAGCTTTTGCTTCCTCCCAATCATCCTTTTTGTATGTGGTTCGATAATGGTAATTTTCAGAATTTTTGCTAAATTTAATACTTTTGATGTCACCGGTCTTGATAACACGATCATTGACATTTTTCGCATTATTAAAGTTTATGTTCTCTTCAAGTGCTTTCAAATCGAAGAAATCGTTACAGTTCATTTCGTTTACCACAAAGGGTTTGCCAGTTTTTTTGGCCCCACGGATTAAGGAAATGTATTGATCGGGTACATAAATACACACATCAAAAGTGTCTAGGGATCAACATATATTTTTGCAATAACTTTTCTCCTGATTGATATTAATTAAAATTTTCTTGAAGGATTCATAAAATAAAGTGTTTTCGTTTGTCACAGTAACGATAAACCAAGTCACCTTTGCATTAATAAAGAAATTTGCCATTTTCCTAATAAAGGGATTTTTGACATTTGAACCACTAACACAAAAGTTCGAAAAAAAGACTGAAATAACAGTTTTCTTTAAAATTTTATTGGGTAACTTAAACAATTAATAATCCGTGTTTCTACCGCGAACACTAACAACACAAGAACATCGGTTTGGCATACTCAAAATGAGTTCATCCAAATCACGCTGTGGAATGGCCGCCCATGTTCGTTGCAACAACAAAAAAAGGTCTTCTTGCGACTGGATACCCTCCATATTCGGCAGAGCTCTTCTCTGTAGCATATCCCATGCATGCTCAATCGGGTTCAAGTCTGGCGACTGAGCAGGCCAGGGCAGGACATTGATGTTAGCTGCGGCGAGAGTCTGTCTTACAACTCTTGCGGTGTGCGGTCGTGCATTATCATGCATTAACTGAACTTGTAGAGGAACGATGACATCTGATACAATCGTCTCAGCATAAATTTGAGCGTTGAGGTTGCCTCTGATCCAAATCAACTCAGTTCTTCCGCCGATCCAAATACCCGCCCATACCATGATGGTTCCACCACTATAAGGATGGACTTCCTGGCAGGATTTTAATCGCTGTTGGCGTCCAGGGGTTCTCCAGTGTCGTATACGTCTTGTATCCGGTCTCATACCAAAACGAGACTCATCAGAAAAGCACACGAAACGCCATTGTTCTTCTGCCCAATTTCTGTGTTCAAGAGCCCATTGATATCGAATCCTACGATTGTGCATTGCTATAGGTGGTACCCGTAGCGGTCTTCGGGAATGAAGGTTCACTTCATGCAAGCGGTTTCTGACTGTTTGGTCGCTAATTAAGTTCCCTGAAGAGTGATGAAGCCTCACGGCTAACATCATGGCGGTTATTGTTGGAGCTCTTCGAGTTAAGATTTGAATGTATCGGTCTTGTCTCCGTGTGGTGCAGCGATACCGTCCTCCATGGCGCTCAGCCACGGTACCAGTGCTTCGGTAACGTGTCCAAAGTCGACTGATAACACTCTGACTTGTATTCAGAGCTAAAGCCACAGTACGTTGCCGGGAACCAGCTTCTATCATTCCCACGGCTCTGAGCATTTCTTCCCTGCTTAAATGACGTCGCCGCTCCATAATAACGTTGGTTTTAATCAGTAGTAGGGAAACAGTAGCACTAATAATGTCTTCAATGCGTTGTATGTTTTTATAGGGAAAATATTGACAGCTGATTTTCATCTTTTACTCGAATTTGATTCACAGTTCCTGATTCAAATTATGAAATGCACCAAAAAGGATCCATATAAATTTATAAAATCATAAATTTATTACAAAGCCACATCTTAATCTCAAGAAATCCGCATAAAAATGCTTGATCCCTAGACACTTTTGATGTGTGTACATCCAGCATTTTTGGCTCTAGTCACAGATTTTTCTATTACAGAGTGAGCTGCATCACCTTCGTTCTGCGTGTGGCCCCGAATCAAAAAGTTGTGTTGAATGGAGTTAATATTTAAGCGAGTCACTGCATAGTAGTACATAGCAAAAACAAATCTATTTTTTTGCTGACCACAGCAATTGTCAGAGTAAATAATGACATCGCAGCCTGGTTTTTCGAATGCAATCTGCTCTAAGTATTTATACACACACGACCCTATTTCGATGGCTCCTCTATTGGCCAACCCTTCATGCCAAAAATAACAGGTGGTTTCTTGCTTGTTTGCATTAGATATCGTTAAATTATAACAATTCAGTCTTGATTTGTAGTAAAAAGAGCTTGATTTGCCAACAGGGCATGGTAACACCGCTTGTAAGTCATAGGTGAAAACAATTGTGTTGTTGTCAGGTTCATGACATCTTTTCATATCCTTTTCTTTCTCAAGTCTACTTAAGCTTTTTTCTTCTTGATGCAATTTGAAACTATCACGTAATTTATTTTTTTCTTCTTCAGAGGCATTTTCGTATGCTTCACACTCATCGCACCGATCTTTTTTAGGTTTAAAAAATCCAATGTTAAAATCTTGGTTGAAAATTCGTGAGTAAGCGTCATAGTTCACAATAGGCTTGTTCTGTTGTTTCTGAATTTCTGAATAATTTCTATGTAATTCTGCCACTGTCAAACCCCCATCAATGAATTGTCTGCTAGTACTAGCCCTAAGATAGTGACTCTCAACCCTTGGAATTGATTCGATATGATCCTTTACTGCTTGTATAACTTCAGGTTCCAAGGTACATTGTTTTCCGTGTTTTCCTCGCTGATCAGGTGGAATGAAACCATCATTCTGAGCTTTGCCGTCGATAACAGTCCGTATAATCCGTTGTGTGATACCCAAAGTGTTGATGAGAAAAGTTTTACAGACGCGGATTTCTTTATTCTCATTTAGCAAGTAATATGCAGTGTTTGCTTTTCTGTCGTACCTTTTGTCAGTCTTTATGCGGCGGTAAGCACATTTTAGTGGTCTTGTACAGGCGTTTAAAAAACCCCGTTGCCTCTCTAAACGGTCGACAATACGTCTACACGACACATCACTTATTACTGACCTTACGTATTACGGACACCGCAGCTGTAATACTCGTCACGTACGCACGCTGCGGCTGTCGTCGCCGCACTGACGGGAGGGGCGCGCGGGCGCAGGAAGCTTCTGAGCGGCGCAGGACGATTCTCGGAAAAATGGCGGCATAGCAACCAAAATTTATGTTGCGTTGTCTGTCAGACGTAACCTCAGCGGCAGAGGGTTAATGGACTGGGTCCATCGCATGCGCAACACATTTCCACCAGTAGCGGGGACCCTGTTCGGGGCCGGTTGGCCTCGAGGTCCCAAGCCTGCTGGTGGCCGTCCTCTTCCTCGCCGCCGTGGTGGTGTTGGTGACGACAGTGGGGAGAAAAACTCGTCGCTCGAGCTCGACGCAACTGCAGCGATCGGTGACACGGCGCTCACGGTTGAGGCGCGTACCGGCGGCTGCGAGGCGGAGCTGAGCGACAAGTCCGGAGATGGTGGGTGTGTTTGTACTTGTCGTGCTCTGGCTCTGGTCTGCATATTTTACTTACACGTATCAGTCATCACTTATTATTATTTCCAGTAGTTGTATTCTGAATTTGACAAATGTCATTCTTGTTTTTTTGATAACTATTTGCCTTTTTCATTTTGTCGTTGTATAAAGTCTTGTATTATTTTCTGAAGGTTTTATTTTATTTTTCGTGCTTTCTGTGGTTAAATTTGGTTGCGGAAATCAATAAATAAGGAAAATATGTATAAGTGAAAAAATTTGACGTTGGTTGCTTGTAAGTGTTGCCAGGTTATTATTATTAGCCTTCATCTGGCTAAGACGACGAGCTTTTAATCTTGATACACCTCCAGTAGAATCGCTACTATTGAGCGAACCAGCTACAGATGACACTCGAGAGAGAGCATCGCTGTCGGAACGAATTGAAGTGGCGGAATCGGACCACAATATTTTAGACGATGAAGAATGAGCATTATCGAATACATCATCGGATACTTCTGAAGCGTCTACTATGTCTTGAGCTACACAGGAAACGACCAAAGGTGAAACTACCTGAATATGAGATGCTTCCAATTCAGAATGACAACTTGAATCATCCTTCGTATTTATACCAGAATCTAAAGTATTAAAGCTTTGAATTTGAATTTTGCTTTCATACTTATGGTTATGGACAATTTCGGCTGAAAGTCCAAAGCGAGAGGGTTCCCCGTCTATTAAGCTTAAAGCGTGTGAAGCACACTTCTTCGAAAAATATTGAGCTGTGTCTCTTACTATGAGACCAGTTACGTTATCAATTTTAATTTTTGTAGTAACCAGATTAGACCAGGGTCGATAATTTTTGAGACCAAAAACAATTATAGTAGGATGAAACCCATTGGAAGAGGTAGAGAATATAACAAAAACGAAAGGAAAAATAAATTACGGGCGATCTGAGGTCGGGAAGGGGGAGGGGGTGAGTCTTTAAGGGTAAAAAACGGTTAATCTCGATTTCCGGTAAAACTGCAAGTCTTATGAAAAAAAGTTAAATGGCAAAGTTGTAGGTAATAAAAAGATGTACAACTTTTGTATCGACACTGTTACATTTGAGCTTTTATCCCTCTAGAGGTAATGGAACCCAAGCCCAGATGCAAGGTGGTTAGGTATTAGAAGGTAAGGAAACAACAAACTGTTGGTAACAACATATATTTATAAAAATAAAATAAAACCCTAAATACATTAGGTGGGTGACGATAAATGTCACCCAATATGCCAGCCAGCTTAAGGTTCGGTAATAGAACTATGGTCGTGGGGGGTTGGAGATAAACCCAGTACTGTTCCTATTTTTAAATTAAAAAACTTAAACTAGAATCTTCCAGTTATGATGTGTAGTTAAATTAGTAAATGAATGGGCGCCAGGGACTATAAGTCCCGGATCCCGGAGCCGACGAAGATGTTGAATTCACTTCCAGATAAGCCGGTAGGCAGGTGTCGAACCCGGGGTCTTATATTAGATATTGAACACTGGCTTCCTACTAGGGAAACCTGTCTGGTAATAAACCGGTTCTGACCGGAACCGTTTGGATAAATTAAAATGATATATATAAAAAAAAAACCGTCCCGCCTGCGCTATCGCTAGACGGACCCTGCCAGCCGCACAGTCGCTTCCGCTCGAGGCTTCTGGCCGACTCGAGGAATGGGTCTCGCGTCCAGGCTCCAGACACTCCTCTGGATCCTGGCGGCGAAACGAATCTCGCGAGGTGCCTCTCCTGGAATCGACAATACGGAGACCTCATAATACAAGGGGAAACTAAATTACTTTCCTTGACGTTTTAGAGAAGGGACCGAGCTTGGAAATCTAGGAGGCTAAAACATTAGCCGGTTATCATGGCGTGGTGGAAAAATAAGAATGAGGATTACCCACGTGGCGTCTACCAACTCCGTAACAAGGGCTCAATGGGTTCCCTTGAACTATAATTTAACACCGAGGTCAACACTGAGGAATTTTCCATGGCCTATCTATGGTAAATAGTCAGCGGTTCCAATACTCACGGTTGATGAAGGAGGGAATCACTTGACTGCAAGGCTCTCGACTGGCTAGATATCAATGCGGCTCTGCGCAATTTGGAATCCTGTAATAAATATCCATAGATCACGTCAGTATTGTTTTAACAACAAGGGAAGACCACTCACAGACACTAATAGACCAAAATCCTCACCTTTTAAAACATGGAATAAGGTTTGTATTAACCTCAAGCGTGTTCACATCACGGGCAATTAGACGCCATCTCCCATCAATCATTCTGTCATAGATCACAACCCATATTGGACGGAACATTCATAAAATCTCCCTTGACTCGGGTAAAATTCTTCTGAGATCACGGAAGTTAAATATTGAACTTACGACACAAACTTCTTGAAAATCACCGACCACTGTCCAACATGACGTTTAAACGCTGAAACAATCCGAACTTCCAAGACCCAGACCAATTAACAAATTATTAACGTAATTTCTAATACTAAAAATTATCCTGTTGGCTAATTTTCCCAGGTTTGCTAAGTATCTCAGCAAAATAAAAAAACACAGCTTACCACACTGGATCCCAGTCAATCCACAGATTAATTATGGATTTTGGGACAGAACTTTCTAGAGAAAAGTCTATGTTGAAAAAAATATTTAATTTCCGTTATCCGGTTAATTAGTTTATTATTAACTTTTACCAAAAGCTGAAAATTATTAAGGATTGGACTTTACAATATTATTTCGATGGTTACCAATCAAATGTTAAAATTAACAGCTCATATCGATTAAAACTACAACTGTGAATCGGCGACCACTAGGTGTCGCCTCTAACTGTCAAAACTGACGTTCAACCGAATGACATTTGGAATGTAAACATTCAGAGCGCTATTACTATTTTTGATCTAATTTAATAAGTAAACCTATTTAATAAGGTTTTGAAAAGTGTTTTATCGTGAAAGTGTTACCAAAGAGTTCTGTGACGAAATACAGTTGAAGGAATGAATCCTTCTATCAATTGCAAGTCAAAGACAGTTGCACAAATTACAATGAAATATTTTACTTGGAAACAACACAATTTACTGCGTATGTTTACAGGCAATTGCTTTTTTATTTATTAGGTAAGTAGCTGTGTAATACCAACCAGTGGTAGCTACAAAAAATACAACGTAACAACACTTTTTTCACATAACCTCAAAAGGAGAATGCCCAAAAATGTATGCGGCGTGGTCCAAATTTCCACCACCAACTAGACCTATGTAGCTAAATAGTCTACTAAATAGTAAGCATTTTCCACCAGGGGCCATTAAAAAATATTATGTGAGTAAAATTATAGGAGTAAAAATATTATTATTATGGGAGTAAAAGATATTATGGGGTTGTGTAGTATATCTTTATTAGTTTTTTTTTACTATTAGTATATTTTACTTTTATATTATATATACTTGCGTGCAAAAAAATCGGCCCACTCTGTGCTCTCTATTGGAGAGATGATATCTCAAAAATGTTAATGAATATTTTAATTATTTTATATTGTGTGAAGGTAGGTAAGGTAAGGTTTATTTACGCATAACCTATACTTTGATTAAAGCAATTCTATTGAAAAACTCGACTCGATTCTGCAGATGTCCTCATCACTCACTTTAGCTCGGAAAAACTGCGTGACTTTCTTTTGTCAGTGAAGTTGTCAATAGCTTCATTTTGTTTATTTCTATTCGTTTATTGATAATTTAACGTACATTTTTAACCGACTTGAAAAAAAAGAAGGTTCTTTATTCGATCCTTATGTTTTTAAGTTCGCGATTTTCTCGAAAGAGAATGAACCGATTTTGATAATTCTTTCACTAACGTAATCTACACACTTTTAGGTAAGTTTTAGTATATAATATATTAGGTTATTGCTAATTAAACTTGTTATCTTGTTTCAAATGTAAGAGCACGGGGTGGGTCGGTTTTTCTGCACGCAAGTGTATTATCATTAGTTTGCCGTTTTTGTACACTTTTATTGAACCCTGTTGTATTTATGTGGTTAAGTCAACTAACCTTAAGAGCGCAGCCCTATCCAGAGGTACAAACTACAAGTTAATAGTTATTTTTATAGCCCAAGAAGAGCTATGCATTTTCCTATTCTGAGGTTAAACAAAAAGTAACAATGTACTATTAGATAGTCCATAGCTTGTAGTTTATAGCTCTAGATGGGACTGCACACAACTTCACCTTTTGAAAGAAAATCGAAAATCTTTACAAGTGATTTATTCAAATGAACATACAAAAAATGTCTTATGCATAATCATCAACAATAATAGTATCAAGATCAGCTGCTGGTAGACTGATTGTGGGTTGATGTCTCGCCCATCCAAAATACCACACAATAACCATGACGTGTGCACAGCAGCCTAATGTTCGCATACCAGAAAGACAAGAACAATAGTAATTGTTAATTGCTTCTCGACCATTTAAGTTGCTGTGCACAAGTACATACGTGTAGTACACTCTCGCACGCGCATGTCTGGACTGTATCCTTACGCGTAGCAACATAGCATTGTTGCCTTCAATTCCAAAGTCGGTGATGTCATTTAATGCACCATGTCTTGCGATTTCAATGCTATATACACCATCACGTACGTGTTCGCTGTAATAGCTTCGCGCAATTTTTGTTTGATACGTTCCAAGTGCGAACAATGTCAAATCTTCCTCGGTGAGTATTGGGAACTCGTCAGATCCGATTACGTCGGCTTCGATACTATGGAAGCTAACCCGCTGTCTGTTTAGGTTCTTTTCTATAATATATGCGCCCAAAAGATTTGGTTCGTGCATTCTTTCCCCAATTATACGCAAAAATTCTGGTGCGTGAGTGTTGTCGTGAATTGGGATATGAAACGCATTTGAAGCGTTGATGGGTTGCCGAGTATTAAGCAAACAACAGCTTACAGAAAAGAAGAAATATAATGTCTGAAAGTTCACAGATTTCACCGGACACAGATAGTACAATAGAAGGCGAAATGAATAGCACAGAAAGAAAGCGATAGACACAGTTAACACTAAAATAGCACTAGGCACAAGATTTGCAAGCACTGGTTAACACCTGCGTAAACTACGTGTGAAGTGCTAAGCGGCGGAGCACGAGCGAGAGTGACATGCGCTTGCGGCCAGTATGGATTCTCGACTGCGGCGCGCGCCGCGAGAGTGATAAAGGTAGGTAGGCAAGACGCAGGCGCTCGCTCAAGAAACCGGTCCGCATTCCACAAAACAATAGAAGAATATCTACTAACAAAAATATCTTATTGTACTGTTGTCTGAATTTTTAATTTATATAAAATTGTAAGTTGAAGAAGTAGCTTCGCTACACCACCCCCCTCCAGAGACCGTCCTAAGGGCGATAATAATCTGGAAATCTCACTTTGCGGCCCGAACGTGTCCTTCTGACCGTGCTTTCTCCAGCGTCAGGTAAGTCATCGTGACTTGTATTCTGAGTGGAAGTGTGAGTGGAATTTTGAGGTGAGTATATGATCGGGGTGTGTGTGTGAACAGTAGTATGAGGTAGTGGGGGTTGACTTGAGTGCGTTGTGGTGTCTGGATCACGCAGTTTTCTCGATATCAGATGTTTTCTTTGATGACTGAGCTTCTTTCTTGGGGATGGACTTTCGCTTCTCTTTGATGTCAACTTTTTGCACCTGCTCTTTGTTTACCGTTCCAACTAGAGGGAGCGGGTTATGCTGTCTCGTACGACGGGTAGTTTCATTATAAATCGGGAAATGCTTAATGATTAATGCAGTCTCCTTCTCCCCGCCCTGAGCCGACGGCGGATCAATGGTTTGCACCTTGAAGAACCGCAGCACCGCCTTCTCAGAGGACTCACGCATCATCATGACGCTAGCTTTGGATATATCTCCCAAATATACGATCGAATTGGTGGCGATATTGAAGCCACATCGAGTTTTCTCAATGGGAAAAACGCTCCTCTCTCCCAAGCAGACGTAAAAGTTTCCATGCGTTTTAGCGGGTCGTGAAGGTAGTTTATCAACCTGCCCGACCGATTCCTCATAAACACCGTCATTATGGTACGTAGTTACATCGTAATAAGAATTAGTATGATCATGGGCGTATAGTGAATGGGTCACCCATACGCGAGCGCTAGTTTTCTTAACTTCCGTTTTTGCGGCCATACTGAACTCTGTTAAGGATAATCCTCTCAATTCAATCCACACTATACTGTACGTGACTATTGTGTGCGACACATGAATCAAAATGGCTTTTCGAAGAACCTCATTGAATACTTAAATTAATATTGTGAAGATTTCAGAAAAATTAATGTGTTTTCTATGCAAAATTCTGAGATTTAAGACGACGTACACCTACAATCTGTATTCAGTTTAGAGGTCAATGGCCGTGGCTCGGTGTAATATTGTAAACAAATGAAGGCTTCATATTTTAAAATTTAATCTGTTTGATTAATTTTATACTTACTGGATATACAGTACCTTTAGTAAATAAGAATAGTTTCGATTTATAAAAAATATATTCTGATTATTTATTAATTAAGTAATTCTTATTAGTTGAACACGCAGCGACTGTTGTGTGTACGTAGCGACTGTCGACTGTCTGTATAAGTGCAGCAGCAACTCTAAAGTCGTCGATCATGTGTTGCATAGCGCGATTAAAAAAATCTTGGCGCAGCAATTTAAAATCACGTTTAAACCGTCCATTGACAACCTCGATGACCCAACGGTTAATCGTAACAAGTCGATTCTTGTTTGCCTCTAACGTTGTTAATTGCGGTTCGCCTCGTCGTTTGCTTATAGGCATAGGAGCCTCATACCCGCACGATTTCATTTCTTCTATCACATCTCTGAAGCCGCGGTCGCAGATGAAAACATCGCCGGATTCGAAAAAATAATGAAATGGATTTTCTTCGTTTTCATTTATTAAGTCTCGCATAATGTCGGCATCACTTTTTGTAGCTGCGTAAGGTCCTGTCACATCTATGATGTAACCATCGGTACAGACAATGAGGAATGGTTTTAACAAGTTATCATATTTGTGTAGGCTGTATGTTTGTCGCTGAAATTGGAAGTTGCTGGACTTTTGTATAAAGATGTATGTTCCATCAATGATCATAATTGCCTTTCTTTCTTGAGCGGGTGCGTCTGGGTTTCCATAAATTCCACTTGGCACAGTCAGATTTCTTGCCAAAACATCATTCCGAGAAATGTGATCCAAACCGAGGTGTAGTGGTACGAATTCTCTTGTTAAACAGGTTCTTGCAGTCTTCATTTTTCTTTCTAGAGTACTGCGAGGCATGTTAAAAAAAACGCTCAGCCTATCATCACTGTCACCCGTCCGAAGCTTCATTAAATAAATGCCTAGAGCTGTATTAGGCTTCCTTAGTTCTATTGCTAAGCAAGGTGTTTCTCTTAATATCTGTTCGATTTCACTGTGTGTAAAGCCTACACGGAAATGTAAAATTCTTGGATCTATGGAACGTAGGTTTTCAAAATCCACTGTATTTGGATTGTTTCTCACGGCGGTTTGGAGAGTTTGAATCATTTGTACAAACATTTCGCCTGTGAATTCATGTGATGCATTTGGAGCGTCAATTAATTGAATCCACTGATTTTCCTCCAGGTGTTCTCGGCACACCCTTGCACATGGAGGGATATAGAAATTCGAATGTACTAAAAGTTCAAGTCTGATTGTTTCCGGTACACGACATCTACTATCACTGCCACATTGAAAAAAGATGCACGTATTGGCTGTATTCGGTGCCCTCGTATATTCCGGAGTTTCAAAGAAGCCTTCACTTGGTCTTCCAACTCGAGGAACTACAGCGTTTTCGCCACCATGGCGTTGATTTCTGTTAACCCCATACTGCACCCTCAACCAACAATTGCGGCAAATGTATTGTTGGCCATTCAGGATTAACTGTAACAAATTAAAAAAGCCGAGATTAGTTCAAAATCGCGTTATATAAGTGATATTTGAATAGCTATGAATCTGATTAATTTTTAAAATGTCGGAATAATTATTGCGAAAGGTGCGGCCACACCAACGAGAAACGCCGTTGATTATCGCGATGATGGATGTAGGCCGTAGGTGTAGCCATAACAATTTGACAACGGCATTCACATTCACATTCGCGATTAACGAGTCGGGTGGCGGCGTTCAGGTGTGGCCACTCAATTCATCGCGATAATTATCGGAATAATTACAGCGTTCTTTATGGCGATGAATTGACGTTGACAGTTTGTGTGGCCCCGGCGGAAGAGCGATAACGTTTAGGTATTAGCTTCAGTCTCAATCTACCGAAGTGTCACCGATGGACTAGCGCGCACTGGATCAAAGTTCACTCACAGTGCTATACTCAGTCCGACCCAACTACGCGCAGGTAGCCAGGTAGCAAGTTCTATGAGTCATTCCTAGGGGTATAACACGAGTAGCGAACATAGTGCGTGTGTGAAAGACGCTCTCTGTATGTACATAATATGTGCGAGACAATGTACATAGTATGTATAAGTATACATAGTGTTTCGTAAAGACAACTATTGTTTCAACAGTTTAAAGGCTCCCCCACACCGGTGCGTTATTATCGGTCGATAATACCGCATGCGTTATTGCGATAATGCGTCCCGATTCCTTGCACACAACCGCGTTTGCGTTATTATCGCAGCAGTGTGTAACTACATGACCGTCCTAATACAAAATGTACTGAAAACAGATATCGCAGTAACGCATGCGATATTATCGACCGATAATAACTCACCGGTGTGGGGGAGCCTTTAAGTGTTCAGCCAGCATGTGGGACAGTCAAGAGCAACTATCCTACACCTTCTTTAATAGGTGCAACACCTAGTATTTCAAAACTGGACGTCCCACGGCGGGAGTAATGTGCGGCTGGACACCGAACCCTAGCATGGTAATAGTTTTTAGGCATGTGGTATTTTCTTACCGCTGGGCGTTCTAATAAAACAATTAATTTTATTACGACGCTCGCCGATAAGCAAACACAATAAGCCAACATTCCGAGCGCCGTGCGAATCTCTAACATCTGCTGGACTTAAAGTTGTCAGTTGTTTTTTTCCAAACTGAAAATACCACATGCCTAAAAACTATTACCATGATAACTAAAACTGTTCGGCGTCCTGCATAATTACAATTAATGAGAATTCACGTTGTGTGAGAAGTTATTTAAATAGGGAAGAACTTCATTAACTCAAAAGATGTCTGCGTGAACAAAATGAACATTGAACTTTATTTCTAAATCACTAAAAAAAATATTTATAATAACTTGGTATAATGCTAACCTGTTGAGGTGCCAAAAGTCCTTGAATATGCTCTGCTGTACCAGGGTGGTTATCCAGAAACTCTTGAACTAATTGGTAATTTCTTCTTCGTAGTAATGAAGAATTACAACAGACACAGTGTCTTCTTTCCCCTTCCATAATCGCAATAATCCATACACGTAGCAAACACAGAAAGTCCGAAATAATATTGCCAAGGTCATAAATAAAGAGTCGATATCAATGTCCAGTATGAAATAGCCAATAGTCGTGAGTAAATAAAGATTCAGAAACACAATGCGCAACGAAAGAAAGCAAATAAACGACTGCGCGTAACTAGCGTCTCTGGACCAAGTAGAAACCGTTTGCGCTTCGTTCTTTCTTAGGTGCGAACGAGACAAAATCGTGTTTTCACCTACCTACAGTAATAACCCATGTCGTGTGGTGCTAGCGGTGATGACAATCTATCAGTCACTACATTAAATAGAGCTACTTTATTACTAAAAAAGCATGACAAAGTAATCAAGTGGAAAAAGAAATATATTAAGATAGTACTATTATTTACAAGGTCATAACTCCTTACCCCCATAGTATATTTTATTCCTGTCTTAATAAAAGTTATTGTATATTTCATGAACTATTTGACAACATAGGTCTCATTAATGGTGGAAATTTGGACCGCAAATGGGCATTGTCCTTTACGTGAAAAATTCGAATAACCGAGTTTTTGGTTTTTTATTTTTATCTTTTGCAAAAAAAAATATTTTTTCACGAAATTTGGTGAAAACTTACCTTTGTATGTCCCACACACAGTAATTTTTTTGATTTATAATATTCATATTTTCACCTTATTTTGACTTTTTTTAAAAAGTTGGTGTTTTTTTTCGTTGAAATCTCTACTTTCTGATGGTATAAAAAAAATATACATTACTATGGTAAATGTTCTCAGAAAATGCAAATAATGAAAAAAACTCGAATACGAAAATTTATTTTTTCAAGTTCGATGAATAAAAGCTGACGTCAGTCTCAAATTTTTTGTATTTGTACCAAGCCGATGGTGGTACATTGGAGGGCAAGCTCAGTTTTCGATACGTGTTTTAGTTGGATATGATTAACTGTGCTTGCTCGCGGGGAGACCGTTAGCCCTTCCAAGCATCAAGTGCGTCACTCACCTGCTAGCCTCCTGTATGGCTATCGAGGGAATCTTATCCTGGTGCGGCACGTGGCTGGCGTTGCACGACGACCGGCCGATCGGATTATCCACTCACAAATTGGTGTACCCAAGTCTGTACTGCGCTATATGAACCCTCAGGAAGCACAACCAGTCCAGATAGAAGCCGTTTAGCGACGATTAACCCTCATACCAAGGATTTTAACCGGGAGCGCGCACTTAGGCAACTGCCACAATTGCCATCTTGCATTGACACGTATCTCATTCGTTCGCAAGCACTGCGCGCATAGATAAAAAATGTATGGTTACGGAACATTCCGCCCACCAAAATGCATAGTATTTTCACTACGTTGAAAGAACGGAACCCGAAAACAACGGTTAAAACAAATGAAGAGCCGATGTGATCGATTGACATTTACACTAATTGAATTTAACACTAACCTAAACTAAACTAGAATCTAATGAATTGAAGTTACGGTAAACGGTCTGTCTAGTCAGTCTGAGTTGGCAGAGGGCACAACTTCACAAGAGGTCTCGTAAGAAGTGATCCATTTGCCATACGCACGGTGGCCACACGTACCACGCCGTCAGGACCCGGATGTAATTCCGTGACCCGAGCAAGAGGCCAATGCAGCGGCATAGTGTTAGCCGGGCACCCATCATGCTGGTAGTGGATGTTGTCCTCGGACACCGTTAGCGAAACGTCTTCTAGTAAGTCCGGGATAACGTTACGTAGCATTTCCAGGTAAGTTGCACCTGTCAAGTGTCCTGTCACAAAATGCGGTCCGATAACTTGGCCATTAATAATGCCGGCCCACACGTTAACACTAAAACGCACTTGATGAGCACACTCGCGAATAACATGTGGGTTATTAAAAGCCCAAAAATGTTCGTTGCGCTGGTTGAACAGTCCAACTCGCGTAAACGTAGCCTCATCCGTCCACAAAATGTTCAGATTCTGATTGTTTATCAACCACTGACAAAATGCTATTCTGGCCGGCGCGTCATTTTCGTGAAGTGCATGAACTTTCCGAAAATGATAGGGATGAAGTCCTTCGCAGTTTAATAATTTCCAGACGTAGTACTGGCTTACGTCAAACCTAGCCGCAGCCATACGCGTACTTCGACGAGGATTCCGTTCGAAGTAATCGATGATCTCCTCGTCAAGCTCTGGCGAATGAACGGCCGATCGACCTCTCCCCTGTGCATGCGCTGGTGTCTGAAACTGCCCGTGATCGAGTAGCCGCTGTGTCGCCGCTACGATCGTCCGGGCTTGTGGGACTTGGGGGTTCAGAACCCCGCGAAGACGAAGCGACTCCACGTGTTGCGGCTCCGCGTAAAGTCGCCGGGCAGCGTGGGAGTTATAATTAGCCCTAGCGTACAGTTGTACCATAGCGAGGTACTCCAAATTGGAATAATTGTAGTGTCGATCCATTTTTGCACGAAAATCACTTAACACGATATCGCACGTACAACGGTACGGCGGTCGCGGAACAACTGATGAACTGACTGAGACGGCAGCGGGCGGTGCGGCGGTGATGAGTGGGGAGGCGCTCGTCGTGTGCACGTGCAGACTAGAATATGCCGTTTATTACTTTGATTACTACGCGTTACAGCTTATTTTGCTCTGAACATTTGCGAATCGGTATTCGCTTTGTCGGCACCGCCAAAGAAATAAATAATACTACAAACAGCGCGCAGAGCAGAGACGCGACTCGGCGGCGTGCGAACTAGTTTATGCCGTATCACTACGCGTGACAGCTTATTGTGGTCTGAACATTTACGAACTGCACTTCGCTTTGTCGGAAGCGCGCAGAGCCACGCATGCGGTTCGAGAAGTACCTACGTTATCTAGTGGTTACTATTGTTTCTCACGCTTTCGAGTTTATGCATATTTTTTTTAATTATTTGAAAAAAATAACTTTTGTTTTTCTTTAGTTTAACTCTATGATTCAATAGTACTACTAAGGGCAAATCGTTCTGCCGCGGGAAAACAACCATTAAAATTTCAGCCTGTATATATCGATCACAAGTTAAAAGTAGGGAGGTCCGAAGCTTAGGGCCTTTTGTCTTAAGTCATAAAGTGGGACATAAAAGCCCGTCTTCTGGAATTGTCCATCTGTTCGGGGAAAAAACCAAGATTTGAAAATACTTAGAGTTGTAAACCAAACTGCGATAAGAAACAAACCCGATAAAACAAAAGATGAAATTTCGAGAAATAGGAATTTAGTAAAATCCCAAACAGATGGTTAGTTCGGTCGACGGTAATCTTAATCCTAAAACAAAGAACTTAAAGAAACCCAAAGTCATAAAACTAATTTTACCATCTAAAATTTCAACTTAAAAATTAACAATATCTACTGCAGGGAAAATCCCCACAGAAGGTTGAGCGAGCCAACAGGGCCCACCATAGCGAATGGTTGACCAACTCAGCAGGGTAACTGCTCAGTATAACAACGCCACCGTTCGACGATTTCACACGGCGGAGAATCGTCCCAATTAATACCCAACATCCACAACCTCTGAACTAAGCACTTAGCTAAGAAAGTTATAGGAGTTAGGAAACCCAAGGGGTCATAAATACGTGCGAGTTCACTTAGAATCGTACGCTTTATGCATTGGCGATCGATAGGGTTGACCTCAAACAAGAATTTGTCTCTCCTGGGACACCACTTCAGGCCCAAGATCTTCAGAGTGCTCGTCTTTTCGATGTCCATAGACACAAAGTCAGTGAGACAGTGTTCCGGAGGTATATCAGCAAGCACCTCTGGTTTATTGCTAGCCCACTTACGCAGCTCAAACTGACCTCTCTTTAAGAGTTGGATAACCTGAGTTTTGACTTGAATGGCTGTCTGGATATCAGAACTGCCACTCGCGATATCGTCAACGAATGTATCAGAAGTCATCACTTCGCGAGCGAGAGGTAAGTCAGTTTCATCTTCTACAAGTTGTTTGAGAGTGCGGCAAGCAAGAAACGGCGACGATGATACCCCATAAGTAATGGTATTTAATCGATACTCTTGAATTGGGTCCGTTGATTTGAATCGCCAAATAATTCTTTGGAAATCTCGATCGTCAATTGACATAGTAATATTTCTAAACATTTGCCGAATATCGGCTGTAAATACAACAAAATGTGTTCGGAAGCGAAGAAGTATCTCGGCAATGTTAGCCTGCAGTTTAGGACCTACGAGTAAAGTTTCATTTAACGACACACCACGAGCGTCTTTCGCAGAAGCGTCGAAGACCACTCTTAGCTTTGTCGTTGCACTGTCAGGTCGCAAAACGCAGTGATGAGGTATGTAATAACAACCCTGGTTGAATTCCTTTGAAGGAACTAGACTCATGTGACCACTGTGTAAATAGTCGGACATGAAGTCGCAGTATTGTTCGCATAAAGCCTCATTTGCCGCTAACTTGCGTTCTAATGATTTAAAACGTCGTAAAGCAGATTTTCGCGATCCAGGAAAAGTTAGATTCTTGTCCTTTTCTTTGAAAGGCAAGGTAACGATATACCTCCCGGAAGCATCGCGGAAATGTTCGGTAACGAATTTCTGTTCACAGAGTTCTTCGTCCGGTGTTAACTTTGAAGACTGAGGAATGTTGTCCATTTCCCAGAACTTCTTAACCTGCTCATTGAGAAGATTATCGTTTGAAACGAAGAACGACTTTGGCAGTTCGTGATTGTCACTGCAACTGACGTTTCCTAGTAGGATCCAGCCGAACACAGTGTTGATTGCAGATGGTTGCTGCAATCCTCCAGTAACACTGCCTGGTAACAGGAGTGAAGGGAAGACCTCAGCACCGAGAAGGACATAATTTGACCAGGTAAGTGACAGTCAGGATCCGCTAGGTTAAGATTTCGAATATGATGCCACGCAGATTTGTTCAGTTTAACGACAGGCATATTGCCGCAGATCTTAGGTAATGTTAACGCTTCAATACTAAACAAATCGTTGTCGTGGACACCTACGCTTAAGCAGATTGTACCACTAGCGGATGTTGAAGCATGACCTAGGCCGTGAATCCTATGCGTTGACTGCGTTCGTTGGAGACCTAAACGTTCAGTAGCACGTTCAGTTATGAAGTGGGCCTGACTTCCGGAATCAATTAGCGCACGAAAAGTCTGATAACGACCCGATGAATCACGAATTTCGATATTATCTGTGGACAGCAGAACCATGGAACGATCACCGATATTGGTAAGTACACTGACCTGCGAGGTAGTGGCCTTTTCGGTATTATCGGTTTTCGAAACATCTAGATCTTGATGTAGCAAGGTGTGATGTCGTTGACGACACACTTGACACGTAAACATTGATTTACAGTGTTTGAGGCCATGTGATGGCTTCAAACAGTTGAAGCACCAACGATTGGTCTTCACATAGTCAAGTCGTTCCTGAACAGATTTGTCAGTAAACGATTTGCACTGATTAATGGAATGTTCTTCCCCACAGAACGGGCACTTGTACTTTCGAGGTTCAATTGGTGGCACAAGAGCAGTTCGTGAAGGACGCGACGATGTTGACGACGATGGTGCAGTTGCGTTCGATGTGGTTAAATTCGATGATGAGGGCGCAACTACAAGAGGTTTGTCAACTTCTGAATTCGATAATAATGTCGAAGTATGTTTTTTACTTGCGACCGTGGCGTTAGAATTTCGTAAACCACTCGGCTTATGTGGTTTTTCGTTGGCACGGTTATCGCGACCACTTTCGGAGAAGTGTGTGTCGCGAACCGAAGCCTCGCATCTGTTGTACAGAAAATCGTTGAGATCCTTGTACTTTGGAAACTCATGAGAAGCAGTAACTCGTTCAAAAGCAGAACGCAATTTTGAATCCATTTTCGATAATAAATGTTAACAGATTACAAAATCCCACTGATCCGTCGCCGCGTCGGTAGCCCTTGCCGTTTGAGAATCGATAGATTTTCGTTAAAAGAATCAAGGACACGTCGTAAATCAATGGGTTTTTTTTTTTGTTTTTTTTTTTTGTTTTTTTTTTTGTGGGTGGGAAATCATCAAATAACTTCTCCCGCTCTGGGCAGAGCAGGCGGGCGTGTCAGACTCTTACTGACTAAAACCCACCCGTGTTCCTTCAGTTGCCTGTGCCAGGGGCCACGGTAACCCTCTTGGACTTTTCCGCAACCCTAGCAGGCATCGGTCCTAGCAAACCCCGTCATTGGTGCTGACATCTCTTTGAGGCGCGCGTGGAACACAACGCGCCGTCGACCCGGGCCTGGTCCTTATCGAACGGCGAGCTGCCCATTGCTCGCCGTTCGCAAGCCCGCGCCTACGGTGGCCGGGAATCGGCCTGCGATTCCCGACGCCCAGGGCGTCTCCTGCGGCGGCTAGGGGCGTGAGGGCGCAAAATTTGCCTCTCCCTCACGCGTTCCGCCTCCTCCTTCGCGAACATTACTGCTTCGCAGAAGGAGGTGACGGCTTCCCAAGCCCTCTCGCTCCGTACCATGGCCTGGACCAAGGCCGGACGCGAGAGATCGCCACCGCCAATCGCCTCCACGAGGACACGGCGGTGCTCCGCCCAAGCCGGGCAGACCTCCACCGTATGCTCCACCGTGTCCTCCGGGCGATCCACACAATGGTGACACCCGGGCGTTTCCTCCCGCCTTATCTGGAACAGGAACCTCCCGAAACAACCGTGTCCGGTGAGGACCTGCGTCAGGCGGAAGGTGAGGACGCCGTGGCGCCTCTCTAGCCACTCCTCAAAGAGGGGACTTATCGCCGCAATTGTGGCGTGCCCATAAATCAATGGGTGAGTTGGCTCTCAGGTTAACGTTCAAGATCTCCTTCCAGCAAGTAAAGGCAAGTTCCCGCTTGTCTTTATACCGCGCAACCAATGCAGATTATGCTTCGTGGTAGTATAAGCCCGTCACAGGAAAGGTTCGTATAAGTGCTAACGCATCACCAGTGAGACTAGAGACGAGGTAGTGTATGCGCTCCGTATGCGAAAGTGAACCATTCTCGTGAATCAGCGAGGTGAAGATATCATAGAATTCGGGCCACGATTTTATGTTGCCACTGAATTGCGGTAAGTTAATTTTAGGTAATTTTACTTTGAGTAGACTCGACGACTCATTATGAGATTTTTTTGGCTCATCATTATATTCGTTAGTAGACATGCGCAAAACATTACTTCAAAATGTAATGTGATATGGCATCACATTTCATACCGCGTAATATCACATTACACCATCACTCCGAACATCACCTGGGTCCACGCGCCATGCTACATTCCACTATTACTCTTGTATCACGTGTGATATTGTTAAAGCGTACAATGCGTATTGCGTACATTACAAGAGATGACTATAACAATTAGTCAATTACTACATTCATTAGCATTATCTAGAGTGGTACGTAGTACGTACCTAATACAAGTAGGTATATTGTAATGTGATGACAAACGGGAACCGAAATGCGGCAATTTATTTTAATATAATTTATAGACTTAGTATAGTTTTAAAAATTGATTTCATTAGTAATGCAAATATTTATTTTTTATTAAGTATTTTAATAATAATAATTGTACTTACTATTGATCGATTATATCGAATCATACGTTTTTGTTTTCTTTACATCTTTTTTTGTTTTTTTTTTTGTTTAATTACAGCTTATAAACATTAATTCGGACAGCTTTTTTGTCTTAAGACGTGTTCGTCTTTCATTCAAGGTCAGGCCAGCCTTTGAAAATACACGCTCGCATGGGACAGACGTAGCCGTGATGTTCAACCGCTTCAGCATATATTTATATAAACGCGGATACACGCCCTTGCGTTCGTTCCACCAGAGTAAAGGATCTTCAGTTCTTTTTATTAGAGGTTCTTCAATATATTTGTCAAACTCTACAATACCAGCTGCGGTTGGATTTTCCGGAATTAGGTGAGCAATTTCAGCGTCAAACTCTTCCCAAATGGAGCCAGATTCACTAGATGTTGGCTGAGTAGGCTGGGGAACTGGTTCTGCTATAATTGGTGCCGGGACTTGGTCTCTGCTAATCCGCAATTTTAATGCAGATGCAGCGCGGTCAAAGCATTGAATTTCACTAAATCCACTTTTTTTGAATCGCGGATCTAATATCGTTGCCTCCGCAAGAAGTGGATTGCTTTCGACGTCTCCAAATCGTTGTTGCATTTCAGTTTTCAACGACTTCAGTAGTTTTAAAAATTTTTCATTATTGTCATCAGTATGTTTGTTAAGAGACCGGTTAATTAGTTTACAAAACACTATATACTTTTTTTTTTTTTTTTTGAGGATGGTAAATCATCAAATGACTCCTCCCGCTCTGGGTGGATCGGAAGGGAGTGTCAGACTCTTACTGACTAAAACCCACCCGTGTTCCTTCCTTGGCCCTTTATGTTCCGGGTCAGCGGTACCCCTTTTGGATGATCCCGCTTTCCCGGCAGGCTTGGGCCCTAGTGGGCCCCCTCTATGATGCTGACATCTCTTTGAGGCGCGCGTGGAACACGTACGCGCCGTCCAGCACGGGCCTGGTCCTGATCGGATGGTGAGCTACCCATTACTTAACGCCCGCAGGCCCGCGCCTACGGTGGCCGGGAGTCGTCACGCGGCTCCCGACGCCCGGAGCGTCCACCGCGGCGGCTTGGACGGGAGACTCTCTCCCTCTCCCGTCCCGCCACCTCATTCGCTAGCATGACTGCTTCGCAGAAGGAGGCGACTGCCTTCCACTCCCCCTCGCCCCGGACCATGGCTTGAACCAAGGCCGGGTGTGAGAGATCGCCGCCGCTGCCGATCGCCTCTACGAGGACACGGCGGTGCTCCGCCCATGCAGGGCAGGCCCCCACCGTATGCTCCACCGTGTCCTCGGGGCGATCATCGCAGTGGTGACACCCGGGCGTTTCCTCCCGCCTGATGATGTGCAGGAACCTCCCGAAACTTCCGTGTCCGGTTAGGACCTGCGTCAGGCGGTAGGTAAGGACGCCGTGACGCCTCTCTAGCCACTCCTCAAAGAGGGGTCTTACCGCCGCTATCGTGGCGTGCCCTGCGCTGGGTTGCGACAGTCGCTCTTTCCATGCCGCCATGAGATCGCGCCGGAGGTCCGTCCGCTCCGCCTCGATTTGCCGCGGAAGCGGGGTTTCCCCCCGGCGTAGTGCCTCCGCGCGCCACTCATACAGGCGCGCGAGGACTATAGCCTCCAGATCCCACGGCGGCAGTCCGGCAAGGAGGCTTGCCGCCTCGCCCGAGATCGTGCGGTAGCCCCGGATCAGCATTACGGCTACCACCTTTTGGGGCGCGTTCAGATAGTGGGCGGCTCTCCGCCGCAGTGAACGCGCCCACACCGGGGCCCCATATGTAGCCATGGACCGCACGACCTCCGCGTAAAGCCTCCGGCAGGAGGCGTTTGGACCCCTCAGGTTGGGCAGGAGCCGCTTGAGGGCGGCCCCAGTCCGTTCCAGTTTGGGGGCCAAACGTCGGAAGTGCTCCACGAAGTTCCACCGGATATCGAGCACGAGTCCTAAGTATTTCATCGTGGACTCGACGCCGATGTGAACCCCTCCTGCTGTTAGTTGGGATCCCGATGGTGGCCTGTTCCGGGGCCCATGGAAAGACATGGCCTCGGACTTGTGCAAAGCCACCTCGAGACCCAACTGCCGGATCCTCTCCACGACTATCGCAACCCCGCGTGTCATCGCGTCGGCCGCCGCCTGATGCGACCTCCCCTGCGCCAGGACCAGCGTGTCGTCAGCGTAGCACACCACGCTGACGCCATCAGGGAGGTCGGCCCGCAGCACCCAGTCGTAACCGATGTCCCACAGGAGCGGCCCTAGAACCGATCCCTGTGGGACACCGCACAACATCTCTCGCCGGTTCCACTCCCCATCGCGTCCGGGGTAGATGACGGCTCTGTCCGTCAGATATGCCTCGACTATTCGACGGAGGTAGGTTGGCCCCCGGTGATACCGGAGTGCCTCCCCAATGCAACTCCAGGGCAGGGTGTTAAATGCGTTGGCGATGTCGAGTGACACCGCCACGACAACCCCGCCCCGAGACACCGCGTCCCCCGTCGTGAGGGCTCTAACGCGCATGATGGCGTCCACCGTCGAGCGCCCCTTGCGGAAGCCGAACTGACTATCCGCAAGATCCGGCCCCGTCCTCACCAGGTGGCCGACGAGGCGGCCTGCAATTACTCTCTCAAAGAGCTTGCCGACCTCGTCGAGCAGCACAATGGGCCGGTATGCGGACGGAAAGTCCGCAGGGCGCCCTGGCTTCCGAATGAGGACCAGCTTCCCCGTCTTCCAACGGAGTGGGAACTGGCCTCTCTCCATACATGCGCTTAAGAGCGCCTCCAGTCGAGGCCCAAGAGCCGTCGAGGCCAGGACCAAGGCTTTCCCTGGCAGGCCGTCGGGTCCTGGGGCGGTATTTTTGGCCTTCAGCCTACCTACCGCCACTCTCAGATCTACCCCGGTCACTTCAGGGGTGTCGTCGTCGTCCGCGTGGTCCGCTTCAGGCACCGCGAGCGGCGGAGCCATGGGCGCGGGAGTATGCTCCCCCCGTGAAGGGAACAGAGCGCTCACCACCTCCTCCACCAGCTGGGGGCGGAGACTCTGCGTCAGCGGGGGGGCCCAGGTGCGGAGTTTATTCCGCACCATTTTGTAAGGGCGCCCCCATGGACCTCCGTTCAGAGTCTCCACCAACTCCTCGCGGGCCGTATATTTGGCCCGCTGGACAGCCTCTTGGAGGGCGGTCTTCGCCGCTCTGTATCCCTCGTACAGCTCCGCCTCCGTCGCTTCCGCATCCGGAGGGCGGATGCGGAGCCTACGGTGCCTGGAGTACAGGTGTCGCACTGCGACGCACGCCTTGCGTAGCGTCTCCAGCTCCTGCGACCACCAGTACACCTGCCGTCGGGCGCTTCCTGGACGGACTCGGGACATTGCCACGTCGCAAATCTCGGACATGGCCTCCCGGAACCACTCCGCCTCATCGTCAATATCGGCAGGCCTGTCCGGTGATGACACCAAGGCCTGCACGATCGAGGCTTCCAGGAGGAGCTCCCGGTCCATCTGCTTCAGCGCCCACCGCGGACCACTCGGGGCCTGTTGGACCGGCGCGCTAGAGGTCTGGGCGGAGACGTCGAACCGGATATACCGGTGGTCGGAGTAGGTCTCCACCTCCTCCATGACGTGCCAGTCAATGACACGCTGTGACAGAGCGGGGCTGGCAAACGAGATGTCCACCACAGACTCACCCCGCATCCGCACACACGTGGGAACAGAGCCCCGATTTAGGACGACCAGGCCTGTCTCCAGAGCCCAGTCCTCCACCATCCTGCCCCGCACATCAGTGTTACGGGAACCCCAAGCCGGATTTTTGGCGTTGAAGTCCCCGAGCACTAGCACGGGGAAGCGATGGTACCCGGCGACGACGACACTTAACTCTGTTAAATAGTTCTGGAACTCGGCGAGAGTTCGGCTCGGAGAGAAGTACACTCCCACTACTACTATCTCCCCGAACCGTGCTGCTACGCACCCCTGTCCCTTCGTGACACCTTTGAGGGATGGGGTGCCGGCGGCGGCCGACGAAATTATGGTCACTGAGCCGTTCAGGTCCTCAACCCAGTCATCCCTGGGCAGGACAAAATACGGCTCAGCGACCACGGCAATGTTAATCGACCACTGCGCCATGCTCTGGAGCAACAGGTCCTGAGCGCAAGCGCAGTGGTTGATGTTCGCCTGGAGGAGTCTCAATGGAGCCGTTACTCCTCCATTTCAGTCTCCTCCCGGGTGGCGGCAGTGGCGGCGGCGGCAACAGTGGCAGTGGCACTGGCCGCGGTGACGGTGGTTGTGGCAACGGTAGCGGAGGGCCTGCCTCTCCTCCTGGTTCCGGCGGGTGGAGCGCAGGACTTACTGCCCGCCCGGTGATCGGCCGGCTTGCCAGCACCACCCGCACATGCTGCGCAGTGCGGCGCGGCTTCGCACGAGCCGGCCTTATGTCCGGGCTGACCGCAGCGGAAGCACAAGAGTGCTGCGGTCCACCTCCGAGGTGCACTGGACGCCAACGTGGTGCCCCACATGGCATCGGAAGCACCTCAGAGGTCTGGGTTCCAGCAGTTTAACCTGCGCCGAAACCCAGCCCACCAGAAGCCTTCGGCCCTCCACAATCTTTTTGGCCGCCGTCACGGGGCAGCTTACCGTTACGGTTCGCATACCCGCGGGGTCCGGACGTATGGTGCCCGCCTTCACCTGGTCGGCCAGACACCCGCCCGTCCTGACGACGGCGGCCACCACCTCTCCCTCCGTTACGGAGTCATCCAGGCCCAAGACTCGCATGTCTGCGCACTTGACAGGCCTGGAGACTCGAGCCTCGTCCGCATTGAGGGACGCCCTTAGCTTCTCAGCTAGGGCGTCAGCGGTGGGGCCACTTGTCGCACCGGGGATCTCCAGCATGCGGGCGCCAGTTGCGGTCACCCTGTGCCGGAGGCCCTCGGTGATCCCCAGCTCCTGGAGGTCCACCGTCTCCCTCGCCTTGGTGAGCACGTCACGGTACGTCACGCCCCTCTTTACCGCGTCCGGCTGTAGCGTAATCACTACAGCCGCGGTCTTTGGGGCGCGGAGCCTTGCCGCGACGGCTCGCTCCTTGCGGCGCCGCCTTTGCCCCTTTTTTCTGGCCGCCTTGGCCGCCTTCTTTTTCTCCCCGACCACCTGCCACCCGGCGTCAGTCGTGGGAGATTCATGTGGCCGGGAAGTAGGCTCTGGGGCCTGCGCCTCCCGTGCCGTCCTGCCCTTCCTGTTCCTAGCCCCAGCTGGTGTTTTGCTGGTGGTCTGCATTGCCGGCGCCGGGGCTCCACCGGCCGACGCCGGTTTTGCCTGGGCTCCGCCTGCCGACGCCGGTTTGGCCGGCGGCTGGGCCCGGCCGGACGGCCCGGGCTTAGGGGCGGCGGCTCCCGCAGCAGCCGCATACGAAGCCACCCTCGTCCCCGGTGCCGTCCTGCCCGCTAGTGGTGGACGCAGGACTATGCCCTCCAGGACGGAGAACCGCGCCTGGAAGGCCGCCAGCTCCTGCCGAACCAGATTGAGGACCTGGTTCTCCTCCGGAATCGGCTGGCTTGGCCGAACGGGCTGGTTTGGCTCCTGTTCCGCCTGCACCTGCCCGCTGCCGGTGGCCTTCAGGCCAGCCAGGTCCTCCCTCAGCCTCCCATTCTCCTCCCGGAGAAGTTTCATGGCGGCCGTCAGGCGAGCGACCTCCGCCCGCAGTTCGGCCACTTCGCCGCCCGAAGGCCCGTTGATTTTGGCCGCCTCCACCGCCGCCTTGATGGAGGCCGTTGCCGCGACCACGGCCCTGCTTTTAGAGGACTTAATTTTTTTTAGGGTCACCTTCCGAACCTCAGCCTCTACTGCCTCCTTGAGGCTGGTTGTACAGGCCTCGTTGTTGTCGGGGCCATTCGACAGGCTCGCCTCGTCGCTTGAGGGCCCCGAAGCGACTGCACGACCAGTCACCCCCTCCTTGGCGGGCTCCTCCGCTAGCTCCGCTGCCTCCTGGGCTGTGAGCCCCCTCCCCCTGCCTCGCTCTTGGACCCCCCCTCCCCGCCTATCGGTGGGGATTTTTCGAGCCGATTCTCCCTCGCCGTCAGAGGACGACCCCTGGCCGTCCACTGATCTTGGCCGCTTACTGAAGAACCTGATATTCTTCTTCGTTTCAGCGGCCAACTCCTCCGCGTGGCGGTTGCTCAATGAGCCTCCCGTTCTCGCGCTACTTGGCGCGGTGTCGGACTCCGACCCCGCACCACTCCTCCCCTCCTCGGTTTGGTTTTTGTTTTTAAACTGTTTTTCCATGTTTGATCCTACGAGTAAGAACTTTATATATTGACTCAAATAAACTTGGTTCGCACTAGCGACTGAATCAAGCTACCCATCAGCCAAGCTTACAACCTCCCTCACGGTGCGCCGCCGCTTAGAGGTTTGGGGAATTTTTTATAGAGGTTGATCTTCCTCGCGGTCCGGGCGGTTAAGCCAAGACCCTCGACCCCCGTCAAAAGTCAGAGACATGACCTGGACAGTCTTCGGGGCTACGAGATTAAAGCGGTGGCAGGAAGAGACTTCTTCGTGCCAGCCCGGCGGCAGGGTTAGTGCACACCGAGCCCGCTCCCTCCACGGCGGTCAAACCGCTCCTCCCCCCGTCCACGACCACTCACCTTCCTCTGTAAACAGAGGGGGAGTGGCCGTATCCGTATATAGCCCAGTTCCCTTCACCAACCATCAAGGATGATAGG
This sequence comes from Brachylomia viminalis, assembly GCA_937001585.2. Classification (NCBI taxonomy): domain Eukaryota; kingdom Metazoa; phylum Arthropoda; class Insecta; order Lepidoptera; family Noctuidae; genus Brachylomia; species Brachylomia viminalis. Next base: position 3,942,174 of record OW443294.2, read on the forward strand.
TGATTGGAACCGTGACCCTTCCCCGTGTGTTGAAGATTCGCCGCCGGCCCCAAGTACCCCCCAAAAGCCTGGTGGGCACTTGAGCCCGGCGTTGCCCAGGGTGCGCCACGTGGAGGCTCTTCAACATGCACCCCTACGTTGAACACTTGGGACCTATTTAATAAATACAACATGTCCCAAAATTCAACGATAAGCCGGCACCAGAGGATGGACCTACTAATGACTACTCGAGAAAAAAAAAGAAAAAAAAATACCTCTACTTTTTTTTAAATTACTTAAAAAAAAGGAAATTCTTCGAAAATGTATACCCCTTATGACACTTTTAACTACCATGACCACAATTTTTCAAATATTTCAGTTTTTTTGTTTGTATCGGCAACCTAAGTAGTACTACTATTCACCATAATCTTTGAAAATTACAGAATTTTCGTAGTTTTATACAAAAAAACAACCAAAAAAAATTATTTCCCTAAAATTTTGAAAGATTTTTACGTTCTGTACACTTTAACTCATCGTAGTGTAAAAAAAAAAATATGGACACTACTATGGCAAGTTTTTTTAAAAATTAGCGCAACTAACCTAGATTTTAAAATGGTATAATACTTTAGGAAAACTAGCCACAAAAAAAAAATTATGACACTTTTTCTAATCAAGAACCAAATTTCATAAGTTGTTGTTAATAGTAATCACTTCTACTATGTGCCCAAAATAGATTTTTGTTGTTGGAAAATGTTGAATGAATGAAACAAATGGTGTCAATAAATGTAAATTTATTGCATTATTAATAATATTATAATAAATGTTCGAACTGTTTACCACCGGCATTAATACAGGCACGACATTGCCTTAAAAAAGATCGTTTTATTCGTCGTGCATATCTTCTACTATTGATATGATCCGCAGCCTGAGTGATTTTTTGGCGAAGGTCGTTCAGTGTTGCAATGGGTTTCGAGTAGACTCTGTCTTTGAGACAACCCCAATAGAAGAAGTCCAGGGGGTTTAGATCGGGTGAACGGGGTGGCCATAAAATAGGACCAAGTCGCCCTATCCAACGCCCTGGATACTCTTGGTTTAAGTATTCTCGCACAGGACGGGCAAAATTTTAGGGAAATAATTTTTTTGGTTGTTTTTTTGTATAAAACTACGAAAATTCTGTAATTTTCAAAGATTATGGTGAATAGTAGTAGGTACTACTTAGGTTGCCGATACAAACAAAAAAACTGAAATATTTGAAAAATTGTGGTCATGGTAGTTAACAGTGTCATAAGGGGTATACATTTTCGAAGAATTTCCTTTTTTTTAAGTAATTTAAAAAAAAGTTGAGGTATTTTTTTTTCTTTTTTTTTCTCGAGTAGTCATTAGTAGGTCCATCCTCTGGTGCCGGCTTATCGTTGAATTTTGGGACATGTTGTATATACAAATTTATTATGAATAAATACACCAACAATACGTTACTTTAAAAAACAAAAAAAGCTATATTCCCACATTTTCCCCTGTAAAATAAATACAACTAATTCCCCGCAATTTGGTGACTCCCCCATAGATACATAAGACGAATAGGTACTACTAAAACAACTACCCAAAATATGTTTTTAAATGATCCACAAAATGTTAAACGTAGAAATAAATGGTTTGAAGCAGCGCGAAGACCTAATACCAAAACAACATAATTTTTTATTGTTGTGAAGATCATTTTGATTATAAGTATTCCATAGGTTCGTAGAACAAAAACATCAAAAATTATGTTTGTCTAAATTTTCACTATCGGTACCTAATTCTTAATTTTCTCCTAAACGCGTGGACCGATTTACACGACTCAAACGGATAAAATGGTTTTAGACCTAGATCTTTTCATTTGACACCAACATCGTTAAGATATCTCAATAAACAAAAAAAAAACACATTTTCAAGTTGCTCTCGTAATTATCCAACATAATGAAACGCGTAAGTACATAGCAATTCTTTACAAAAACTATCTTTCTTTTCTATCTATTTTATATTTTGAATATCGTTTGGAATGTAAAATTGTCAACTTTATGTTGTCCAGCTTTGCTTTCATTTTATTATATTTTATCAAGTCTAAAATTATGGAAACACTAACTTACCGATTCTTCATTGCTTGTACTACTCGAACTGGAACTGCCAATGTTGATATCTCCTCTAAAATATTCAATAATTCGTCGTCTTCCAACATAATGTTTCTCAACACTAAGCATCCGAAGCGTACGTGTTATCACGGGGACGGCGCTGCGGCTACTGATGTTTACCAACAAATATGGCGTCCGTGTCGCTTGCGCCGCACGGAAAATCACGGTGATGGCGGCCAGTGTCCGTCAGGCTGTAACTGCATTAGTGACGCCCCAAAATAATATCGACACCAAGAATATTTTTCTTTTGATTTCGTAATTTTCTACAGATTCTCTTCAATTGTTGTCCATTATTCGATGACATTTAAAAAAAAAGCCATTAAAGTGTTAATTTATAGTCTAGACATGGATTAACAAGATAATTAATAATTTAAAACCATTGCTTTTTTATATTTAGATTTTACTAGCGCATCACTAGCCCACGTAAAATTACGGGTTCGGCGCAGTGTGTCAGGGTTGTAAAAGCACCTCATTTGATTACTGCATTTAGATTTCATTGTTATGTATCAAAATGATGAGTCTGAGTTTTAAAAGTTTTATTGTTGTAAAGTACACACCCTGAAGTATTATAAATGTTGAATGTTGACCTTCTTTGTGCAGTCACTGTTTGATTCTTAATTCTCTATTCTATGCTACTGTCGTAGGTTTTTGAATTGAGATTGTCTTTTTTTTTTGTATTCGCCAATGTGATCGCCTGACGGCTGCGCTCATGTATTTTCTATGTGATTTTATTTTAATATATCTGGTGTACAAATTCTTCTAGTACTTTGATTGCATCCACGAAAAATCTCTACGAGAAGTTAACAAGGGTTATGGGCCCAGAATGCGCAAAACAGAAGAATTGTACTGAGATACAGTGAGCGGACGAGAGATGGCAACCATGTCTACAGAAGGCGGAAGCGTGAGTGGTCTTTCTATTGAGCGATTGAGGGGGCGACAGAATTACCTCCTCTGGAAGTTTAATGTGAGAAACCTACTTATCCATGACGACCTTTGGTGTTCTATCGACGGGTATCCGGAGGGCGATAAGTCGACTCCAGAGCTGAAACGGCGTAAGGATGAAAAGGCGTTGGCTAAGATCTGCCTGTCACTGGACGCTTCATGCGTGTCTCACGTGATGACTGCGAAGACGAGTAAGGATGCCTGGCTGAACCTGGAGAAGGCGTACGACGATAAGGGCATAGGCAGGAGATTAAAACTGTTGCAGATGCTGTGCTCGGTAAAGTTGGACGACTTTGGTGGCGATATGGACAAATATGTTGGCGAATGTTTGTCGTTTTCGCAACAGTTGGCGGCTGTAAATAAACCGATTGACGATGAGTTTTTGGCGGCGATTATTCTTCAGGGATTACCTCCTAAATTTGATCCAATGATCATGGCCTTGGAGAGTAGTGTGACCGACCTGACCAGTGACTTCGTGAAGGCTAAATTGCTTCAGGATACGAAGTGGTCTGACAATTGCAAAGGTGGAGATTGCCTGATTGCTGATAAGTCGGAGAATAAGACTGGTAAGAGACGCAAAGACAAGAAGCCGAAGTGTTGGAACTGTGGAAAGTCTGGTCACGTAAAGAAGGAGTGTATCCAGAAAAGGGGCGGCAATGGTCGCGACTCGGTTCTTGGCTGACACGTGGTACGTAGACTCGGGTGCGTCGAGTCACATGACGGGACAGCGAGACTGGATACATGATTTTTCTACAAGCAGTGTAGAGGTAAACGTGGCGAGCGGACAGACTTTGAAATGCGTCGGTATCGGTAATGTGTGTTTAAAACTCGGAGATTATGATTTGACTCTTAAAGAAGTGATGTACGTTCCGGGATTGAGTGTAAATTTACTTTCTGTAAATAGTTTAGCGGTTACAGGGCTTAGAGTGGAATTTGTTCAGTCTACTTGTAAGATTTTTAGAAATAAATCTGGTATAGCTAGTGTTAGGTCTGTTGGCGGGGTATATAAACTGCATACTAACGCGGTAGCTTTAAGTAGTGTAAATAAAGAGGTTTCAAAGGAGTCTTGGCACCATAGATTGGGTTATTTAAGTTATGACAGCTTGAAGTCACTGTCACACGTTATTGATTTTCAGAATACAGAAATTGCAAATAATTGCGATGTTTGCATTCTTGGAAAACAAATAAGGTTTCCGTTCAAGAAATTTAGGCGTGATGTAGCGGCTAAGCAGTTGGATCTGGTTCACACGGACTTGTGTTCGATTCCTGTTGCGTCCCACTCAGGTAAGCGGTACATTTTAACATTTCTAGATGATCACTCGCGGAAAGTATTCTTGTACTTCTTGAAGAATAAGAGCGAAGTAGCTAGCGTCACCAAAGACTTTGTTAGGCTCGTGGAAAATCAATGTGAATCCAAGGTAAAGACTCTACGCAGTGATAACGGTACGGAATACGTAAACAAAGAGCTCACCACCAGATCACTGTTCCGTATTCACCCCAAATGAATGGTGCGGCGGAGAGGTTGAACAGAACTCTTTTGGAACGGGTACTGTTATACGGGACCATGTAAATCTTGTTTTAAAAAAAACACTTTGTTTTACACGAAAGAAGTAATTTAATTTGGGATTTGACCTTGTTACAATTTGGGTTAACACTAAGTCAGAACTGGCAGACACAACTATAAACGGAGATGGTAGAGGTTCAGAGGTCGGAACGAGACTGGCGCGTCGCGGGAAGTGGGAGGACGACTGCTCTAAAGTGATGACAAGGCAATTTACAGGAAATCTAAGTAATCGATTATTGTTGATTATTAAGGGTTTTCCTTAACATTAGGAAACCGTAACAGCCCCCCGATTTGGAGTAAACTACACCCTTAAAAGTGAAGTTTATGTCTAAATTAATGAAATGCAAGTCAGCCGATTCGAAGAGAGGGACCTGTGTTGACGTTTGAGAGTTCAATGTCATCTAACTCAGGGTCATTATTTTCAGGAGTTTTATTTTCCTTAAATTTCATTATTTTCTTGTGTATGCCAGTTTTATACACCTTAAAGATAATAAAGCACAAAATAGAAATTATAATTACAATTGTAACACCCGAATAGTATTTTTGATACAAAACAATATGTGGCTTTTCAATTATATTGTTAAGGCCTTTCAAGATTTCAGGGTTATCATAAGCTAAAGAATCTAGGTTAACATTCTTAAGATTAACTACAGGTAAGTTCGATACAATATTATTGTATGCTATAATATTACAACACGAATCATTTAAAATATTAAAATTAGAAACAATAGTTTTCAGCTGAATCTTATGATTTTCATGCGAGGTGAAACGGGTGTCTTTGCAGTAGGCAATACATTTAGAAGGTAAGTATAATACACCATTTCCACTAAATTCTATTTCAGTAGATTGAGAGTTATTACATTCAATACTTATTTTAGTTCTTTCTGACATTACATATAACCATCTACTACAGCGTAGTGGTTGCCAGATGCTAACGTGACCTTGAATAAATTTGGTTTCACAAATCGAAGGGATTGAGGTAAGTACTTTTGTAATAATTTCCGTTTCACAGGATGGTGTCGCGGAAGAGGAATATAATATTGATGTTTCACAAAGGTAATGATCATTATTAATTGTCTTGCAATAATCCAGATTATCTAACTTACAGTACATTGACCTATCTCTGCTGATACCAATATATTTGGAGGATGGAATAATGGTCGAGTATGAATTTGGATTATTCTTATCATGAGGAACCGGCGAAGGTAAGTTATGATATACACTTAAGTGTATAGGGTTAATGAGAGGGATTTTTACTGTAAACACAACTTTTTCTTTATTGAAGTAACTAGATATTTCTGATATATTTAAAATTGTATACATGTTATCGAGGCTTAAAGGAACTGGAAGTTGTTTAGATTCTGGTAAGAATCTATAATTATCGACCAATTCTGTGTAAAGTTCTTTAGGTGTTAGTATAGTAGGGTACAGGACATTAGATTTGCTAAACATAATAGAGTTAATTATATCTTCAACTTTGAAGGACAAGGCTAGGAGACTATTTTCTATCATGGAAGTTAATTCCAGCATGCGAGACCTAATACCTAATTCTTGTGAAACGTAAGTCAGATTTAGAATATCTTGAGACAATTCATCCATTGCATTTTTCAGATGATTTTCATTTAGTTTTATTGTACACAGAGTTTCATTGAAAGATCTAAGCGAAGAGGTAGTGACTAATATATTTTCCTTCATCAGAAGGGCTAGTTTCTTTTGGTCTGTTTCTACTTCTTTAATGGCATTGTCGTATCGGATGGCATCGTCTTCATCCATTGTGCCAAATATTTTTTTTGGATATAGTGCCTACGAATCCTAGAAGTGCAGATCTCCTTGACTGGCGAGATGTAAGGTGAAAAATGGCCTCGTTGCTATGGGCTATATCATTATAACGGGTATTCAATGGTTTAAAGCAGGGGTCGCACAGTGGAACGAATGTATGGGAGAGGTTGGACGTAGACATCTCCGAAAAAAAAGAGTTAAATTATGCCAAACGAATGATGCCATCTTATTCGATTACCTAATGCCTTCATAACTTGTGCTGATAAATTTCTTCATAACTCCCATATTTCGGAAGTAATTTGAGAAAATGTGATATTTTACTATGAAAATGAGTGTATCGAGCTCTCTCCCTCCTGATTCCGGCGTTGTTTCAAGTAGCGGTCTCTAATATCATAATGCTAATACTAAGAGCTATATTTAATACTAAGACACATGGTGCGCCAATTGTGCACTTTCTGGGATAAAAGGAAATGAAAATTTAAAAAAAATTAAAATGGTTTTTCCTCATTTGTATTTATTTTAAACAGACAGACGTATGTAAAGGTCATATACAACGTGTAACAGAATAAACGCAATTCCTGAAAGTAGTTGTTCAGAATCGGCTTCTGAATCGATTTCCGTCATCAAAAATAGGTGTTAAATTTTGACGGAAAAATCTTTTAAATTACTTAAATTAGAAACACAGTATCATGACAAATTAATACATTCCTTAATTCAAGGAAATTGCACCTTAACTCAGAGCAATAAAGGCTACTTAAACGCACGACATTATTTGTCGTTGTTCGCTTACAGGTCGTAATACACACACGTAAATAATATCAATGCATTTTACAATAAAAGTAGTGTGCGTCAAATTAAATAGGTAATTTAAAGGAATTTCAACTTTATCTCCAATGTGTAAGGCTTGTTTGAATGCACGACCAAACTTAGTGCGGTCATCAGAGTAGCCCTACACACACACAAACAGATTTTAGGCATTATTCTCAGAACAATAACTAAAGCATTAGTTATTGTTCTGAGGCATTATTACAAAATAAAATTATTGAATTTGAAACTTATTGTAAAGAAATAAAGCAATTGTCGGCAACCTCTTTGACATTTCTGCGAAATGCCGACATAGGTACGCGCCGCCGCTACCGCCGAATAACATGAGTACCTAACATTAAAAGCTAGTCATCCGCCGGTAGCGACCTAGTGTAGTTGTTCTTCAGTTTACTTCCGTGACATTTTTGATTCCGTGCGCGATGGCTTTCCGGTACACCAACATACAATACACGGAGATGGTGAGAACCCTGGCTCGCTGTCTTGATAATGTCGCGTTAGCTTGTCGGGAGTTCAATGACCGTTTTGGCTGCAGTGTGAGCGCCAGGACGATGCTGGCTGCAACTCAGCGACTGAGGGACTCTGGGACGTTCCTTCCTAATACGGCTTTGGACAGAGGGACGAATGTGCGGACTACTCGTCTGCAAGAGCGTATTCTCGACCATTTCGATGAACATCCAGAGGACAGCTCGAGAGAAACAGCACCCCAGTTCGACTGCAGCCACATGTACGTGTGGCGAACGTTGCGTGCTGATGGTGAACACCCATATCATCTTCGACGGTGTCAAGACCTAACGCCGGCCGACAACTTGCCACGACTGGAATTCAGTAGGTGGTTGTTGGAGAACTGGCAACAGAACAATCTTTGGACAGACGAGAGTACCTTCACGCGTGTTGGCATGTACAACCAGCATAACCAGCATTTGTGGCGGCATGAGAATCCACATGCTTGCCGTGTGGATTCGTTCCAGCATAGGTTCTCCGTCAACGTGTGGGCTGGTATACTCGGAACATTCATACTCGGCCCCATTTTCCTTCCACGGTTGACCGGAGATACCTACCTGCGGTTCTTGCAGGAGACATTGCCGGACTTAGGGCTCCCACACAAAACTGCGATGCGATGCGAATTCGCATCGCAGGAACCTGCGATGCGAATTTCTGCGATACGATTTAGTGCGGCAAACCGTTTGGTAGGGCGACCATTCCTTCAAGTGTAGTCAGCCGTACTAGACGTGTTTTTAGGAAGCGTAAGATGGATCGCAAAAAGATTATTGCACTGCTGTTATTGTTAAATAGATATAAAAGAAAAAGAAGATTCTGGGTTCATCCATTTATTACGATTATGAACTCTGATGGGAACTATTTTACTCAAAAGTACTATGCGTTGAGAACTGAAGAAGATAAATTTTTTGATTATTTTAGAATGAGCATATCTTCATTTGAAGAGCTTTTGAGTTTATTATCACCATGCCTTCAAAAACGATCGTACAAGGGAAGAATTCCTGTTATGCCTTTGGAAATGCTGGGACTGACTATCAGGTAAAGTAAAACAAAATTTATTTATTGACATTTTAATTGTTTTTTTTTTTGCGAAAAATCAAATTTGTGATTATCAGCAGTTAATAGTAAATTAATATAATAATATTATGTAAAATCAAACTCTTCTTCCGTCGACAAAGCGCTATAGGTAGAATAATTATCACTAGGTGAATTAATTTGATCTTCCCCTGCGTTTGATGATTGTTCGTGTGATAAATGTAGAATTGGTGTTTGGTCTGCATTTGATGACTGTTCGTGTGATAAATGTGGGCGTGTCAGTGGTGTTTGGTTTGCAAAATGTTGAGTTTGATAGCCTGTGTAGCTCTGGTAGTTGCTAGGCTGATAGGAGGAACTATAAGGTGGGTAGCCTTGATATGCCGGTTGAAGTAAGTCTGTTAAAGTTTGGAGAACACGACTTTGAAAAATAAGTGTTTTGTTCTCATCCAATTTTTCCAGAGACGGTAGAATTCCCTTAAAAAAAGACAAGTGCCTGTTTTCCGGTTCCTTTATAATGTTAATAATTTCATCTTCAAACTCGTTTGCCTTTCTTTTTCGCGGCTTCTGCTGGTATCGTCTTGGAGATTTTTCAGATCTTGCTTGATTCTCTTGTCCAGGTGGTGCTTGCATTTCCGTTTCATTAATGCTATCTGTTGTCTCATTTTGTAAATTTTTTTTAAGAAATAATAACTGCTTGTACAGATGGTATTCTTTGGTAGATTTTGCTCCTGTTCCAGATCGCTTTTCGTCTTTAAGTTTCTTTACGTACTTTTTAAAGGTATCGTTGATCCCTCTCCATTTTTTTAATACTTCATTACCTGTAAATTATACAAAATTAATCATTAATGTAGGGGTATCCCTATGAAATTAAATACAAAGAAACCATTCATATGTTTAAAAATATTTTATGTGTGTATTTAATGTCATATTAGGGTAAATTTTTAATTGTCTCCACTATTTTTTGTTAAATTTTCTATTTTAATTTCAGATTTTTAGCAACCGGAGAAGAATTCAACGATATGCATTTAAACTATTATAGAGGTGCAAGTACAATAGCGAAAACAATACGATTGGTGTGTAACGCAATATGGGATCGCTGTTTACGTCAAAACATGCCTGAAATAACACAACAGCTGTTTGAAGAAATTAGTGCAGATTTTGACAAGAAAGCCAATTTCCCTAACTGTTTAGGAGCCATTGACGGCAAACATATTCGTATCCGTAGTCCCGCAAATAGTGGATCACTGTTTTACAATTACAAAGGTTATAATTCAATTGTTTTGTTGGCTATTACTGACTCTAAATACAGATTCATCTACGTGGATATAGGAGCATATGGAAAGGAAAGCGACTCCACAATTTTCCACAACTCGAAACTTTATGACTCACTGATGAAAGGTAGCTTGCCCATACCAATATCGAAGCCGTTGCCAGGCTTTCAAGAACCGGTCCCGTTTGTTTTCATAGGAGACGAAGCTTTTTCTATTTCAAATAACGTTATGCGCCCTTATTCTGGCAAGCATTTAACCGTTAAACAAAGAATATTTAACTACCGTTTGAGTAGGGCGAGGCGATATGTCGAGTGTGCTTTCGGCATACTAGCCAACAAATGGCGAGTATTTCATCGACCCCTTAACGTCTCAATTGATTTTGCAGTCGATATTGTCAAAGCTTGTTGTATATTACACAACTTTGTACTGAACCGCGATGGATTACAATCCCCCGTAGAAATGATCATAGATGATTCTGAACTACAAAGCCTACAGACGTTGAATGCAAGAATAATGAGTGCAAATATAATAAGAGACAAGTTTTCGAATTATTTTTCTAGTGTCTTTGGAGCCTTGAAGTGGCAATTAAAAAAAATTTGAAATTATAGAAGTACTTGCTTAGTTCTAAATACAGTACGTCCGAAATAACTTGGCAAGCCTGAACATAGGCTCTGCGAACTTTAGCGCATGTACACTCGTAAAAAAACTGTTATTGACATTTATTTTTTTAAACCAAAATACGAATAAAAATGTACTAATACAGGGACCAAGTACCAATAAAATAAATATTTAAACACTTTGAGACAGAAAGCTACAAAAACAACTTCTGAGTTAAAGAAAAAACCTAACACTACACAAAAAACTTAACAATTTAATAATAACAACCACTTTTGTCACCGTCTGTGCTCAAGACAGAGATAGCAACACGAAAATGACACCAATGCTAACATGTGAGTGAGATATATTACCGGGACCCGAACATTGCCGAATAAGCACGAAGCTTTACGAAGTTACTAAAGAGAGATGTCCAATACGCGTGTCTGAGGGTGTTGTTTAATCGATTTTTCTTCAAATCGATTTAAATTAAGTAATAAAAATATATTTATATTCAATTTTTTATGGAGGTTTAAAATATTCTCAAACAGTCGTTATTTGTATAGAAGCTTATAAATAATTGATATTTAACTAAATCATGTTTTTCAACCAAGAAAATAAAATTTTATTACTTTTTTTTTTTATTAAAGTCGAAATCTCGTTTACTAACGATAACATTAACTATGTTTGTAAATCGATTTCGTTCAATATCTCGTATAAACAAAAATTAATAAATTCCAAATCGATTAAAATCGATTGCGATATTTGATTGAATAAAGGGTATGCCACCATTTGGTTCCAAAAAAACGTTCGTGCGCAGCCTTCTGCGCGTGGTTTGGGCTTACCAAGTTATTTCGGACGTACTGTAGATATACAGTAGGTACTTCAAGATAAATAATGGGCATAGGAAAACATCAGAAATAAGTAATAACAATTTTAAAACGTTATTAAAAAAAAAACATAATTCAACTTTATAAGCAAACAAAATAATTGTCAGTCATTTATAAGAAAATCAAAATAGGTCAGAAACACGACATTAGTCGATGCTCATTATTTACCTTGTCGTACACTTTATTCCACTGAATTACATTTATTCATAGAAGTACGAATAGCGCGCCAGATTCTGGAAGTCCTCTTACACGCGCGCACGCTATTTAATTCATACTTATATGCATTGATTGTATTGTTGTAGAAATAAAAGTACTTACCAAGTTTTGTTTTTTCACTGTTTTCTTTGTCTTGGAAATTTGGAAACAAACTTTCACAGACGCTCTTCCACGCATCTTGCTTAATAAATTTATTTTTATAATGTTCATCACTTGTGTCCCAAAGGACGGGACGCTCCTCAATTAAAGATATTAAAAAATCTATATCATATTCCGCCATTTTTTTATAAACAAAGAAGGCGGCGCAGGCACCGCGCGTCTTTCTCTAAAGCTGTCTCAGAGCGGACTAAAATGGCGTCACTAAGGATGACGTAATATCACAGGAATGTGCGATGCGAAGCAGATCGGAAATTCTTGCGGTGCGTTCGTGCGAATTCGCAGATATTTGCGATGCGATGCGAATTCGCGGTTTTGTGTGGGAGCCCTTACTGGATGGCGTCCCTGTCGGTCTTTCACGTGACATGTATTACCAGCAAGACGGTGCTCCCGCGCATTTCACGTGGACCGTTCGACGGCATCTGGATGCGGAGTATGGCAGTCGCTGGATAGGCCGCGGAGGACCTGTGCCGTGGCCTCCCAGATCGCCAGACTTAACACCGCTAGACTTTTTTTTGTGGGGTCGCATAAAATCGCTCGTGTACGTCAGTCAATCTACAAGTGTCGAGGAGCTAAAAACAAAAATTCAACAAGCATTTGTGACGGTGAAAAGTGATACTGAAGTGCTTACAAAATTGAAATACAATTTAAGAAAGCGTGCTAATAAGTGCATAGATCAAGGCGGCGGTCATTTTGAAACTTTAATGAAAGTGGATCGCAGAAATAGTGCAAATTAGGTAATAACCTAAGTGTTAAGTGTAAATAGTCCAGTTCTGTAAGTACCTACCTACTTCTTCCTATCAATACGATTGTATTCTAATCACTGTAAACATTGTTATTATAATCTTTTAAACACGCCGTCTTTGCATATTTTTGTAGTACAAACAATAAACTGGACCTACCTAAACAAACGAACTTATCAGAGGGATCGCGGGATTCGCGGGGGTGCAATCTCGAAAGATAGGTAGGTAGATAAAAACGGCAAGCAGCGGCGCGCGGCGCGGTGCGTAGAGACTAAATTCAAAGCCTGTGAAAGTTTGATAAAAAAAAAAAATTTTACGCGATGATATCGCGTATCAATATCACATCTAGCTAATGTTCGGTAATTTAACTATGGTTCATACGGCCATAGGTAGGTATCTAATGCCTACATTAGAACTAGGCACGCAGCGTAGGCGCGCGCGCCGCTACAATTGAATAAACATACCTAATTTTTAGGTCCATGATACACACGTGCACATGAATAATATCAAAGCTTTTTACATTTGGATTCGAGCGCGTTTAATAAAACAGTTGATGTAAGAGAATTTAATCCTTCCGTCCAAATAATAAGGCTTATTGAAATGCACGACCGATTTGTATTCCGCATGTCTCAGTAATCGATTTGTTGAAAAATGTCGAAATAGGTAGTAGACAATTTTCTGGTTCCTACGAGCTACGTCCTTTGCAAATGACCCTTTGAAATCGCGCGCGCGCGCTACCTCCGGGCTGCCGGCCGGCCATCTTCAAAGTAAGTAGGTATTTTTTCTTGCGCAGCAAAGTTTGCTGTGATTAAAATCTTGTAAGCACTGATTTTTGTTTCACGTAATTAGCAGTAAACACGCTTATCAGAGGTAGCTAATAATATCGCGAAAGTTACGCATCTGAGATAAATATTTTTTACCCGCGTGTGCCGCACGGAGTCCGGGCGCTTCGCCCTTCGTTAGTTTCGAAGTTCGGGTAAAATGTCGCTGTTTAAAATGCATCCCCGTTACTAAGCGTAAAGTCTTAGATTCATGTTGATAATTTCACTTGCTAGAAAATTATCAATCATTACACTGTAAACTCAAATAAGTATCAAAAGTTATTCATTCATAATATCAGTCTGTGACATTTAAGGTACGTTTTTTTTTTTTTACTATTGATAGGCGAACGTTTGACCACAATCTCACCTGATGTAAGTAAAATTCGTTCATTGAACTAACGCATATCTAATGCCTACAGCTATGGTCAGCTGGCGGGCGCTCGAATGTGCGTGTCGCGTCGGCTGCTAACATTGCATTAGTGTGTGTGTAGGCATATTGCTGCACATACGTTTTGCGTTTAGTAAGGATAACTATTTTATAAAAAACGACCAGGTTTGGTTTAAATTTATTTAATTACGGGTGTTGTTTTAGACTTATAATTTTATATTCTAATTGGGGTGTCTGAGGTATTGCGCTTAATCCGTTACACGTTGTATAAATATATGAAATATTGTTTTTTTAAATCTTGTGTATTATTTACGAAAATATTCATAAGAACAGATGAGAGTATGACTTTTTTCACATAATATTTTATTTATATATGTTTTACAATAACGATAAAAACACGGTATTTTAGATAATAAAATAATAAATTACCTAGTTTAATTAATATATTATACAATAAATTATTTATTTATTACAAGGCAACTACAACAGGTAACAATCACAGTATGTCAATGTCAGTAGATTCACGTTATAGGTTTCGACCTGGTTTCGAATTAAGATGTAAGCTCTAATTTACTAAGTTACACATTTTAAAACGATATCAACATTTAATTATCATCGTCATCATCATCATCATTAATTAATTCAAATTCAGAATCGATATCCGCTAAATCATTTATGCTAACAAATTCGATATCACTTTTCTCAGAATCCGTAAGCTCATAAAATTCCTTAAAAGAAGATTTTTTTACAAACTTATTTACTTTTGGACGAATGCTTGTAACAAGTGGATCAGAAGACAGTAAAAGATTGTGCATAATATCTTCATTGCATGAGATACTGCTATGCTTTTGTGACTGTCCGTCACCTATTCCTATTAAATAACAAAATATTATACTTGTTCTAAAATTGTCACACGGTATCGGGCCTCTTAAGAACACATTAATTATCTATTTAATGGTCTCTCAGCTTGACACGTTATCCTATTTAATTGAAACTGCGAAATAATATTGAACATGTGAGAAACCCATTCCATATGGTTGGCACTTATGCCAACCATTAGTCGCAAGTCAATATTTTACATCAGTTAAGATGCAATGTTTTTCTACGAATTCTAAGAAACGAGTAAAATATCCGATTTCTAAGTTTGACTCACAATGCAAGTGCCTCATCTGGCAACGATAAAATGCTCGGCCGGGCCCTTAAAACAATTGAGAAGTGGTACAAAAACGGGCATAAAGATATTCTGCGAAAGCGTGGTAATTTGGGTCGAACACATAGAGGCTGGAGGCGGAGTTAAGTGATCCATGGGAGATGGGAACTGGGTAGGAGAACGAATAAGTTGGACAGTGGATTTGGGACCGTGAGAAGCGACAGACGTGGTCCAGGCTAGTTACGTATCTGACTTAGGGAATTCGAATAAGTGATGTCGATTACGACAGTAAGGGTTTAAGCATTATATACTGAGTTGATTTGGTACCGTGAGAAGCGACAGACGGGGTCCAGGCTAGTTACGTATCTGACTTAGGGAATTCGAAGAAGTGATGTCCATTACGACAGTAAGGGTCCAAGCATTATATACTAAGTTGATAGTGGGTTAAAGACCACGTTAGTTAGCGTAGCGGGCGACGTAGTCTAAGCTAGATCGTTAAGTTTTGTGAAGTGTGAGGAGCTGTGCCCGAGGTGAAACTGCGCGTGCTGTATTTCGTAAGTTAGTTATAATCTAATCACCACCGAGGAAGTATGTAGTAAGTGTCAACTTTAATCTTTAGTAATAGTGTGTTAATCGTAATAACGGACTTCTCCATTATAATGTTCTGACATATTGATTTGTATTGTGATTTATAGGCAACAGTTAGGTGATATAGCTGACGAGATAGTAATGATCATTTATTCCCGCACGGCGAAACTACTCTTATTTAGTATAGTAGTTTCTAATTAACGCTAGTTTATCTTATACTACGAGACCACCTCCTAATCCATACCATGACAGATATTTGTCACCAGCGTTTGATCTAGGGATACGGCGAAGGCCTTCCGCTATACTTGACACTGAGCACCAACGCTCCTGACTCTTGATGACTGTTGACCCTTAACTGACGCACCACATATGGAAGGCAGAACCGTAAATACTCAATCATCTAAACCAAACTAGGCTATAAAGCCGACCTATAATTACATTATAACAATCAAACGTTCGTGATGATCACTGTTTCCAAAAAGGCCTGGCCACAGAACCTGCTGCGTGAGGCTTCATGCATGCACATTTCTGGGAGAGGGGGTAGGCTTCACACACAATCACAAACTGGATTGGTAGTCGTTCGAAAGAACTGCTAGGGACCGTATCTCGATAAAACCCACACCCGGCCGCTGGTAGGCCAATTACTGAATCGACACAATTTATCGAGACACGACAATATGGATGCTTTGAGGCTGATAGCTGCACTGCATCCTCTAAACGGGGAAGATTAAGGAAATGTGAAGTGACGAAATACCACTTCGGTGTGCACCTAGTACGATCGCAATGAGTTTTGCTACAGACTGAGTCTACGGTACGCTTGTGCTAGTTTTCTGTTGTCTTAGTAAACGAGGGCTAACCCACCGTAAGGGTATAATTAACATTAGTACGCGTTTAGAACTCCTCAAAACTTGTCTTCCTCAATGACAGTTGGACTTCGCAGTACTCTGCCTCTAGGATTGAGTAAGACATTTATTTAGTGCATAGGAAACGTGTTCTGTTAGAATCGTATTAGTGTCTTTAGCGGTTCTATGCGTTAGGTCTAGCAGAACACGTATACTGAGACAAACGTTGCTAAACGGTTCCCAGTCTCACTGTTTGGGTACATTGTAATCGGATAAATTAACGTAGCTATAAATTGTTTATTAAAGCGCAAGCGTAACGATTCCTTTAACCCCTTCACACTATTGAGATCTATTGCAGTCATTGCAGATGTTAGCTCTCACCCGCGTCCAAGTGGGCTATTGTAGGCTAACGATTAATAAAGAAGTTAAATATAGTTGGGTTCAAGCCCAGATTAGACTAATCTAGTATTTAAGGTAGTATGTGTGTGAGCGTTTGTTGCTGCGACTGGGAGAGTCCTTCATTATAATAATCATCCTAGGCTGATTGAGTTATTAGGTTTTATAAATAATTAGACAGAGACGTGTTGCTGGGGAGTTTGTTGCT
Source organism: Brachylomia viminalis (assembly GCA_937001585.2). Taxonomy (NCBI): domain Eukaryota; kingdom Metazoa; phylum Arthropoda; class Insecta; order Lepidoptera; family Noctuidae; genus Brachylomia; species Brachylomia viminalis. The sequence goes on from OW443294.2 coordinate 3,959,227, forward strand.
CCACTTCTTCTCCCCAGCTTAAACACTAGGAAGTGGTGTAGGGTATGCTCTTTGGGGCTGTCTATAGACTTTCAAGAGAGTTGATCCACAACTCTAATATCTAGTGATTCTTGAATTTTGTAATCTTTTGGCTCCGACCAATACTAGGGACTTTAAACTATATTAAATAATTATTGTTGAGTTTCCATATCTCAACTCTACTATCTAGTAATACTAGAATTTTGTATTCTTTATCTCAGACCAATAATTCGGTCGGACTGACATGAACACGTGTCTTGCAGATATACTTGTTGCGCGAAGAGTGAACTTCCAGGGGTTTGGGTGACCACATATATATCATATCCAGTCTAAGGACTGATAGGGACCATGTCTTCTAAGGAGCATGATGCCGACGCAATGCCGCTGGAACTAGCCGCTCCGTTGCTAGACAAGGACGGTCGCACGGTTGCCGCAGGGAAAGCCGCTTCGTCACGTTATCAGTTCGAAAGAACTGCTAGGGACCATGTCTCCAAAAGAGCATGATGCCGACGCAATGCTGCTGTAAAGCCGCTTGCGTCACTTTATGGAAGCGTTGCTCTAAGTACTCCGAGTGTAGATGTGAGATATCGTGTGAGTGTGAGTAACGACTGACCAAATACCTGTTACGCTATCGTATAGGTTGCTCACAAGTTTATACTTTGCATCCCAGTATTATTTATAGCTTTCTAAAACCACATCAAATGTATTTTCATAACTATGAATCCCTAATTCTTATTTATCATTTCATTCAATAATTACCTTGCCTTAATAATATAATAAATATAAAAGGACAAGGCATTAGACTTCTTCATATTTGGGAATTCATTTAATTACTATCGGTGGGAGAGTGTCCAGTCTGGAGACGAGCTCTACAGGGCCGTACGGGGTGGAGTGCGGCCTTTTCCCCTAAGGGGGAAACCGACCATAACACTACGTTTAACGTAATTAGGAAAAACGAAAATTTTATCAGCCAAGGATCATTTTTACGGACCGTCACATGTGGTGACGTGACCAGGATCACATCATCGTTTTTTTGTGAACCGTCACATGTGGTGCCGTGACCAGGATTCTCGTCATTAAATGTACTGATTCATTTCAGTGCAACGAGAAAGAACTACTTAAGGGTTACTACAACAAAAACACAACGTAAACAATAACACAACGTAATTTTATGGTTCTATAAACTGTTAGAGACGACAAGAGTTACAACGGCTACAATAACTTATGTGTTATTTAGGTAATGACTTGATAAAGGTGGTTGAATCTTCAACTACTCGTAGTGGGTTCAAAATGCCACTCGATTTATTAGTTGATAATATGTTTAAATTCCATCGCTATGGATTTTGGGTTCGATTCCCGCTAGATGTATTATTTTATGATTGCTTAGCATTCTTGTGTCACAGCTTGTGGGTTTAATTCTCGCATGAATTGTAGGAGTTGTTTCCAATGCTAATGATAGTGGGTTCGATTCTCACATGCAAGGACGAGATTTTTAGTAGGTGATGGTATGATTGTTGCTTGGACTCTTGTGCTTCTGTAATAATGGGTTCGACTCCCTGCAAACGTGAGTTTAGTATCTGACAGTATGTGAATATGAAATGTGTCTATACGTTAGATTTGTATCGGTGTGAGTGAGCTTGGGTATAGAACTCACCCTTAATCGAATGAAGCGTAAAGCTTACACAGTAACAATTATATTACCAGGAAGGTATAACACCTATAATCATAAGATGTAAACATTAATCTTTCCTACTCTGCATTCAGAGACGTATGTCGTATAATTGAATAGATACTCGTTTGGCCTTATTTCAAATTCCAGGATATTTAAGTCTTCACTTGCCTGAGACTACGCTATGTCTAAACCTTTGGTTTTGCGTTGCGCTTGGTTCAAAGCTTCTTCAAAATCAGCTGACATCGGCTGACTCCAACCGCAGTGGCTGTAGCGTGGCTCATGTTACGAAGCTAAGTTTTACTTTTATTAAACACTTTAGTTACCCGTTACTACGCGGTATGATTTTTGTTATCTCACTTAGTAATAGTATGTTCTGAGCTATGGCATTATAGTTATCACTTCAGATATGTTAGGCAATTTTATTCTCAATATTTTATAATCGGAAATTGACAATCTTATGTCACAACTGAGGCAGTAATTGTTTGCACAATCAACTTCACAACTCTTATCGGATTTCAAAACTGCTCCAACCTCTTAGAATCAGAGGGGAGCGTCTTATTGGAATAAACTATAATATGTTCGTCTGCTGACTAATTCAGCTGCTCCATTTTATAATCGAAAGGAGAAATTGACAATATTTTGTCACACTAACGCAGTAATTGTTTTCACACTAGGATATCTGTATTTTCGAATCAACTGTTATAACTTTCCAACTCTTATTAGATTTCAAAACTGCTCTAACCTCTTAGTCAGAGGGGAGTGTCTTATTGGAATAAACTATACTATATTCACGTGCTGACTATTTTAGCTGCTCCGTTTTATAATCGGAGGGAGAAACTGACAATCTTTTGTCATACTAAACCAATAATCGTTGGCACAGTAGTCTTGGATGCCTGTGTATATTTTATAATCAGTATAATATCCCAACTACTGTTGGATTAAAAAAAAAAAATACTGCTTTAACCTCTTCGTATCAGAGGGGGGCGTCTTATTGGAATACACTTTAATATGTTCATGTGCGAACTATTTCAGCTGCTCTTGAATAAGACTGCGGGCAGCTGACTAAGCTGATTCAGCGTTGAGGTGCATAAGGAAAGGCCTCTGTCCAGCGGCAACTGCAATAGGCTGAGTTTAGAACGAGGGAGCACCGCAGGTAGCGTGCCTCGATAGCACAAATACTCTTTAAAGAGACCCTGGTATGTAAAACTAAATTATAAGCATGCAGAGGTTCTCAGAACTTACTTGAAGCGAGGTAGTGTAACCCGACTTATGTCACAAGAGCATAATTATGTGACTAGAGAAGAATAAGTTCAAATATCATAGAGCAATTATAATACATTGATTAAACATGCTTCTACGAAATGGCGCTAAAATAAAGCAGACATTCTTTCTTACTTTAATCTTATTGGATTCGTGTTCCAACTGGACTGATTATAATTATCTAATAAGATAAGCATAGGATACCTATGGGTATATATTCTAAAACACTTTCATGGAAAGGCATTGTTCCACCTATTGTGAAAGCTCATCCGCTGTACTGCGTCACGCGTCTGATTTTCAGAGGGGGGAATGTGACTGTCCGTCACCTATTCCTATTAAATAACAAAATATTATACTTGTTCTAAAATTGTCACACGGTATCGGGCCTCTTAAGAACACATTAATTATCTATTTAATGGTCTCTCAGCTTGACACGTTATCCTATTTAATTGAAACTGCGAAATAATATTGAACATGTGAGAAACCCATTCCATATGGTTGGCACTTATGCCAACCATTAGTCGCAAGTCAATATTTTACATCAGTTAAGATGCAATGTTTTTCTACGAATTCTAAGAAACGAGTAAAATATCCGATTTCTAAGTTTGACTCACAATGCAAGTGCCTCATCTGGCAACGATAAAATGCTCGGCCGGGCCCTTAAAACAATTGAGAAGTGGTACAAAAACGGGCATAAAGATATTCTGCGAAAGCGTGGTAATTTGGGTCGAACACATAGAGGCTGGAGGCGGAGTTAAGTGATCCATGGGAGATGGGAACTGGGTAGGAGAACGAATAAGTTGGACAGTGGATTTGGGACCGTGAGAAGCGACAGACGTGGTCCAGGCTAGTTACGTATCTGACTTAGGGAATTCGAATAAGTGATGTCGATTACGACAGTAAGGGTTTAAGCATTATATACTGAGTTGATTTGGTACCGTGAGAAGCGACAGACGGGGTCCAGGCTAGTTACGTATCTGACTTAGGGAATTCGAAGAAGTGATGTCCATTACGACAGTAAGGGTCCAAGCATTATATACTAAGTTGATAGTGGGTTAAAGACCACGTTAGTTAGCGTAGCGGGCGACGTAGTCTAAGCTAGATCGTTAAGTTTTGTGAAGTGTGAGGAGCTGTGCCCGAGGTGAAACTGCGCGTGCTGTATTTCGTAAGTTAGTTATAATCTAATCACCACCGAGGAAGTATGTAGTAAGTGTCAACTTTAATCTTTAGTAATAGTGTGTTAATCGTAATAACGGACTTCTCCATTATAATGTTCTGACATATTGATTTGTATTGTGATTTATAGGCAACAGTTAGGTGATATAGCTGACGAGATAGTAATGATCATTTATTCCCGCACGGCGAAACTACTCTTATTTAGTATAGTAGTTTCTAATTAACGCTAGTTTATCTTATACTACGAGACCACCTCCTAATCCATACCATGACAGATATTTGTCACCAGCGTTTGGTCTAGGGATACGGCGAAGGCCTTCCGCTATACTTGACACTGAGCACCAACGCTCCTGACTCTTGATGACTGTTGACCCTTAACTGACGCACCACATATGGAAGGCAGAACCGTAAATACTCAATCATCTAAACCAAACTAGGCTATAAAGCCGACCTATAATTACATTATAACAATCAAACGTTCGTGATGATCACTGTTTCCAAAAAGGCCTGGCCACAGAACCTGCTGCGTGAGGCTTCATGCATGCACATTTCTGGGAGAGGGGGTAGGCTTCACACACAATCACAAACTGGATTGGTAGTCGTTCGAAAGAACTGCTAGGGACCGTATCTCGATAAAACCCACACCCGGCCGCTGGTAGGCCAATTACTGAATCGACACAATTTATCGAGACACGACAATATGGATGCTTTGAGGCTGATAGCTGCACTGCATCCTCTAAACGGGGAAGATTAAGGAAATGTGAAGTGACGAAATACCACTTCGGTGTGCACCTAGTACGATCGCAATGAGTTTTGCTACAGACTGAGTCTACGGTACGCTTGTGCTAGTTTTCTGTTGTCTTAGTAAACGAGGGCTAACCCACCGTAAGGGTATAATTAACATTAGTACGCGTTTAGAACTCCTCAAAACTTGTCTTCCTCAATGACAGTTGGACTTCGCAGTACTCTGCCTCTAGGATTGAGTAAGACATTTATTTAGTGCATAGGAAACGTGTTCTGTTAGAATCGTATTAGTGTCTTTAGCGGTTCTATGCGTTAGGTCTAGCAGAACACGTATACTGAGACAAACGTTGCTAAACGGTTCCCAGTCTCACTGTTTGGGTACATTGTAATCGGATAAATTAACGTAGCTATAAATTGTTTATTAAAGCGCAAGCGTAACGATTCCTTTAACCCCTTCACACTATTGAGATCTATTGCAGTCATTGCAGATGTTAGCTCTCACCCGCGTCCAAGTGGGCTATTGTAGGCTAACGATTAATAAAGAAGTTAAATATAGTTGGGTTCAAGCCCAGATTAGACTAATCTAGTATTTAAGGTAGTATGTGTGTGAGCGTTTGTTGCTGCGACTGGGAGAGTCCTTCATTATAATAGTCATCCTAGGCTGATTGAGTTATTAGGTTTTATAAATAATTAGACAGAGACGTGTTGCTGGGGAGTTTGTTGCTCCACTTCTTCTCCCCAGCTTAAACACTAGGAAGTGGTGTAGGGTATGCTCTTTGGGGCTGTCTATAGACTTTCAAGAGAGTTGATCCACAACTCTAATATCTAGTGATTCTTGAATTTTGTAATCTTTTGGCTCCGACCAATACTAGGGACTTTAAACTATATTAAATAATTATTGTTGAGTTTCCATATCTCAACTCTACTATCTAGTAATACTAGAATTTTGTATTCTTTATCTCAGACCAATAATTCGGTCGGACTGACATGAACACGTGTCTTGCAGATATACTTGTTGCGCGAAGAGTGAACTTCCAGGGGTTTGGGTGACCACATATATATCATATCCAGTCTAAGGACTGATAGGGACCATGTCTTCTAAGGAGCATGATGCCGACGCAATGCCGCTGGAACTAGCCGCTCCGTTGCTAGACAAGGACGGTCGCACGGTTGCCGCAGGGAAAGCCGCTTCGTCACGTTATCAGTTCGAAAGAACTGCTAGGGACCATGTCTCCAAAAGAGCATGATGCCGACGCAATGCTGCTGTAAAGCCGCTTGCGTCACTTTATGGAAGCGTTGCTCTAAGTACTCCGAGTGTAGATGTGAGATATCGTGTGAGTGTGAGTAACGACTGACCAAATACCTGTTACGCTATCGTATAGGTTGCTCACAAGTTTATACTTTGCATCCCAGTATTATTTATAGCTTTCTAAAACCACATCAAATGTATTTTCATAACTATGAATCCCTAATTCTTATTTATCATTTCATTCAATAATTACCTTGCCTTAATAATATAATAAATATAAAAGGACAAGGCATTAGACTTCTTCATATTTGGGAATTCATTTAATTACTATCGGTGGGAGAGTGTCCAGTCTGGAGACGAGCTCTACAGGGCCGTACGGGGTGGAGTGCGGCCTTTTCCCCTAAGGGGGAAACCGACCATAACACTACGTTTAACGTAATTAGGAAAAACGAAAATTTTATCAGCCAAGGATCATTTTTACGGACCGTCACATGTGGTGACGTGACCAGGATCACATCATCGTTTTTTTGTGAACCGTCACACTTTCGAGAATGCCCCTCTCTATATTTTCGAAAATCTTTATTTCTAGCCTCAGATGCCTCTTCGGATAGAAAACCAATGGGCACAATTGACAAGTTCTGAACTATGTCTGGCCCATGCATTAAAATTTTATGAAGTGAAGAAGGCATATAATACCATGGGTATAACTCCACGTAAAGCTTAGCAGTATCAAAGCAGAACTCTCGGAATTTAGTTACGTTGATCTTCTCTCCTGATGAAATACACTGCAAGATCACACAGATTTTTCTTAAAAGCATAGCGTCTATTCCGGTCAGTTCAGTAGATTTAGTGTAGTTTTCAAAAAATCTCCTTGCCGAGTTGCCATTGTTGGTGGATCCACTGCCTTGTTTCACAACATCGAGAAGTAAGCCCGTTTCTCTTCTTACAGCCTCTTGAACTCTTTTCTTCCTGTCATCAACTTGCCTTTTTGCTATATCACCCTTTGCTTGCCATGACTTTATGTCTAATTTGTAGGAAATGTGTAATAAGCATTCCATTGAGCGAATCCAAGCGTGAAGGGAGCTTAAGCTGTATTTATACATGTCCTCGTTTGCGTGTTTATCTTTGATTAACTCTAAATTATTCATCTCTTTAGGACTAGCCTTGCATATGTCACACACTGAAGCTGCTGTATCGGATATAATGGAATGAATTTTACCATCAATCATTGTCAACAGCAGTTAGTGTTTGACACTAATTCCATCAGTGATGGTGGATGGAGTTAAGGCTTCAATCTCGGCTTCGATTTCAGCCATCTCTCTCTGCACATTTTCTTTGGTTTCCTTTATAAACTTAAACAATATTGGCCGGCAAAATGAGGTGGAAGATTTTTTTTTTTTTTTTTTAATTCTTTATTTATAAGGGGTTTTTATCCACACGGATACGTCAACCCCATTGTACCTTTTACTGATTTACACAAAACTATGCAACTATAATTATACTATATTACTACACTACTATACCTAAATACTATGAAAATAGAAAAGAGGGCCACTGCCCAGACCTCCGCACCATAAATAAAAATATTTATAATGCAGAAGTCCGGGGAATGACCCTCCTTTCCATTTAGAAAAGAGGGTCATTGCCCAGACCTCTGCATTAAACCACAAATTATGCGTTTAGTCCTTTCAGATTTAGGGTAGGACAAAATGTTTTGGATAAGTCCAACATCCCACATATTTAGCTTGAACTCCCTAGCCAAAGATTCCCTTTTATCTTTGTTCTTATCACATTCCATCAGCAAATGTTGCACATCTTCAATTTTATTACAAGTGTCACAATTAGGCGAAGCAGCCTTTCGCATTAGGAAAGCAAACTTTGCTGATGGAAAGTGGCCAGAACGAAGCCTTATCGCTAACTTAATATAACTCCTAGTTAAACATTTATCATCAAACCAGGGCTCACGAGGAGGCTCGCTTTGAATGACTTTATACCAAATGCCTTTTTCTTTGGATACTTCATTGAAATATTCTTTCCATTTGTCGAAACACAGATTCTTAAACCTGGAGAAATATTCCCAGTAATCGGATATATACGAGGTAATATTGCCCGTCTCCACAGCCAGTTTCGACAACCCGTCAGCCTCCTCGTTGCCCCGTAACCCTATGTGCGCTGGAACCCATTGCAAGATAATACGAATGTCATCTTTGTTGTAGCAACGAATCAGTTTAATAATCTCATAGGCTATCGATGCACCTCTGCAACCAGAGGCGCATCGAGCCACATGTTGTAAAGCGCTCTTGCTATCTGTCAATATAACTACTTTAATTAGATTTTGACTAAGTGAATATGACACTGCTTGATATATTGCAACGAGTTCCAGAGACATTATACATATATTTTCATTAATTTTATACATAGCCTTATAACCTGTATTTTGATGGAAAAAAGCAGCTCCACACCCATCTTTACTTTTTGATCCATCTGTGAAGATTTTATGCCAATCACCATATTTGGAAACTAATTCAGATACTACTTCGTGTACCAAAGCATTTTGATTATAAAATTTTTTTGGGTACCGTACATATTCTAAATCACTTTTGATAAAATCTTTAATTTGTAAAGCTGATACCCAAATGTCTAAAGAGAACATTTTAAGACTATCAGAGGTATTCATTTGCAGTTGTCTTAATTCTTTAAAGGAAGAAGCCAGTAGGGGTTTTCTTTTATTTGCCCAATAGCTAGTATTAGTTAGAGAGTCTAATTCTGAGATTGTGTTTATAGTTATATTATTAGACCATGATAATGATTTTAGAATTATCTTGTATGCGAGATACTTTCTCCTTAAAAATAATGGTGGTATGTGCAGTTCACTCTCCATCACATGGATGGGTGAGCTTTTTATAAAACCTCCTACTATTCTAAGGGCTTGGTTTTGTAATTTATCTAGTTTGCTTGTATGTGTTTTTGCACTAGAATCATACAAGTAACAGGCATAGTCAAGTCGACTTCTTACTAGTGATATATATATTCTACGTATATGTTTAGTATGTACCCCCCAAGAAGAGCCTGCCAGTACTTTTAATATATTAAGGTATTTTCCACATTTACTAACAATTTCATTGATGTGTTTCCGCCAGAGTAAACTTCTATCCAACCAAACTCCTAAATACTTAACACATTCCACCATTGTTAACGGCTGGCCATACACTTTTAATGAAGGCAATATTCGCCTTCGGCCCCTGCTAAATATACAACAATTAGATTTGGTTGGAGATAAAGTCAGTCCAATCTCACCCAGCAATGTGATTATACAGTTTAAGGCATCCTGTAAATATCGCTCACATTTGTTTAATTGCTTGAAAAATAAAATTATAAAAAAAAAATAAAAAATTTTAAAATAAAAAAAAAATAAAAAAAGTACTTTTTTTTTGCTTTTACAACTTTTATTTTTCTTCTCTAATACTAAACAACCTCTAGGACTCGGGCTATGAATTAAAATATCTAGGATCACTCTTCATCAATAATATATTGTGGAAGCGTCACGGTCGATACGGAGTTTGTTGGAGTAACAAAACCGTCTGAAGTAGAAGGCCCGGCGCTCAATGTATCGTTCTGTTCAGCATCTCGGAAGCTGTGGTCCAATAACGTAGTTACTGATTCAACCATGGCATCGTGCACCGTATCGTCATGCACACTTTCCTCTGAGATGCTAATGGAGGAAGTAGGTGTTATAGAAGGGGCTTCTTGTCGCCACGTGCTTATATTGGCGACTTCATGTGGTGCATTGAAACCGTATCTAAGCATGATATCCGAATCCGTGATAACTGCTTCTTCTACTGTAGAGTTTTCCTCAGTGGCTATGTTGCGACTGAAGACAATTTCGGACCCTTCGTAGAAGTTATCAATCATATCCGGGTCAACATTGGTAATTCCCCACGTTACAGCGAGATCAATGTCGTCTTCTGTTAATTTCA